>CM053773.1:127812768-127905994 GCA_028658325.1 Potorous gilbertii
GGGGGGGTTACAAAATGACTTTGAAAGACAGTTAACATCTTGTAGTTGGTTACAAAGCTTGCCTTGAAGTCCAGAAGATCTGGGTGCAAGGTCTACCTGTGTTAGGAATTGACTGTGTGACCCTGGACAAGTCACTTAACTTTGTTTGCCACAGTTTGCTCATCTTTGCAATGAGCTAGAGAAGAAAATGGCAAACCACTGTAGCATCTATGGTAAGAAAAGCCCAAATTGGGCCATGAAGACTCAGAAATGACTGAACACTAGTAGAAGACACTCCTTACCTTGTTTTGGTTCTCAGGCTGACAAAATCAAAGATCCAGAGCCAACAGTAATAATAATGTCAAATTTCAATCAGAAACAAGTTAAAAACAAAGAAAAAAACCAATAAGGCATCTTAGAGTCACAAACCCATATCTTCATTTTCAGAAACTATACCTATAAACCAGTGGTTATTCCACTGGGAGAGAATCAGTGGGAATATATTAATACATTCCAACTGAGACTCAGGTTAGTATCAAAATCTCTCTCTCTCCCTCTCCCTCTCCCCCTCTCCCTCTCCCTCTCTCTCTCTCTCTCTCTCTCTCTTTCTCTCTCTCTCCCTCTCCCTCTCTCTCTCTCCCTCTCCCTCTCTCTCTCTCTCTTTCTCTCTCTCTCCCTCTCTCCCTCCCTCCCTCCCTCCGTCTCTCCCTCCCTCTCTCCTGTCTTTCTCCCCCTTGCTCCCTTCCATTACCCCCTCCTAGCTCTCTCTTTCTCTTCTTGCTCTCTTCTATCTCCTCTCTCTACTCTTGCACTCTCTCCTCTTCTCTTCTCCTCTCTTCTCTCTTTCTCTTGTCTAAACTGTGATCCTTTATATATGCGAAGTAAATACTGTAATATCCTTTGGTAGGTGGGAGAGTGGCAATGCACTCGTCATGACATAACTTAAAAACTAAAAACATGTTTCCCTCCATTTGAAAGACCCAAAAAGGAGGAGAGCACAACCTTGCACACATCTGTAATTAATGAACACTTTCCCTTTGTGTGCCATACATATCCAAAACAATCCCACTCAAAGTCCTGGGCATTGTTTGAATATACATTTCTTCATATCAACTCCCCACTTTGGAGCCTTGATCCATGCTGCCAACAAATTCAACTCAAGGTAGAAGTTCTTTTCTTTCTCTCGCAGATTCTAGACCCAACTAAGAATTAGTTCGGTTAGCCTTTTCTTCATTGTCATGAAGGATGGGTGTTTTAAGTTTAGCATCTGCCAGGAACCAGTTTCTATGCAGAAACATTGCTTTTGATTAGTTAATTTCATAAACTGTGTAGGTTAACTTCTGAGTTACAAAATTAGCATGCATTGGGAATGGGAATGGCTGATCTGGATTTGTTGCAGAACATTTTATTCCATGGAAGGGCTCCTGTGATAATTAGACTACTAATAACATTTAGACCACAGGATTTTGTAGTATTACATTCCTGTGATATAAACAGTAAGTGAATGTGAATATAAATGTTGACAGGATGTGATCAAGGCTGCTGGCTATTTTTAGACTCCACATTGCAGAGAGATAGTAACAGAGGACTTTGGTCCAATATAATTGACCAGTAGGTCAATCCATTGGAATGACACAATTGGGCTGAATGAGAATCACAGAAAAATGGAGCAGCCTGACAGAGATCTTGCTGATGCAAACGTGGCATTGCTTCATATTAGAATCAATAGGCAGACTGACATTGAACTGAAGTCAGAAAAACAAATAGTTTATTATCTCTTTCCAGTAAAGAGCGTTCTATGAAGAAGGTGGTTTGGTAAGAGTCAGTGAGTCACACAAACCCTGGAAGGCCAGTCAAACTCTTCACAAGGTTTTGTTTAAGATTTACTCATTGATTGTTGGGGAATTTAATTGCCTCGATCAGAAACTCCTTATGTGTAAAAAAGAGACACTTCACAGTTAAAGAGACTGTCTAACCATAGAGTTTTTTAAAAATGCTTTTGGGTTACTGAAAATATGTAAAATGTAGCATAAAAAAGATGTTGATCCATTAGTAATTATAGTTTCTGTTGAATAACTTGAAAAATATTTTCTTCTGAACCATAGTTGATGTTCTGTAAAGCATTTTGTGATCCAATGAAAACAAGTTGGTTATAGAAGCTCACACCGTGATAATTTGTGAAGGAAATGGGGCTTTGTTTTAGGGAAAGAAATGAGGATTCTGGACTACCTTTTTTCTTTTCCTCTTGGCTTCTTCATACGAGGTTAGGGTAATAGCAAGAATTATTTCTCTTTTTGCCTTTGTAGCCTCAGAAGGTGCTTAATAAATGCTGATTGGTTTATTGATTGACTAGGTTAGCAAAAATGCACATTCCTTGAGGACAGGGATTATTGGCCTTTCTCAGTATCCCTAGGCTTTAGCACAGTGCCTGGCACATAGGTGGCACTTTGTAAGTGACTGACTTGTGGGGAACAGAAGACATAGTAGTTGACTTCAAGAATTTGAAGAGCTGTCATTTGGAAGAACCATTAAGATTGTTCTGCTTAGCCACAGCAAGAATCATAGAGAGCAACAAACTTCTAAAGAGGCTCATTTTTAGGACTGATGGAAAAAAGAGATTTCCTAACAGTGAGAGCTCTCTGGATATAGAATGGATAGCCTCAGAAGGAAATGGATTCCTCCTCATTGGAGGTCTTTGGGCAGAGACTGGATGATATCTTGTCAGGTGTGCTATGAAGGGGAATTCTTCTTTAGGTATGAGTTGGACAAAATGGTCTCCAGTGTCTTTTCTGTCACTGAAATTCTGTGATCCTGTGATTCCATTGGGAAAATTTTATTGTCTTTAGTTATATGTGATTGGGGATTATTTGTGGAAAAAGTCCTTTTCCCCCATCCTGTGTAGTTAATTACTCATTTAACTTAGTTTTCTCACAGCTTGATTTTTGCTTCTTAAGGGCATTGGGTTTATGTTCTTAATTTGCTTGACTGATTATACACTAAGTAAGCTAAGCTCTTTCTCTTTATGTTATATGTTGAAATAACTTATTGGGGAAATATCTTGTTTTTTTATGTTTGGGCTGGAAATATTATAGGAAAAGGTGAAAGAAATCTTAACTTACCAAGGTATTCTCCAGAGTATTGTCTCAAGGATTTTTCATGACTGATGGCGGGGGTCCTTCCAATTCCATTCATTTCTGATCTTGACCCTTTTTGCCATATTTGTATGCTGTTGTTCAGTGTTGTCTGATTCTTTGTGACCCCATTTGGGATTTTCTTAGTAAAGATACAGGAGTGGTTTATTTCCTTCTCCTTTATTTTAAAGATGAGGAAACTGAGACAAACAAAGTCCAGTGAATTGTCCAGGGTCACACAGCTAGTAAATATCTGAAGTTATGTTTCAACTCAAGTCTTCTAGACTCTAGTGCTCCATCCATCACCTAACTGCCCCCCTAAATTAAGTCTTAAATACCTCATTACTTAACAAAGAAATATTAGGAGGTAGGTTAAGTCAATGGGCAAGTCATATAAACTTCTGGGCCTCAGTTTACTCCTATGCTAAAATAGGGAATGGGATTAGATAATCTTGAAGATCTTTTCCAGTTCTAACATTTTATGAATATGAATTTAAACCTAAAGACTATCTGGAAATAGATAGAATTTTGCATTTTGTTTCTGCATAGATCAGAATTATAGGTCTCCCAAATGGTAATGTAACCAATCAACAAACATGTATCATGTTAAATATATTTATTATGACTACTATGGTCCAGGCACTCTGCTAAATAGGATACAGATGGCACAAAGGGTGTGGTACAAATGGAAAGAGCATTGCCTCTGAACTCAAGGTACATAGGATCTAATCCTGTCTTTAATGCTTCCTACCCATGTCAGCTTGTGCAAGTTGCTTAACCTCCCTAGGACTCAGTTTTCTTGTCTGTAAAACGAGGGATTATGTAAAGCAGGAAGGCCAATGGTGGGGAGTGGTGGGGAGGGCCGTATAGTCTAACTCCTCATTTTAAACATAAAGGAACTGTGACCCTTGACACTTCTAAGGTCACACAGGCAGCAATAATCAAGGGGAAGGATTCAAACCCATGTCCTCTGATTTCAGTCTTATTGAGGACCCCTCCCCCCAAAGAGCTTTGGTTTATTTGTGTTAGAGCCATTGCTGTTTTTATATTAGAAATTTAAATGACAGGATTATTATGAAAATTATTATTGTTTTTATCTTGTAGATGCCCTAAAAGGGCTTCAGGGACCCCCAGAGATCGCTGGACCATATTTGAGAATTGATCATCCTAAGGCCCTTCTGATCAATATCTTTTATCCATAGACTACAAAAGCCAAAAATGAAACAGCCCCTGTCTCAAGGACATTCACCCACACACCCACACCCACACATATATACATACACATACACATACATATACATATATATATATATATATATATATATAATTCAAGGTAGTTTTATCATTGAGGCCTTAGTCGTTGAAGGATTCAGAAAAAGTAACATTCAGAGAAGGTAAGGATTTCAAGAGTCCAGGGTGAAGAGGGGAGTACATTCAAGAATAACTAGTGCAGGGACCTGGGGCGTGAGAAAGAACGTCATGTGTAAAGGCAGAGCAAGTCATCCAAGTGGGACCATAAACTGTGTGCCCTGAAAGTAATATGTAAGAAGATTGGAAAGGTAAGAAGGGGCCAGATTAAAAAAAGCTTTAAATGTCAAGCAGAGGAGCTGTTTGGATGCTGCTTTTTATAAAGGCTATTGGAATTCTTGGTGTTGGGGGTAGTGTAGGGGTAATATTGTCAGACCTGTACTCTAGAATACAGTCTGGGAAAATCCCTTTGGAAGATGTCTGGAGGCTGGTTTGGACTAGAGAGAGAATTAAGGAAAGGAGAACAATTAGGAGTCTTAGTGATAGCCTAAATAAGATGTGATAAGGGCATGGATTAACGAAGGTGTCTACTGTGTTGAGAGACCAGATGTTGGGGAGATTGAAATGACAAAATTTGGCAGCATATATGGAGACATCAGGTTAAGGAGAATGACACTCCAAAGGTGATATGATGTCACTCTCAGCCCCTCATTTTAATATAGGCCACTGCACATTGTGTTGACCAGAGTTGATTGTCACTCCTTTTCAAAAGAACATATTATCCCTGAGCCTGTCATGATGGTCTTTGCTCTAAGAGAGATGGCCAAACAACCATCCTCTTATTAATAACACACTAGCCTTATTAATAAAATGATTAAATTACCCACAAAAAAGAGAATGACACCAAGATGGCAAACCTTTTATGACCGAAAGGACAGTGGTACCCTCAGCAGTAATTGGAAAGTTCAGAAAAGAGGTGAGTTTGAGAGGAAAGATACTGAGTTCCATTTGGGACGTTTTGAAGCAGAGATGCCTGTTGGATGTCTAGTTCAAAGTGACCAATAGGCAGTTGATGATGAGATACTGGAGCTCAGGAGAGAGATTAGACCTAGATATACAGATCATCAAGTCATTTGCTGAGAAATAATAACTGAGTTCATAGAAGCCAATGTTGACAGATATATGGTAGACATAAATAGGTTGTAGCATTTTATCAATGATAATGTGCTGAAGAAGTTGTGTAAAAGATATCATTCAAGAGATATATGATCAGAACAGGTGGTAGGTTAATCATGTAGCTAAAGGAAGAGACAACAGATGTACACTCCATCTGTTGTACTGGTACCCACGTAACATTAATTTTTTTTAAACTCAGAGTAAAGCTCCTGGCACACTAAAGAGTCATCCCTTTGAAAGATTTTTAGAAGAACATGGACAAAAGTGTTGGACAAGAGAAGGCAATGAGGGTTTATAATCTGCTCCTTTGGAGGGAATACCATATGCTTGGAAAGGAACTCAAAGATGAGCTTATCAAATCCCTTCATTTCACTAATGAGGAAATTAAGATTAGGTTACCTCCTTCTTGGGCAAAAAAGTTAAAGTATCTGAGTAAAGTGAGACCAGACTTAGTTTTAAATCTAAAGAGAAACTAAACAGGTAGCTTAAGGTTCTCCTTGACTGTATACAGAGTCAAAAATAGAAATTTATGTCATTAAACTTTAACGTTCCCTTCTTGGATTCTGGCTAAAATTTGGTTAAGGGATAAGTACACTTAATTGCTTAGTAATGAACCAGGAATGCTACTAATACTTGGCAGCAGATTGATACTAAAAAAAAAAAAGTTGGTTTTTTGCAAGTCAGAGAAAGTCAAAACCTTAATCTTCTCTCCTAACTTCTCTGGGATTTTTTCTTCATCTGGTGAGAGAGGGAGTTGGATTAGCTCTGTAAGGTCCTATGGGATATGAATTTGGAAAAAACTTAAGAATGGACACACCCTCCTGGTGGCAGGAGTCTGGAGATAATTATTATTTCATAATAGATCAGCCTGTGGTATATCAGTTTAACTTAATGAAACTACAAGCTAAAGTTACATGCCACCAGTTAACTTCATCCTTTTACACTAATCAGAAAGGTAAATTCAGCCATGCAGGTAAGGCCCCTTTAAGTGAGGAGTTAGAAGTACCTTTATCATCTGGAAACAAAAGCCTCTATCTGGGTTTTTAGTTTCTTATAGAGTGGTGCAGAAATTTAATACTAGATTGGTATTTTATTTTTACAGCTAAAGCTTGGCTTATGGAAACCTTCTACCCTCTACCTCCAGCTCCTCACCTCTTGATTCACGAAAAATCTGGCTTTTCTTTCTTATTGTGATATTGAGTAATTAGTCAGTTTCACTATTCTCAAATCTGTTCCTGGGGTTCTCTCTTCCTTGACATTACAATTCTGTTCCACCAGTGTTGAGAGGGCACACTTGAAGAAGCAGGAAAGAATTTGGTTTCATAAAAGTTGCAGGGTTTTGGGGGGGGGGTGGTAACAGCCACAGTTGGGAAACTTGAACTGATGTGTTTGCAAAAGCCTGGTCTACATGGGCATGAGACAGCTGAATTATGGGAATGGATATAACTTCAGAGAGGAAGGGACATCAGGGGCCATCTAGTCCAACTGGAACCTGAAAAAGAATCCCCAGTGAAACATGGCCAGCAAGTAGGCTTTTACTTAAAAATCACTAATGAAAAATGGTCCATTTTGAATAGCCTTATTTCTTAGGAAATTTCATTTGCTCTAGGTTGTTTTCTTCCACTTTCTCTTCTCAGAAAAGATGTGTTTTATTTAATTTATTTATGTGTGTTTTATTTTTACAACAAAATAGATATTTTTTTTTCGGAGTAGCTATTGTTGGATCCCTTTGATAGCCTAATGAAACTCCATGGACTCCTTCACAAAATAATGTTTTAAATGCATAAAATACTGCTTAGTGTAATACCTGGCATATAGTAAGGCATAGCAAATGCTAATTGACGGACTAGCTAAAATACAATACATAGGATTACCAAAAAATTATGTTAAAATGCAATTATCAAAATATTTTTAAAAACAAATTTCCAGACTTGGGTTAAGAACCCCAATGTTAGACATTCTCTAGTTCGCTTTCTGACTGTAATTCTCAAGGAATCTCTATTGAGTATGTTAGAGAAAGCATTTATAGGGAGCTAAATCAATTAACAAGGAAACTACACATCCAACCTGTGACTCTGTCTTCTAAGTTCACCTTTTTCTTAACCTAGAGTCCTAGAGTGGTGTTAGCCTGGCATAATCTTGCAAGAGTCATTTATCTTGGGGCATTCAGTGGTATGTGAGACTGACTACCTGGAACAGCTGAATTGTAAAGTCTCTAAAGTAACACAGAATTATCTATAAGGTCTTTTTTCTTTCTCCATCCGCCTGTTAGCGTGTGAATGATGTGTTGGTCTAGACAGCTGAGTTATCTAATGAATGGAAACTCAATTTACAAGTAAGGATTGAATATCTTAGAGCTGTACTTAGATCTATCAAACCAGAAGTTTGGTGTGGGCAGAGGGAAATTAAAATCACTCACTGTGAAGAAAAGGAAACAGAGTTTCTAGCATTCTGAGAGCTTTCTTTCCCTTTTTGAAAAAGATCTTCTAAATTCTCTAGCTTTGAAAATAAATCCATGTGCTGGAACCTGTGTGTAGGAGAAGCTTGAGTACTTAAAAATTTATACAAAGCATGGGGTCAAAGGACCATCCATGCCTGAAATGGATCTAGTTTCCATTTGTGAATCCGATAATAACTTGTAGTGACTTGGTGCTGTTGTAACCCGTTACCTATACATTTTCACTCAAAGACCAATTTATTCTTTGTACGTAAGTCAACAAGCATTTCTTGAACACCCTCTGTGTACTCCAAACAATACTAAGTAAGTACAGTGGGGATAAAGGGGTAAATTTGACATAGTCTCTGCCCTCAAGGAGTTTGTAGTGGAGTTGAAGAGAGAAGATGAATATACTCAGTAAAATAGAATGTCTAGTGGTTCTGAGGAAATGGGTTTGAATCTCAGCCCAGTATATGGCTGTTTTTGTGACTCTGGACAATTTACTTTACTTCTTGGGGGCTCATTTTCTTAATCTGTAAAAGTAGATGGCCTCTTGGTTTCTGTCCAGCTCTCCATTTATGATTGAATGAAAATGCAGTAAGATCTATACAACTTATAAACCAAAATGACAAGCTATATAATTGAATTCTAAACTGATAATAGACTGTTGGTGCCACCCCTAAATTCTAAGTGCTTCTAGTAAGTACTGCCTTTGAGTTTCATGAGGGAAAAAAGCAAATCTTGTTTAAATTACTTATTTCCCACGGTGCCCAGAATGATGTGCTATACCCAGTAAGGGCTTAATAAATGCTCTTTGAATTGGTTTGACTCAAATTAAAATTATGGATGCTAGTGGTCCATGAAAGAGTTATCACAGAAGACTTTATCACAGATGTAGATTCAGTCAGTATCAATCAGTAAACATATATTAAGTACATATTATGTGTCAGGCATTGTGCTTAAAGCTAGATTAAGGTGGGCCTGGAAGGACTGGTAGGATTTGGAAAGGTAGAAAAAATGGGAATAATTTTGAGATGTATGTACTGTATCCTAAGGTATGAATGTGGCCTATTTGATAAAGGGTGATCAGCTCTTTTTGCATACTTTCCCTCCTCAAATTACCTTCTATCTATTTTGTATAGATATGTACATGAATATTATTGTCTCCCCCAGCTAGATTTTAAGCTCTGTAAGGATAGGAGTTACTTATGACTCCAGCACCTCCCACAGTGCCTATTCCATAGTAGGTGTTCAGTAAGTTCTTGACTGCTTTTGAAGAGCAGAGAGCTTTTAAAATTGTTTGCATGACTGGGGCATAGATTTTAACCCAGGTTCTGTGGAAATTCACATTGAAGATTGTGAAAACTTTGGAAAAAAGAAAAGTGAAGAATGGATCTTATCCAAAGGCTGCCAAATTGAGATCCGACCAGGCTGGGAGAAAAGTTCCTTCAGACTTTTGGCTTTGTGCAGCTACTCAAAGCTTGTGAGCCTGGCCACAGGAAAACCAGAGCCCATGATTTCAATACTTGGAGTCTGGGCAATAGGGCAGATTAAGCAAGATGGATTCACATACCTTTCTATGAATTGGCATAGAGGAATGGTGGAGAATGTAGGATCAAGTTTAAAATGAGTTCGCCTTTCCTAGCAGGAGTTGTAACTTGATAGAATAAAAGTCGGACTGTTTTCAAGGGTGGGACCTGCCTGTCTGCCTAGGATGGTTTCCAGCCAGTGACTCTTAGAAGCGAAAATTCTGTTTCAAGAGAAAAATCTAATGAAAAACAATGTGGTGGGGAAAGAATTTTTTTTAAGTCTATTGAGTATAAGCATTAAATTTTATTTTTAATGGTATTGTAGTGATTGGATCATAAATTTAGAAAACGGAGGCATATTAGGAGTTGTTTAGATCAAACCTCTAATTTTATAGATAAACTCTACCCTCATCAGACCATAAGAATTGTTTAGATATTGACCGTGTTTTAATTATAGGGCTAATCAAATATCAACTTATTACAATCATTTTTAATAGACATCCACTACACTAATTTCATGTGGGTTTTTATTCCGACTCTGGCTGGATCAAAAATTTGACTTTTTAGGATGAAACCCATGTATTGAGTTAGCTGTGAGTCAGTAAAATAATTATGCTGGTAAATGCTAGTTGACCCACAAGCTAAAATAAAATATATAGGATTACAAAAGAAAACCAATTATATTAAAATACAATTATCAAAATATTTTTAAAACCAAGTTCCCAGACGGGTTAAAACCCGCCTATTTTAGACTTTCTGCCACCTTCCAACTCTTAATTTCAAGTCTTGGGTCTTCATTTTCCTTGGTAAAAAGAACTTAAGCAGAAGCTGAAGAATCTCTTGTTGAGTCATCAAACAGGATTTCCTGATTGAGCATAGATTAGGCTGTAGCTGACAGTCCAAGGGTCTCTCAGGGCCCTTTTTCATTCTGTAGTGCTGCTTTTCTCAACAATTAACCCATTGTTTGCTATTACCAAACATAATCATTTTTTAAAAGGGATCTGTTCATGTTTTTCCTAGTGTACTGATCACTGGTTTCAGAGTCAAAGAGACCAGGGGCTATAGTCTTTAGAGGATTATTTCCATTGTGAAGTGATCCAATACTGTTTAGATCACTCACCATGCCAGGTGCCATAGATAAGATCATGCATGACCCCAAAGTACTAGGCCGCCCATATAAATGATGGTGACAGTGGTTGTAGTTGCTATTCATTTGTTGGCTGACAACCTTTCTTTCTTGTTTTACTGGATAGTCTCATGGTCAGGTTATGCTGGATCCAGCTTGTTCAAGCTAGTTGTTAAATTTTCATTATGGGCACTCATACCACAAAAATCATCAAATGCTACAAATCAAGGCTTAATTCATTGTTTTGTGATGATCTAGACTTAAGTAATGGAGAAAATGTTAACACATATTCAACTCTTAAAAGTGTATCTAACATGTAGTGAAACACTTACTGGTATACTCCTGGTTCTTGCCTAATAGTACATTAGCATTTCTCCTCAGTGAATTCAGAGGGAATGTTATTATAAGCTTTGTAACAGTCTTTGTGAAGGCAAGAGAAGTAAGACCCAAGCTGGCTTCTAATTGTTTTAATGTTGAGGAAGCAGAAACAGATTCATGTATGCCCCAACTCAAAAAACAAAACAAGACAGTATGTGGGATGATATATTACTTACATTTTATCTTACCCTACACTTAGCATACTGCTTGGCACCTGGTGTATTTAATAAATATTTGTTTAATCATGCTGAATGAAATTGTAGGCAGTGGAGTCCCTGACCTGTCCCCCAGTGTGCTTCTTCAGGAAGTTTAGATTTGTATTGTATATGTAGGAATAGGGACTGGAGCTATGATTTCATTGCCATGGGGAATTTCTGGATGAGGAATGTCAATGCAAGGCAGAACTTTCTCTGCAGTTAGTCACAGAGAACTGTCTAGGGAGGGCATTGAGAGAGGGTAAAAGACTTGCCTAAGGTCACACAATGTGTCAGAAGGCATACTTGAAGCTCTAGTCTTACTGGCTCCAAGGTGGGCTCTTCAGCTCCTAAAATCCCCTGCCTCTCATTGGTTATTTAAGATGTTATTAAACCATTCCTAGAAACAGGACTCGAAAAATGGAGATGAGCGGGGAGTGAGATCAAAGGGAGGTAAATAACTAGAGAAAACTGAATGATATAAATAAAACAAGCTTCTTAATAGTTTACCCTCAAATCCCACTCTCTTTTTTAGAGGGCAGAGCTGACTTCTGATAAAGACATGTATCTTGACAACAGCTCTATTGAAGAGGCATCGGGAGTTTATCCTATCGATGATGATGACTACGCGTCTGCATCAGGCTCAGGTAAAAATGGAAAACCGCTTTTATTTCTTCATACCTCTCTGCCCCGCGCCCCACTGCCTCCTCCCACATGAAGACTTAGCCTTATTGTTGAACATTAATAATATCTCTTAGATTCTTAGATGCTATGGTACTGACTAGACTCCAGAATTCTTTCAGGAGTTAGTTAAGCTATTGATTCATTTACTCCTCTGTTTGATGGTGAGATGGGAGTAAATCTGAATGTATATATTTATACAAATGCACAGACACACACACACATAGCTATGTATATATACACACATGCACACATATACACACACATACTTTTCAAGCTAATTTGGGAATGGGGTACCTAATAAAATGATAGTTGAAAGTCTTTAGACAATGTTTAAATACAACAATAGTAATTTAATGTATTGTATCTTTACCTCAATTGTGTTTTCTCTTTATGCTTTCACTTTGTCCATTGGTATCTCCAAGAGAATACTCTGCTCCCGTTTTAAACATTTTGGGGGAACAGCTCTCATGAAATAGTTTAAAGTATTTATATAGCGAGTGTATTTGAGTTTCAATGGGACTTTCAATTAAGTCATTGAGAGTAATGCCACCTAAAATAACTGTAAGGAAATTAAAAGAACACCTACTTGGCAAAACTCCATACCACAGATTGGAAGTTAAAGGATAAATCAGAAACAGTTTGGCATCACTTACTCTCTCTGGATTGCTCTAGTGGGGAGGAAAGGAAATGTACAGTTGAATTGAAAAACATTTGTGATAAACACTCTCTAGTCCAGTGGTCAATCATTTCATTTGCTCCAGGAACAATCCCAGTGAAAGCTGTGGCTAAGACAAGATTTGAATACAGAAATAATTAATGGTCAAGTCAGGAAACAGTGTTCAGCAGGGTACCATGAAAATCTTTATTGGAATTTTTATTGATTGGAATTTTCATTTGTAACCTCAAAGGTCCTGACAGCTGCACTGGACTTAGATTTATGTAGGCCATCTGATTAGCAGACTGGCCCCAAATGCAGAATGACCCAGAAAGATTCAAACTGATCCCCTTCTTGAAGGAAGTCAAGCTATAATATAAGGTGTAGTGTTTTAAACGGAGACACAACAAATCTGGGAAAGAGATGGAAGAGCTTGCTGACCTAGTAAGTATGAGCTTACAATGCAGTCCTGGTGTAAAAATAGCTATTGCTATTCTTAGAGGAGTGATATATATCTCACATGCAGAACAAGTGGGATAAGTGTTGCCTAGCAGAGCCCCAGTGTCACTCACTAAAACCCTATTAATTCTTTACACCCATAAGACATGTTTTTTTTTTCCTTAGTGGCTCAGATATACTTTGTACTTAAATAATGTTCAAAATGCTCCACAAATAATTAATTGGGCAGATCTTGCCTCTATACTACAGATCTTAGAATTCAAGGTTTAAAAGGGCTCTCACAAAAAACATTTTGCTACCAAGTTATTCCAAGAGATAGATGCTTCTTCTCTTTATCTTTTTTTCTCTCTCTCCAGCTAGATTTAAAGAAAAGGGATTTGCATCCCCTCTTAGTTAAAATTCCATTTTCAAAGGTGTGGATGAAATAGATGAGACCTAGAAATCACAGGGTGCAACCAGAATGGATCTAGGGCTAAAACAA
This sequence comes from Potorous gilbertii, assembly GCA_028658325.1. Lineage (NCBI taxonomy): Eukaryota > Metazoa > Chordata > Mammalia > Diprotodontia > Potoroidae > Potorous > Potorous gilbertii. Next base: position 127,826,246 of record CM053773.1, read on the forward strand.
GGCCATTATCTCTTGGTTCCTGATCTAACATTGGTTTGATCAGAGCTAAAGAAAACATTGTGAAAAAGAATAGCGTCCATCACCACTGCCTTTCTTTGCTTTGAGAATGTTGTTCTATAAGATAGCAGTTGCTGATTCTGGGTTCAAGATGGTGTTTCTTAAGGTTTTCTATGCAGTGTCTCTTGTCTCCTTACACAGAGGTGCTAAACCACTAGAGAAAGACCCAGTTTTCACAAAAGGAAAGACAATGGACTCTACAAACTATAGACCCAACAGGCTTAGCTTCAATGTCTGGCAAAATTCTAGAACATATTCTAGAACATTCAAAATTCTAGAACATTGAAGGGATGACTTGTGGATACCTAGAAAAGGAGCCACTGACCACTCTGCTAATAATGGCTTCATCCAAAATAGGTGATGCCATTCTAACCTCATTTTCTTTTCTCATGATGTCAATAGATAGGTAAATAGGTGGATTAGGGGAAAGCTATAGACATAGTTTACTTAGATTTACTGAAGCATTTGACAAAAAGTTTCTCATGCTTTCTTTGTGGGAAAGTTTACAGCTAGGTGCAACAACTGTACCCAAAGAGTTGTCATTAATGGGTTGATGTCAACTTGGAAGGAATTTGTTCTTGGCCTTGTTATGCTCAATGATTTTATCAGTGTCTTAGATGAAGACATAGATGGCATCCTTATCAAATCTGCAGGTGATGCAAAGCTAGAAGCATTAGCTAATATAATGAGTGACGGAACCAGAATGCAAAAATACATATACAGGCTAAAATGATATGCCATTTGAAAGTCAGGATTCTTTTCATTTTTGTCTTTGCCTTCTCGGTGCTTTGCACATAATGGACATTTAACATATATTTATTGAATTAAATTGAATTTAAGATGAAATTTAATAGAGATAAATGTTGAGTTTTATATTTGGGTTCAAAAAGTCAATTTCACCAATACAAAAGGAGGGAGGTATAGCTAGGAATCAGTTCATCTTAAGAGAAAAAAAGATTTGGGGTTTTAATTGACTTGCAAATTCCAGATGAGTCAACATTGCAACATAGCAGCCAATGAAACTAATGAACCCTGTAAATCCTGAGACAGCCCATTCCATTTTTAGATCACTGTAATTACCAGGAAGTTTTTTCTTATATTGGAGGACTTCCACTCATTGTTTTCATTTTGTCATCTCAGGCCAAGCAGAAGATGTCTTCTTCCATTAGGCATCTTTAAGTGAAGGCAGGATGACCACTTGTTGAGCATACTGTAAAAGGGGTACTTGGTTGGACTAGTTATAGATTAGACTAAATGGACTCTGAGACCTCTTTTATGTCTAGCATTTTACTGATATTGGAAGTAGATGAGTGGATAAACTGGGGAAAAATGCTATTTTTTAGGAAGAGAAATGAGGTGGTATTATTAATGATCTATCTTGTTCTTTCTGGATTTAACAGAATAGTGATTAGGTTCCATGAATACTTTTCAGTTAATTATTGATCCTGATTTGTGAAATGTCATTTTCAGGTAATCTCCCTTAAAGAAATTCACAAATTTCAGGTTCTTATTGTAGATTTTAATTTTTCCCTTTTCCTTTTTCCCTCATTGATAACTGAAATCTAGATGAACTTTATATCAGGAGTCTTGTTTTTTATTGATTGTTTTTGTTATTGCATCACCCTTGCCTTTTAAAACCCTTTCCTTCCTTCTTCCCTAAGCCCCAAGTCATCCCTTTTAACAAAGATTAAAGAAAGAGGGGGGAAAAATCATTTCAACAAAACCAGTCAGTACGCTGGCCATGTCAGATAGTAATTGCAACATTTGATACCTTTGCTTCTCCCTGCCCCCCTTCTCCCCTAGCTTTACAAGGAAGGGTAAGAGGTTTATCAAGTCTACTTTCAGGCCAAACTTAGACTTTGTAATTATGCAGTATTCAGTTTTCTTTTTTTTGTTCTTTCTAGTTACATTGTTTTAGTCATTATATATAGTGTTCCTTCTTCAGTTCTTATGTATCTTTCTGTGCTTTTTAGAATTCTTCATATTAGTCATTTATTATGGCATAATAATATTCCACATTTACTTCAGTTTCTTTAGCCTTTCTCCAACCAACAGGCATATACATTGTTTTCAAATCTTTGCTAGCACTAAAATGACTGTCAGGAAAATTTTGTTGTATGTGGATCTTTTCTGACTGTAGCGTCTTTGGTGTGTATTTATATAAATGGGCATCTTTTGATCCAAGGGTCTGGGTGTTGGAGTCAATTCTATTTTTTGAATAATTTCAAAGTACTTTCCAGGATAGTCAGACAAATGTATAGCCCCACCTCCAATGTATTAATGTTCTTGTTGTTTTGAATCCCCTCTACTACTGAACATTTCCACTTTTTGTCATTTTTCCAATTTGCTAGTTATGAGTTGAGTTATTTTGATTTACCTTTCTATTATTAGTTATTTGGAACAATCTTTCATGTACTTATTCATAGTGTGTTGTTCTTTTGAGAACTATTTGTTCGTATCATTTATCCAATTATCTGTAGGAGAATAGCAGTTAGTCATATATATATATATTTATATTAATTTGGGTTATCAGACCCAAATATCAGAGATATTTGATGCAAAGAAAATTTTCCCACTTGACAATTTGCCCACTTATTCTAGATGCCTAGATTTTGTTCTTTCAAAAACTTTCCAGTTTCATGTAATCAAAGTTACTGATTTTATTTTTTGTGACTGCCTCTATCCCTCATTGACTAAAAATCCTCCCCATATACATGATTGTGAAAGGTACTTAATCTTACTGTCTTCTAATGGTTTAATGGTACGACCTTTTATAGTCAGATCACCTATCCGTATTGATACTGTGATAGAAGGCATAAGGTTAGGGAATGAATCTTAATCTCAACCAGACTATTGTCCAAGTAGTTTGTTTTCCAGTTAATCATCACTCAATTATTGAATTTGATTGTTTCAAACCCTGGCTTATCTAGTCTGTTCTGCTGATTTACTTTTCCACTCTTTAATTCGTGTCAAGTAGTTTTGATAGTTACTGTTTTATGACATAATTTGAGGTCTAGAATGACTGTTCCCTCTTCATTCCTCCTTTTAAATTATTATTTTTATTAAAATCCTAGACCTTTTGTTCCTTGAAATGAATGTTGGTAATATTGTATCCAGCACTTTAAAGGACTTCCTTTGTTATAACACTAAACTGGTAAATTAATTTAGATAATATTGTTATTTTTATTATATCTAAGGGACCTACCTATAAGCATTAAATATCTCTCTAGGCCCATTATAAAGCAGGCTTTTGGAAGAATTTTGATTTATTATTACCTAATGGATATAAATATTCTTCGCCTTTAATGTAACCTATTTTTTTTCACCATCAGTTCTCATCAAAATTCAAGAAATTCTTTAAAGATTAAATCATTCACTTTGTGAATAAGTCAAATGTATTGTTCCTAAATTGCTGATGGATTAACAGTCCAGCTGGTAGAAAGGTGCTCTCAAGATTATTATGCTAAATTTAACAAGTAGATACTTTGGTATGTAGATGCATCTATGTTCTCATTGGTGTGGACATTCTCCTCACTAATGTACATTGCAATACTTGCCATGCTTTTCTTGTACCTGTCTTATCCAGGTCTTGCCATAAATCTTCCACAAATGATCTCTCCAAGGTGCTAAATGCGTTCTTCTGCTTCTTCCAATTTCATTGTAACACTTAGGCTGGACCCTTAATATCCCTCACTCTCATTGCATGAATGGTCCACTATGTTTCCAGTCACACAGTGCTCGTGATATTTTATTGGTTACTTTTCCAGTTCCTTTTTATATCCCTTCTCATATGCAAGTCACCATAGTGAGTCTACTTGTCCCACACACATTTTTTCATTGCTCTTTACAAGTCTCCCTAATGTCTTTTGAGTCTTTGTAGGTGACCCAAAGAAGATTTTAGATGTTCAGAAGTAAAATAGGCAAAGGGGAATTTGAAACCATGAACTAAATCTTTAGGAAATGTATTTTATTGTCAATCATAATTTTCTAGTAACTGTTCTTCACTGATTTAGGTGGAAGATTAAGATAGAAAAATGAGACACCTTTATAAATTAAATAGTAATATTGAGTGCATTCTTAATTTACCTGAAACCTAGAAGAGTAATCTAATCATACCATACATGATGGATAGACTATGAGATGGTGTTCAAGTGGGCGAGAGAAAGAAATAAAATCCAATTTATGACCAGAGGATCGAGTGAAAGCAAAAAGAATAATAATCTTCCTACCATACAGCAAGTCAAAGGTTCAGTCAGTGAGTATTTATTTAGTAACTAATATGCTTCTGACATATTGAGGCAATGCAAAGGTTTTTCTAATCTAATTGGTAAAGTAAAACATGATTAAAGAAAAAATATGTTTTATACATTGAAGCATGTCTTAAAGAGCCAAGCAAATGATCCAGAAATGATTATAAGATACAGAAGATGGTTGAGATTACTGTGGGTTTGACTAATAGAGGAAATTTAATGAAGAAGGTGAACTATGAGAAATAGGGTGGGATTCAGATTAGTCAACAGGAAGTGAGAAAACATTCTAGGAAGAATGAATGATGTGGACAGAGATGTCAGTCAGTCAACATGCATTAATAAGGTACATACTAGATGCCAGGCATATGTAATTAATTGATTAATGCTGCAATTACAAATAATAAGCAAAAAGAAAGATAGACCCTACCCTCAAGGAGCTTATGTGCTAATGGGGGAAGACATAAAATGAAGCTAAAAAGGGAAGGGGATGGACAGGGAAAGGTACCTGATATGTTGCAGAATTGCATTGCAGCCTGGTGAGAAATAAAAAGGTAGCTGCCCTGGGCACTTTCCTTGAGTGAAGATACTGGGGAGAGCCATCCAGTCAGAGAGAGGAAAGGCCTTCAGGGACAGGGAGTATTTCCAAGTCATGAACTTCAGAGTTGAAATTATCCTTTTGGTAGAAGAGGATGTATGATGGTAATGCAAGGTCCTTAAGGGACATCCCAGCCCTATCCCTTTGCTTTTCATCAGTCTGATTCCTGTAGTTTTCATGTACTGAGAGATAAAGTCAGAAAGACTGAATGGAAAAGGTCAAGGAATGTCTTACGTTTCCTCATCTATAAAATTAGGAAGTTTGGATTCTTTCTTACTTTTAACATCTTTATGATTACTCTGTGCTGTTTCCCACTAGGGCAGTGGAAGATGGTGAAAGAAGGGAGTGACTTGGGAGAACCAGGAGAGATCAGAAAGGCAGGAGATCAGAGGCAGAAAGATAATTAGGAGACTTTTGCAATCAGTAATCCAGAATGAACAGACAAGGCTCCCCACCAGGGTGATAGAAATCAAAAGCAAGGGACAGACACAAAAAGGTATCCAGGAATAGCTTAGTGATTACGAAATGTTCATTTTATTAATCCAATATAGGCTTAAAACATTGCTATTTTCTTTGGCTATTCATTCAAGGTAATTTTATAAAAGGATTCCGAAGATGCTGGTTGACTTTCCATATACATTTAACAAATAATTAACATTAAAAAGAAGAACATTGTGGTGAAATGTCATAAGCCTTTAAGAATTATACAAGTCTACTTACTAGTTGTGTGACCCTGGGCAAATCATTTAACCCCAATTGCCTCTAAAAAAAAGAAGATATGAGTCCAAAGGTAGCTCTGAAATGGAAGGACAGTGGTTTCTAGGTAAGAATACTGGAAAATGGAAGAAACTGCCACTATTCTTCAGAGCCCTACATCCCATACATACTCTTGATCATCTTTTCATCCCAACATGATGAAATTAAGAGACAATGCAAAAAATTAGTGGGAGAGTTAGCCTTAAAAGCCAGGAAAATCTGGGTTCAAATCTCACCTCATAACAGCAGTGTGACTGGGCAAATCACGTAACCTCTCTGTGCTTTAGGCAGCGCTCAAAGACTATAATAAGCTTTTGAGAAGCTGCCAGCCTGTTTTGACAGAGGGAGATTTCTTACGTGAGAATTCTCTATACCAAAAAAATCCGTTCTTATCCTCTTTCATCCTCAAAGGAAAATTGGAGCCAGATAAATGAAAGTTGACTATTTCATAAGAGCAGCACTGTTCTCAGGGTCAGATAATGTTCTAGCTCTGTTTTCTTCTTCTCATACTGATTTTTGGTTTTTTTTGTTTCAGGAGCTGAGGAGGAAGTAGAAAGTCCACAGATGCCAACATCCCGAACAATTCCAAAGATACCATTCACTAGTGATGCTCCAAAAGTTGAAACAACTACAGTGAAAATTCAGACTAAGATTCCTGCTCAGACAAAGGTGTGCATTCAGGATCATCCTAAGGTGTCTTTGTTATTTGGGTTTTTAAAAATTGTTATGGATACACCATTTTAAAAGACCTATCTCTACATAATTTCTTAAAGGTGTATTATGAATTGTACTGGGCCTACCTTGTTGCTGTATCAGCAAGGACCCAGCATACACAAGAGGGCCTGCTACACAGGTTCTTAGAACTGCTTTTCTAAAAGGAAAGCAACTTTAGAGGGGTCAACAATCACTTTAATCAAACATATATCATTCACTTAACTCAAGGGAAAAAGTCAGCACCCTGAACTTCACAGAAATAATAAAGACCAACAGACAGGGCTTCCGACTGTCTGACCATAAACAATATATGCATCACAGATCAACAGACAGATCCAACTGTCTAGCCATACATACATACATAGTTACCAGAGAGGGAAGCACCAACATCTGGGTTTTCAAAGCCAGGGGGAGGGGTTTCTTCGCAGCCGCCTGGAGTCTCATCTGGCCAAACAAACACTTCCAATGAGTAAGCCCCAAAGTAAAACCTCCCCTCAGAGTATGTATACACTTTTTAGACCTAGAGGGCACAACCCTCATGACACATGCCTCAATAGAAGTTAACAAAAGGTACTTGAGGCCTATTAAGGGGTAGAAAAGATCTTTAACTCTTCCACCCACCATTAACCACACATTAACATTGCAGTTGCTCTTCCTGTCAGTCCTCTGACTTTTTACCTGTCAAAATGCCCATATGTGTGTCTCTCGGCCTGTCCCTGTGTTTCCATAGACATTGAGGAAATGATCTATGGCTTCTAGGGGCTTACAAGCCAAAATGTGAACAACACAGATGAGAACAAGCAAAGTCCTTTCCGTTCATTTAGAATTTAAACCCCAAAGCCAAGAAATTTATTTTTTCAGCTTTCATTCACCAAGTACCTTTACACACAAACGTACATTTTTCAGGTAATGAGACAATTGTGGAATAGTTGCTGATTTCATAGGAAATTGGGGGTAAGGAACCTTTCAGGCTGTATTTTTATTGTAAATGTTTTCCTGTTACATTTTAACATGGTTTGGGCCACAGTATTGGGGACCTTGTCTTTGACACCTTTGCCCTTTACCAAATGAATCACTGGTCTAACCCCCTTTCCCCTACAAAACAAACAAAAAAACAAACCAACAAACCTGAATTATGTGATGGGTGAGGAGTACCTGTCTTCTTAAAAGGTTTGGAAACTGAGGCAAACATGGTTAAGTGATTTGCCTAAGGTCACACAGCTAGTAAGTGTCTGAGGCTGGATTTGAACTGAGATCTTTCTAACTCCAAGCCTGGCCCTCTATCAGCTGTACCACTTAGCAACCCCCAACAAACTACGCTGGTATCTCTACCAAAGGGATCACAAAGAGCTGGACATGACTAAAATGACCAACAACAAATTTTTGTACCTATTAATTACAGTATTGATTTACCATCAGTACTGCTTGTGTTTTTAAAGTTGATTTTCTAGTGATGTAATCTATCTGAATCTATGATTGATAATCTCCCTTCCTGTCCCCTTTGTGTTTTCAACAGTTGTATGTGAAGGGGTGTGATGTATGGCTCTCTAGAAAAGCTGCTGTGCCAAAATACCACCAGTCTAATTATGAGAGAAAGTGCAGTGTTGAAGCTAGTCGGGAAGATCTGGGTTCTCATACCTCTTAGCTGTGTGACCATGGGCAGGTCACAAAACAAGGCTAATTAAAATCCGTAATACCTCCCTCCTAGGATTGTTGTGAAGTCCAAAGCCTCCTGCAGCCTTTCCAACACCGTCAAGTCATTCGTCATTCTTATTATCTCATTCTATTATTTCCAGTGGGATCTTGATAGAAACAGTCCAAGGACAAATTGTGGGATTTTAGCATCGTTAGAGCTAAAAGGAACTTAGGGGCCATCCAATCCAACCCCTTCATTTTTTCAGATGCCTAAACTGAAATGTAGGCAGCTACATGATGTAATGGTTACAGCACTGGATTTGGAATCAGTCAGAACCATCTTCCTGAGTTCCAATCCAGCCACAGACACTTACTAGCTGTCTTACGCTGGGCGAGTCACTTAATCCTGCTTACCTCAGTTTTCTCATCTGTAAAAAAGAGCTGGAAGAGGAAATGGCAAACCACTCCAGTATCTCTGCCAAGAAAACCCCACATGGTGGGGTGAGACATAACTGAAACAACTGAACAACAACAAACAGAAACACAAGTTAATGATAGTTAGCCTTTATATAATAAAGCTGTAAGGTTTGCAGAATGATTTGTGGATGTTCTCTCCTTTGTTCCTCACAACAGCCCTGGGAAGGTGTTAGTATTATCTCCATCCTAATATGAGGAAATTGATACTGAGACTCACAGGGGGTTAACTGTCTTTCCTAGGATCACACAGTTAATGTGAAGCAGGATTTGTGTTTAGGTATCCTAACTCCAAGTCCAGTGCATTAGCTGGCATTCCCTCTAGGTTAAGTAGATTGTTCCTAGTCTCACACAGATAGCAAGTGTTTGAGGTGGGGTATGAACCCAGATCTTCATGTCTCCCAAGTTAAATCCTCTACATGGGTGGGGAACCTGCAACCTTGAAGCAACTTGTGACCTTCTAGGTCCTCAGGTGTGACTTTTTGACTGAGCCCAAGTTTTACAGAACAAATCCTTTTGGGGGATTTGTTGTATGAAGTTTGGATTCAGTCAAAGGGCTACACTTGAGGACCTAGAAGGCCACATGTGGCCTCAAGGCCACAGGTTTCCCACCCCGGTACCACACCGTCTTGCCTCTCACTACCCACTTCCTTATTTCTTGTATATATAGTATGTAATTTACTACTACTACTACCTGAATTAAATTTGATGAAGGGGGAACAAGCTAGGAATGGAGAGATGTAGGATGGGTAGCAAAGAGAAATGGAGGGGCAAACAGGGGTGAGGGAGGAGAGCAAAAGCACCCAAGAGAGACAAGCAGAAAGAGAACCTACTTTCCCACTGATATGATTAGGAAATTATCTTACTAGTTTTCAGCAATAGAGAGAATTAGGGAAACTATATCACTGAAGGTACGGATGAAAATTTCCTGAAGGCTTCTGATTGATTTCACCAAGTCGGGGGGTGGAAGGGGTGGAATCCTCTCATTTATAGCTTCTCACTTAAGGCCCAGTAGTGTATGAGTTGCTACTGTTTTTATTTAATTCCATTTGGGAGAATTCTTAGGAGTCTGCTATCACCTCTCATGGCCAGCATCCTTTGTGCACATTGTGGTAAATTATAGACCTGAGTGAAGCTGGACTCAAGAATTCAGTATTATGCAGGAGTCAGCAAGCCCTATGGTTCTGGCTGCCACTGGGATAGTAGCATATATTGGTACCATTGATAGATCTGATGCAGAGAAAGGAAAGGAGGGCAAAGAACTGTCTTTCCCCTGCAGTTACTCACATAGTCTCTTGTGTGCTCAATAAATGTTTATTGAATAGGGATAAAAGTGGAATGGAGGACTGGAAAAATAAAAAGGGGATGGAGTAGGACAGGATGGCAGGAGAATAGAGAGGAGGAAAGGGGAGGTAGTGAGAGAAGGGAGGAAAGAAACAGGGAAGAGAGTAGAAGGAGGAAAGGAAGAGAGAAAGAGAGGGACAAAAGGGAAAGGGGAAAGAAGGAAAAGAAAAGGAGGAAGAAGAAGAAGAAAGTACAAATGATAATGAATTATGAAGCTACCCGATTCTAGTTTAGGTATCTATGTTGTGATTATTCAGGATCGCTGCTGCTAAGTTTTTGCCATTTCCTACCTTTTCATTTTGCTTTAGTGAAGGATGTTAACAAATAGATTTTAGTAATCGAACCTCAAGAACTGCAAGTTTTAGGCAAAATTGGCCGTCTTGGTTGAGTTAGTCACATTATTAATAAAGATGTCAGATCTATGACTTCGCGTATATGGAAAGGGAGAGAAATGTTTTGAAAATATGACCAGACTGACTAAAAAAAAAAATCAGTTCTGATCTTTTCTGGTGACTCTGCAAACTCTTTTTTTGAAATAGGATCAAGGCAAAGGATGCAAACAGATGCTTAAACACAGTTAATCCATTCATCGCTTAGGTTGCCAAATGTGATGAAAGAGGTCTTACCCTGAATTGCGTTAATTGAAAGTTCTGTTATGCAGCTACATGGTACAATTAATGTTGCCTCCAGGATTTTGAACGATGTCTTCTTCTATGTACAGTTTGAATTCGAAAATTTCCCTTAGCTTTACTGTGGCATTGCAGGATATTGCATGTCAGTATTTTGACAGGCTATCTACTTATTAAATTATAAACAACTGGGAAGCAGTCAGGTGTTTGTTTAAGCAAAGGCTTGCCCATCCATTAGTCCCATTTCATTTCTGTGGAATTCAAACTAGAGATGGATGTGACAAATCTTTAATTGGCTGCATTTAATTGCTTAGACTGCCTAGTCTTAATTTGATTTGGCAGACATATGGAACTTCTAAGGCATCGAAACAGCATATTGTTACTTTCTGTATCTTACAATGATTTATTTTTCTCTTAATGATAGTTTTGCCGTGCTGTGCCCATTTCTCTATGCCCAGTCTATTAAAATTTAAAGAGAACAAGCTATTCAGAATGTTTTGAGATTTGGGGGAAATTGGGGGTTGATTATCAATGTCAGGGATGCTGTTCACTGCAAGCCAAATTCCTGCAAACAGAAATGTGTGCTGTCTTTTGCAATGTCATGGAGGTAAATCAGAGGTAGTAGGTGTTCTAGCATAGATGATTTAAGGGCAGTTAGAACCCGATGAAAATTTCATATGATTAATTTTAGTATGGGACAGGGATGACATAGATAGGTTAAATTCAAAGGTGATCTGCCAACTTAATTTCATTCATTAAGTTCAGCCTTGCTTCCTGTGAGATGAGTAAAAGATCCATGGACTTAGGACCTAGATAACCTACAAACTGGATAATTATTCCTGAAATAGTTGAGCTGCGTCTCTGCCTGCAGGACAACCGATCAAATCCAGGCTTCTGTTGAGATATCTTGGAAAAAAGAATTGAGCATAAGACATTTGAGAAATGGAAAGAACTCAGTCTATTATGTATTGCAAATTAAATTTGCCAGTTCTGTTTGACTTTGTCTTGGCATATGAAGACCTGGGAATTCTTTGTGAGCCACTAAATTGTTCCTAGGTTTACTGTAGAGTATAGTTACTCAAACTCTCAGAAATACCTCATGTTGCAATAAGAAGACCTTTTTTCCATAGTCTTTTAACTGTGATTCATGTCAGGTAGAGGGTCATGACTGAATGTAATTTCTTAAGGTTTGGAAGATAAGGATATCAAACTTTCCCATAGACCTAGTAGTAGATAGTTGTTTATTGAGAAACAGCTGTTGGTAGTAATGTCACATGACAAACTAATAAACTGAACCTGTCAAGTCAACAAAACCAATATTTCTTAAGTGCTTGCTATATGCCTAACACTGGGAATATACGTATAAGAGGAAAAGAAAAAGGTAGCTTACATTCTAAAGAGAGTAGATAACCTGTATAAGGAAAGTGAGAAGCAGGTGAGGGAGAGGGGATGGTATAGAAAGGCTGGAATTCAGGCTGCAGAGAAACAAGACAAGGCTAGCTTGGATGCCTTCCTTAAATAGAGATTTTAGGAGGAGCCATCCCATCTGAGAGAGAAGCTGCAGAGATGGAGGATGCAAAACATCAGGATGAAAAGCTAGGAGAGATGCAGCTCAAAATGAGACAGAGCTGGCTGGACTACCTTCCTTAAGTGGAGGTTCTGGGAAGATCCATCTCATCAGAGGAAAGGGAGATGTACCTTCTGCTCATCACTTATTCATGCCCTCCTCTTTCATTTTTTTCCATTTTAAATTATTTTTAGGGGCATTGACCACTATGGCTAGTAAAAGAGCATTGGAACTAGCAGAATTCTGCCAATTTAGTTTTAATCTCTACTTTTCCACCCAACTAGCTGTGTGTGGCCTTGGACAAAAATCACCTAGCCTCAGTTTCTTTATCTGTAAAGTGAGAACTGAGTAGATGACCTTTAAGGTCAAAGATTCCAGATCTAAAATTTTTTGGCATCTTGTAGACCCTGACTTTTTCATTCTGTTTCATTCTCTGTCATCATAACACATGGCTTTCCAAGAACCCTTTATCAATTTTGTTGTCTTTCACCTTTTTTCCCCTTTGAACTTTATTGTAACTAGGAGTCCCACATTACCCATGTCTTGCACCATGCATTTGGGTTCATAGCCAGTCATCATTATGTGCTTTTTAGACTTTAACCATATACTGCTTTAATGAGACTTTTCAGGTTCTTTAGGTTCTCTAGAGATTTATACTTTATCTTTCATACAATCCATACTTCCTCTTGTACTCACAATTAGATTTGATGACGGTGGTCCAGATGGTTAGACCTCATATTTAGATGGGAAATATGGAAAAGACTAAGACATAGTAATATACAATTCCTATAAATGTAACCATGCTAAAACAATTTTCTTTAAATGTCAAACACATGGAGATATGGAAACCAGATACGCAAAGTAACTGGCAAGTCTATTGTTTTGATATTTCTATTTATAAGCTCATAGGATCTCAGAGATCTTGAGCTGCAAAGGACTTAGAAACTATTGAGTCCAACTCCTTTTTACAGGTGAAAAAACTCAGATTCAGAGAAGTTAAATGATTTTCCTGAGGTTATACAATAGAATATGGGTTATTGTACTCACTTTTCATCTATTATGATTTTACTAATTGAAAAAATAGAGATAAATGATGCTTCCTAAAATAAAAGCTTCTGGATAAATTTCAAGTAAGTTCATTTATTATTTCATTCACTTTTTGTGTGTACAGCATTAATAGAATTTTAGAGCTAAAAGAGACTTCTGTAATTGTGAAGTCCTACAATGAGAATCCCATAACCTCAGAGATCAGATAGTTCAGAGGTATCAAAGTCCTAACCCACCTCAAGTGGCCTGAAAAATCCTCAGGGAGACCTGAACCAGATTAAAAATCATTGGAAGTTGTTTAACAAAATAAATTAAAAAGACCAACTGGGATCTGTTTCTATATGAGTTGGACTCCATTCTCTAGTACAACTCTTTGCTTGAGATATGAATCTTCTCAGAAACATCTCTAAGAAGTCACCCAGACTTTATTTGGGAGCCTATGAGAGGGAAATCACTGTCTCCAGAAGCAACAAATTACATTATTAGATGGTTCTAATTATTAAGATGTTCTTCCTTATACTGAACTGAAACGTGACTTCTTACATCATGCATCCATTAGTCTTAATTTTGCATTTGTGAGCTAATGTTTTAGACACTAATCACATTCCCTTTTCCACTTTTCCTCCATCTCGGCACCTTTCCCCACCAAAAAAACTTATATTCTCCAGAATACAACATACCTAGTTCCTTCCCCAAATTCTGCACAGTTCAACTGATCATATCCCTCTGAAAATGTGGTGTCCATATCTAAGCCCAGTACTCCAACTTTGGCTTGCTTTAAACAGGGAGCAGTAGGATTGTCAATCATTTCATTCACTGTATTTTGTATTAATTAACATAGCTGAAGATTACATTAGCATTTTTGACCGACACTGTATATTCTTGACTCATTCATATTCACTGTTAATATAAATTCTACAGACACCTTTGAGGTGCCTGGGGGGCATAGTACTTAGAAGATCTAGGATTTGGAGTCAAGAGGATCCAAGTTCCAATCCTGCCTCTGACACTGTGTGAACCTTGGCAAATCACTTGCCCTATGCCAGCCTCTTTTTTTAATCTGTATAAATGAAGGTAGTAATAGCATCTGTCTTATAGGGTATTACAAGAATCAAAAGAAACAACAAGATAAAAGCTTTACAAATCTTAAAGCACATAGTTACTGTTATATCCTCATTATCATTAAGGTCAGCTAGGTAATGCAGTGGATGGAGTTCTAGGCCTGGAGTCAGGAAGACTCATCTTCCTGAGTTCAAATCTGGCTTCAGACACTTACTACTGGTGTGATCCTGGGCAAGTCACTTAACCTTGTTTGCCTCAGTTTCCTCACCTGTAAAATGAGCTGGAGAAGGAAATGGCAAACTACTGCATTCTCTTTGCCAAGAAAACTCCAAATGTGACCCCAAAGAATCAGACCCTTCTCAACAACAGTCACAATACTATCATTAGTTAAGTACACCAGATGTATCTTTGGAATCCCATTTATTCAGGCCACTCTGACATGTGTTAAATTATATTTCTAATGAACAGGATGCTACTAAATTTTTTAAAAATCCCTTTTCCACTCCAAAAACCCTTACCTGTAGCACAAAGTGATTGGGTATTATCATTGAATTAGATGCTCCCTCACATCATTTCCAGATTTAACATTTTGTATTTTATTAAGCTCTGGTTCTGTGCTCATTAGGGACTAAGGAACATAGGACATACAAAAGAAGTGGAAAGCATGGTCCTAAACCTCAAGAAACCTCTCTGGGAAGATAATTTGATGAAGTAACAATTCAAGGACATTACAGGCCAACATATCACCAAGGATATGATTGAGTAATTTACAATTAAGTACCATATAATGTCATTGAACTTGAAGATTATGGTGGGCTGGGTGGCCAAGAATGTACCTCAGAAGAGGTAGGGAGATGATATTCCAGGTATAGAAAACAGAAAGGAGGGGGAAGCACGAAGGTAAGAATGTGCAGACCACATGTGGGGACCAGTGAGAAGACAATAGCTTGCAACTTCATGTTGGGTAAAGAGACAAAGATGGAAGCAGGCAGATCAGTGAGAAAACTGCCCAGATAATTCAGGCATGGGACTGTGAGGACCTGGGATAGAAAAAGAAGATATATTTGAAAGGATGATGAAAGAAAAAGAAATAATACTGGAAAGGAATCCAAGATGGCACCAGGGTTTGGGTTCAAAATTATGAGGAGAATGGCAAAAACTTGAAGGAAAAGGTGATTTATTGGTGATGACCATGAATTTGATGTTGGACATGATCAATTTAGGGCAACTAGATGGCTCAATGGATAGAGCTCTGGAACTGGAGTCAGGTTGCCTGAGTTCAAATCCAGCCTTAGACACTTATTTATGTGTGTGACCCTGCACAACTCAACCCTGTTTGCCTCAGCTTGCTCATCTGTAAAATGAGCTATAGAAGGAAATGGCAAACCATTGTGGTATCTTTGCTAAAAAAAAAAAAATCATGGGCAGTATGGTTTACGGGGTCATGAAGATAGCTGAGTGACTGAACTGTTTGCTGTTCACAACAGTGATCAGTTTGTGGTCATAAGATATGTAAATGCAGGCATCTGAGAATATAGAACTGAATGTGAGTGAAAGATCAGCTCTAGGAATGTAACTGGGAACATAGAAAAGGGGTGATGAAATAGTTCAAAGGGAATTTGGAGATTATCCAAATGTCATTTTACAGATAAAAGAGCTGAGATTGTGTGGTCAGGTGACTTGCTATGTGTCACAGAGCTAGTAACTGGAGAAGCTGGCAGGGATCACCCTTAACTCCAGTACCTTCCCTCCCTTAATTATTTCTGCTTTATTCTGCTTGTAGTTTACTTGTACATAACTGTTTGTGTGTTATCATCCCCATCAGACTGAGCTCCTGGAGAGGAGGAACAGTCTTTTCTCTTTCTTTGAATTTTCTGTGCTGCCTCTAGTAGGCAGCACCTAGCACCTAGTAGGTGCTTAATAAATGTTTATTGACTGGAGGCTGGGCCTCTGACTTCCTGTCCTCTGCCCTTGGAAGTCATGGGAAAAATTGGTGACCATCGAACTGTTTCATTGGAGCAGTGGGGGCAGGGGGAGTGGAATGGGGAGTCATATAAGTTGTTACAGAGTGCAGATCATTAGTTTAGAGCAGGGAGGGGCCTTAGCCCTCATCTGCAAATAAAGAAACTGAGCCTCAGAGAGTGAACTTTTTCTTTCATATTTTGCAGAAAAATACATGTGTCTTAAAAATATGATCTCTGCTATTATCTGGTGATTTATTTGATTGTTAACTGACCTTTCACTTGTGACAATCAGGTAGATTTTTATGAGGTCACACAAGTATTCAGTAGCAAAGTCTTTATTCTGACCTGGGGGATTCTCCTTCCAAACTTGGTGATCTTTTCATATGTAAATGTATATGAGAGGTATAGAATGAGAGAGGAAGAAAAAATGCTGATTCCAGAGCAGAGGACCTGGGGTTTAAGTCCACCTTCTGACCCTTATTCCCTATGTGCTCTTGGGCCGGTCACTTTGGCCTCTGTTTTTGACAGATTTGGGCTACACATGGCTTCTGAGGTCCTTGCCAGCTCTGGATCTATAGACTGGATATCCCTTTCCACAATTTATGTTGATTTGATACAACCATTAGGACTGCTGCCTTCCATGATCATTTCCTAATAATGGCAGAGAACCCTATAATGTACATGTAACTCTAGCCTCATTCTCATCTAGTTAGTTTTTGACTTCACAGTTCTTGCCCTTTTTGCCCTCTACTTCAGTCCCCAGAAGAAATCGACAAGGAGGAAGTGCGCATCTCAGACTCTGGCACGAAGATTGAGACAACTGATGAGGATACGAATGTGTATACAGAGAAGCACTCAGACAATCTATTTAAGAGGACGGAAGTACTAGCGGGTGAGTTGCTTTTTGTCCATTAGCCAGCTCCATTCTCCCCCTACCCCAATACAAAACATATGGAGAAGAAGGTGGGAGGCAGAGATATGAAAGGACAAAAAATACACAGCAGAGAAATCTAGCCAAAGGGATGCTGAGTTACCTGTGGGCAGGGACTCACAGACAATCTTAAAAATCCTTCCTCATCACCCATGGGGAGAGGCTAGGCCAGTCTTCAGGGAAGGTCTGGTGGATATTTAACTCCATGACATACAGAGAGAAGCTGAAGAAGAGGAAGGATCATTTTAGAGGTCTTTTCCAGTCTGGAGGGGCTTTGTGAAGGCCACCCTGGCTGTAGTTCATCTTTAATCCAAAAGAACCCTGGGATAGTTTAGTCCTTGAACCAAATTGGACTTTGAAGTTAACTATGAAGCATATTTTGAACTCAGTACTAGACTGGCACTGAACCAACTTTCAAATATGTGGGGAAAAGATGCCATTTGATTTAAATTAGCAGTCACTCTGCTGGAGACCTGGTTTGTTTTTGTCATCCTAAGATTGCTATTCAAAATGGCTACCCATGAGAATTTGCCAGTGATCATTGATAAGCTGGCTACAAATATCAAGGTCAAGATGCATGAGAGGAGGCTTTTCACTCTATCTGTGTACTCCATATGTTTTATAGCTAGAGTCAGAGGATTCCTGAGCAACTGAAGACACAATGACACTATGTAAACTTGAAGATCAACATGTGTTGCATGTAATAGAGCTTGAGTAGTTAGATTTGTGGTATTTATTAAGATTGTAGTTAGTTTGAGATATGCCCCATTTGAAAAATGACTGGTGTTGAATATTCACTTTTAAGTTAGTTGACTTTAAAGGACACTACCTGGTATGCAGAAATGATCCATTTTGGAACACTATCATCTGTATAGCTAATTTTGAGTTGGCATTTATAGCAGGTAATATTTCCCTGTTGAATTACATGCTTAAGTGTGCTCTCTCCCACTCACTTGCTCTCTCTCTCTTTCTCTGTACATATACATACACACATGCATGTTTGTGTGTGTGTGTATGTGTGTGTGTATATATATATATATATATATATATATACACACACATACATATACAACTATATGCATATCTATATATATAATTGATGTGTTGAGGGTAGGAAATTTCCCCCAAATAGTCTATTTTAATAACTTTAAGGGAGCAGAATAGAGTGATTTGAATTATGTTTAGGAAAGTGATTGATCTCTACTTTTTTTCATATTTTGCATGAATAATTATATACAGCCCTTAAGGACCTAGTCTCTGATTTAATCTGATAGAAGCCTTCTTATTTAATTTTAAGTGGATTTTCACCTCAGGTAATTAGGTAGATTTAAGAATATCTGATAAATTAAATGATGCAAAGAAATCTGGGACTAGAAAAGTAATTTAAAGAACAAAATAAATTCTTTTTTCTTCGCCATCCTTAGGAAATGAAATGAACATAAATAGAAATCCATCAGTTAAAAGAAAGGTATTTAGAGAATTCAGATATGAAATTCTAGTGTTGAAAAGATTACAGTATTTAAGAGTTCAGAGTTCACTGCAGCTTAATAATCACAGTCAAATCTATCTTCTGGTTTTGGCTTTTGGAAGATATTGTTAACACTAATCAAAGCAAGTATCCTACCTTCCCCAAGACCACCAGCTTTGCATAATTACCTAGTTGTTTCATTACATCTACCTAGTTTCACAAAGGTCCACTTCGAGAATTAAATCCTTTATAAAAGTATAAATGCATTCATCCTGATAAATGTGTTTCTGCATTGTTGGCATCTCTTTTGACAGTAATCTTCATTTTACTGTCTTGCAGCTGTCATTGCTGGTGGAGTTATTGGCTTTCTCTTTGCAATTTTCCTTATCTTGCTGTTGGTATATCGCATGAGAAAGAAGGATGAAGGCAGCTACGACCTTGGAGAACGGAAACCATCCAGCGCTGCTTATCAAAAGGCACCTACTAAGGAGTTTTATGCGTGAAACTTCCATTTAGTGTCTCTATTTATGAGATCACTGAACTTTTTAAAATAAAAGCTTTTGCATAGAATAATGAAGATCTTTGGTTTTTTTTTTCATTAAAGAGCCATTCTGGCACCTTTATGATAAAGTCCCATTGTATTTAAAACTTTTCATGTATTCCTTTAGAACAATGTAAAATTAAAACTTAACATCTGCAGTGTTCTGTGAATAGCAGTGGCAAAATATTATTTTATAAAAAGAAAAACCTCGATGTTCACGGAATCATTTTAAACCTTTATGCATAAAATATGAAAACAATGATATGATTGTTTTATCCTAGGGTTCGATGATGAAAGTTGTTTAATTTTTGTCAGCATGTCTCAGATCAGTCTTACAAGTTAGTCTTATTTCATTAATTTATCTGTTTTTCTCCCCTGCTCCTTTTCTTCCCTTCTCCCATCCCCTGTATCACCGTTTCCCATCCCTGCCCAATATACCTTTTGTAGCTGTCATGGTGCAATTTGTCTTTGGATAATTCAGATAAAGGTAATTTAGTGTAAATGTGATTTTCAGAGATGTCAACTTCACCTCCACTTTGTATAAATTTCTGAGTGTTGGAATATCCATTTTACACTTGCTTCATTTCTCAGTGTACCTGTAGCTGCAGACAGATTTGCAACAGCAGATTAATATGTAAAATTGGGTTGTTATCACAAAACTGTATAGTCATAGCTTTGCTATCAGATCTTCCATCAGGAAGAGCTGGTGTAAGTTACTGACAAACTAAGCAGACCCAAAGACTCTTAACAGTATTCTGAGAAGTTGCTGCAGATTCCTCTGGTCACTGTATTTGTTAATTTCTTATAATTTGAAGGTACGAGTAGGGGTTTAAAGAAAAAAAATCAGTTTTTGTTCTTTAAAAACATGCATTTAAGTTGTAAACGTCTTTTTAAGCCTTTGAAGTGCCTATGATTCTATGTAACTTGTCGCAGACTGGTGTTAATGAGTATATATAACAGTAAAAAAAAAGAAGTTGGTATTTTATAAGCACAGACAATTCTAATGGTAACTTTTGTAGTCTTATGGATAGACATAAATTGTAATTTGGGAACATAAACACTACTGAATAAATCATGTGGCCTAATATGGAAAATGTCATTGTTATAAATTTTATACTTTTTCGACCAAATGTATGCTTCCTATTGGTTTATGATTCTGTTTATTATCAAGGATGACGTGGGTTTGATTTCAGGGGATGCTATTTATTACTCAAGACCAAAGAAGACATGGATGAGGTTGTTTTGTAACAAGACTCCCTTTTGAATTAATCAAAGGAAACCCGAATATATCAGCTTGTGTGTGTGTGTGTATGTTGGTGTAGAAATTTGGAAGGTTGCCAAAAATGAATTATGAGGTTTGCAACCTCTGTAGAATAGCTGCTGGCAATATGAGATAGATGTGTGCTTTTTGCAAATAACTCTTTCAGGACTATAGGTTCCAAAGGTATGAAAGGGGTTTTCCTGAATTTGGCATCTGAGATTTAGTCAATGATTTGATTTACCTTTTAAAACTGTGCTTTAACTTTCTCCTGAAAGCTTAACAGAAGTATAAAAGATGAACAATTTTAGTTCCCTCCAAAGAAAGTGGAATTGTCTCTTTCTATGTGACAGAAAGGCCTGGCTGTTAAGGATTCATATGAATGGAAAACAATGTATATAGTCTGGGGAAAAAATGATGTGTGTCTCTACTGTGTTTATCCTTTGGACATCACCTGCTTCAGTTTTACCAAAGTTTTCTCTCTTTTGTAATTCTGACCCACCAATTTAGGAAAAAAATATCAGTAGTCAAACTTTTCCAGCATGCAGTTCGCTAATAAAGGATGATCCATTTTTCTGGGGGCTTCTCTGAATTCTCATAGAGCTTCAAAGGTCTCCCCAAAAATGGACACCAGAGCACCATCGTCTAAAATCCAATGGCCTTAACACTCAAGTTTATGTTCCATGAGTATAGAAACAATCTCATTTTTTAAAAAAATGATGAAAAGGAAATAACAGCATGTTATTGAATTCAGTGTCCATCCATTACTAAAAAGTTAAGAATGTAGTGGAAATACCTCTCATTGTACAGAAGGCAGTGAAATTCAAATCCTAGAACTGCTTGGAAACACTGTGCCAGGAAAAGAAAATTTCTGGCAAATATTTTGTCACTGCTGTAAAGCAAAGTATTTGTTAAAGTGCCAAAATAAAGTCTGTCATGCCTAAAGTAAAAATTCATTTGTACAGTCTGACATCCAATTTTCTTCCACTGTATGATGTGCGTTCTTAGATTGCATTTTTGTATTGTTTTGTTTTAAATGCAGTACATAAAAACTATTAGCTGTAGTCACTGGAGTCAGGGAGAACTTAAAAAGTAAATATTAAAATCTTATCTTGAATTCTTGCTATTTGACTAGCTACTAGAAGAAAACAGTATTTTCTTCCTCTTTTGAGTATCACTCTTGTGTTTTAGGGCATGTAGTAACAGATACTTGGAAATTTCCCCAAGTTCTGTGTAAGTGGAGACAAGATGAGTTCTTTTTGTTTTTTTAAAGATTCCATCTTCCATTGAAAAGTAGATTACTGGGGATCAAACATTTGATTTGACTAATAAAACTGAGCTTAGCTGCAAAAAGCTTTAGGACCTGTAGTCTATTAAAAATAAAAACTGCTGGTAAGGCTTGAATACTTAATGGATCACATCCTTAAGGGTCAATTACCCTCTACCTGTGAATTAATCTTTCCTGATTGATCCGATTAAAAAGAAAACTACAGTCCTTGAGGTTTGGGGCCTCTGTAGTCTAATTGTTGGCTTCATTCATAATGCCTGCATGTAGTCAGTGCTTAATAAACGTTTATTGTTTAATTGATCCTTCGAAGCTTATCAGGGACCACTTCTTTGCAAAACCATCCTTGATTCCTCTCCTCCATTTTTATTATGAAGCAATTCCTAACTACTTCAAGACACCTGGGATTGTGCTTGATGTGGGTATAGTGGGAAATCCTTCAGGAGAACACAAACTTCAGGGTAAGGTCTTTCCTTTGTCTTGAATGCCCATCACAGCCATGGCCTTGCACAGAGAAGACAGATGTTTGACTTGAAGTAGGCACACTGCACTAGCACTTTTTGGCCACAAAGGAAAGAATTTGATTAATAAATGAAGCAGATTACAAGTAGGTAAATTAGGGACAGCTAGGTAGCTCAGTGGATAGGGTGCCAGACCTGGAGTTTGGAAGGCCAGGGTTAAAATTCAGCCTGACACTTAACTAGCTGTGTGACCCTTCAGCACCAGTCATTTAACTCTGCTTGCCTCAGTTTTCTCATCTGTAAAATGTGCTAGAAAATAAAATGGCAAATCACTCCAGTATCTTTGCTAAGAAAATCCCAAACGGGGTCATCAAGAGTTGGACAGGACTCAACATTTTTTTTTTGTCCACAAAGGAAAGAATCCGATGAATAAGTGAGCCAGATGATAATTAAGTAAATTAGATGTAAAACTGCCTGTGTGACCTTTGGACAAGTCATTTAATTTCCCTGGACCTCAGTGGTCAGCAATCTAAGTGGATCACAGTGATCTCTCATACGGCCATCTTCTCTATGATGGTGAAGATTGCAATCCTGTCTTATTTGATTTATGTTCATGATGACTTCAGATTAAGGACATTAATACAGTATAAAGTAAATGAGTAATTTAGTACACCATTGGTCCAAAAGTAACATATGGGAGTCTACTATTCCCATACCTGAATAAATAATTATTCCCATCTCTACCTACCTATATTGATACCAGGAAAATGCAAGGGCTTTATATGTATTAAATTTTTTGTCGAAAATAGTAACTCTAAATGCCCTTTTTATGTGCATAGACAAAGAGGGAGACTCGAAGTACATATCTTAAGATACATTGAAGAGGCTTTTTTTTTCACACTCAGAATTCTACAGACCCAGTGATAAGTGGTTGAACTTCATGGTCCACAAAAATGGCCAATAATAGAACGTGTCTTTCAATTAGCATTCTGTGATTTTATAGTCATAAAAATGGAAACTCTGATGTCTCTATAGGATTAGGATGAGCCTGGCAATGGAGTTTTGTTGTTTTTTTTTATCTTGAAGGAACAGTAACACCTCTGTCCTCCTTGCTGCAAATAATAGCTAACATTTATAGAGGGTTTTAAAGTTTGTGGCAGACCTTAAATACATACGATATATCTGAGCCTCATGATAGCCCAATGAAGGAAGCATGATCCTCATTTTACAGATGAGGGAACAGTTTTCAAGAAGTTTAGTGACTTACTCAGGGCCCAGGGCTGGTAAATGTGAGGCATTATTTGAATTTGCCTGATTTCAAGCCCCATGAACAAAATCCCACCGGATTTCAAACTCATTCCTCCCTCCCACATCCAGGTTATTTCCTTGATGCAATTTCTGGTCTTCCAAGGACTCCTTGCCACCCTTCCCTCCCGATTCCTTGCCCTCAACATTTTTAAGCTGGGTTTGTTTACTAAAGTCCACACGGTGTCTTGGGTAACAGTTATGTTTCCTGTGATTAATCTAAAAATCCAGGAGCTCAGTCCAGACATCCAGCCCAAGAGTAAGTACATGAGAAGATTCATTGGTTTTGTCTCCGTGGTAAAGCATTCTGACTAATGAGTCTCTTCTTAGAGCATGGATTAATTGATCCAGCAAGTATTTTATTAATGCCCCACAGTGCCAGCACTGAAGATCTAAAGGCAATAAATGAAATAGTCCCTGCCCTCAAGGAGATTATGCTCTATTGGAAGGAAATACAGAATAATGGCACTGGGTGAAGGTCCTTGCATCTGGGGAGATCACCTGACGGATCCTGAAAAGATGGAATTACATGTCCTCTGTTGGAAAATGGAAGAAGGCCAGTTTGACTGGACCAGGAGAGTGTGAAAGGGAGTAATTCATGGCATGTCCCAAAAGTCTTAGAGCAATTAAAAATTTTTTTTAATGGCTTAAAACTTGATTAAGACTTTCAAGATACTCCATAGGATATATAATAATAACAGTCCCAAATGGTTAGAAAGGTAGAGCGGAGCCAGATTAGCATTTCATCTCCCAAATTAACTCTTTCACTGACTAGAGAGCTGTTTCCTGACTTTGGCCAAATGTTGGGTAAGAAACATTTTAAACGTTTGTTCGTGGCAGTGCTGTAGAGGAGGGAGAGAAATCACAAAAACTAAAACCATTTCATATATACATATTTTTAAGCAGATTAAAAAAGAGAAAAGTTTCAATTTTACCAGGTTACTTAACTACCAGTCAGTCTTAGATGATTTTAAAAAATAAAAAGATTATTGGGTATAGGAGTAAAAACTATTTAAATTAAATAATAGCTATGAATAGAATTGCATGTAAACTATGAATAATTCTCCAGGATTTGGCTTTGCAAGTATTATGATTTGTAAAAACAAGACTTACCTTCCTGTTTACATTTTGCTTAAACTAATACTATATGTCTTTTTTTTTAAGACACAGAATACACTGATTTGGGTAGGATTGGCCGAGATGGAAGGAAAGGAAGGAAATTAGTTCAGGGGGGTAAAAGATATGCATTGACCAGACTAAGGATGCAGACAAAGTAGACTTTTCCCCCTTCCAAGGGCTACATATTTCCCCTCTGCCTATTCCACTCTGCACTGCAAGTATTCCTTTTTCTCCCTTATCGTACTTCGCTGTATGTCCTGAACTTCCCTGGACACATCCCTTTAATCTGCATGTCCTTTAATGTATATTTTCGCTTTCTCTTCTGTCTCACCAATTCAGGCCAACATGCATTTGTCAAGGCACCGTACTAAATACCAAGGATACAAAGGTCAGATCTTATTTTGGGAGTGTTTGTAGACTTCACCAAAGGGATCCATATTACAGCAAAAATAGCTAACATTTATTGACTGCTTACTATGTGCTACACACTGTGCTGAGCACTTTACATTTGTTTTCTCATTTGATCCTCACTACCATTGAGGTAGATGTTATTCTTATCCCCATTCTACAGATGAGGAGACTGAGGCCTACAAAGGTTAAATGACTCATCCAGGAAAGGTTGACTCCAGCCAGATTGGGAAAAGCTTTCGATGTTAACCTACCAAGTTTGTACTCTATCCTGGAGGGAATATGGAATCACTGTTTTAGAACTGAGGAGTAGCATGGTCAGACATGTACCTTAGGGATATTATTTTGGCAGTGTTTTTTTTCTTTTTTCTTAGTAAATAGTATTTTATTTTTCCAAATAAATGTAAGATCATTTTCAACATTTACTTTTGTAAGATTTTGAGTTCCAAATTTTTCTCCCTCCCTCCCCTCTCCCTTCCCTAAAATAGGAAGCAAACTGATATAGGCTATACATATACAATCGTATTAAACATATTTCCACATTAGTCATGTTATGAAAGAAGAATCAGAACAAAAAAGAAAATGTTATGCTTCGATCTGCATTCAGACTCCATAGTAGGTCTCTGCCTGTGGATAGCATTTTCCATCATGAGTCTTGGAATTGTCTTAGATCAGTGAATTGCTGAGAAGAGCTAACTCTGTCATAGTTAATCATCGACCCATGTTGCTGTTGCTATGTACATGTCCTGGTTCTGCTCACTTCACTCAACATCAGTTTATGTAAGCCTTTCTAGGTTTTTCTGAAATCCACCTGCTCATCTTTTCTTATATCACAGTAGTATTCCATCACATTCATATACCACAATCTGTTCAGCCATTCCCCAATTAATGGGCATCCCCTCAATTTCCAATTCTTTGCCACTATCCAAAGCACCGGTAGCATCATTTCAATGAAGCCTGGGTCACTTTAAGCCCCCTAGTTGATGTCAGCTTCCAGGCTTCTTCCTTAGCCATGGTCCCTGAAACAATAGTCCCACTAGGAGGAACTTCACATTGAAATCTCAGCAGGCCTTCTGTCTTCTGTTTTTAATGAGAAGCAAGACTACACATTGGCCCTCAAACTGCTTTGAAGAGACAACATGGAATAATGAACAGAGTGCTGGATGTGGAAGCAGGAAGAGCTGGGTTCTAACCCCACCACAGTTACTTACTAGCTGTATGACCATAGGCAAAACTGCTCTGTGCCTTAGTTTCCACCACTGTAAAATTAAGGGGACTAGACTCAATGACCTCTAAGGCTCCTTCTATCTGCAAATCTAGGATCCCAGCATGCTCCCCTGGTGCTACCCTCTTGGATTATGCTCTGCTTTCCCCTCTTGTGGCTGCTCTCATTACAACTAGGGTCTTGAGCTCAATTCTTTGGTGAAATCTGAAGGACTCCTAGGTGACCATCACAAAGCTATTTAAGAAACCAGGGACAGTGGGGCCTCATGGTCATAAAGAAGAGAAGCTCACCTCACATGACAAGTTTAAAAATCTTTGTTCCAAAATATTTGTTGGAGACCATTTGAATTGAAACTTAACCTAAGTCTCTGTCACAGACTCACTGTGGAGGGCTCTGAGAGGACATTTTTTTTCCTTCCTGATGCACTTCAGCAGTTGTAAATGAACACTGATCATCTATGCAGACCCTCAGTCCCTTTAAAAACATTTCCTTTGTCGTCCCTCACAGCCTTCAACACTGGTTCCATGCTATATGGGAGATCAAAAAAAAAAACCCTCCCCTTTTTATGACCCTCTCTCCCATTTGTGTGAAGGAGGGCTAGGTCATAAACATGGTATGAAAAAGAATTCTTATATACCATCTTGATTACTAACATCTGTGCAAATTTCCATTCATAAATTTAAAATTCAGGCTTCTGCAGCCATCTGTTTTCTAGCAATAGTATGAGGTGGGGTGGAGGAAAGCAGGCAGATGGGTAGGTACCAGCCCTCTGCCTTCCCTAAGACTGGGCTTGCCCCCTTGGCTTCCTTTTGTCCTCTCATTTGGAATGTTGTAACTCAGTATAGATGGTCCTGGTTACCAGGCTCCTCTTACTGAGAGTTCGCATGGCCTTTCTTTATCTAGGGCTTAGGTTGGGAAAGATGACAGCTCTGGTCCTATTTTCCTGAAACTAGGACTAGGAAATGCTCCCTTAGCTGACATGGAATAGGAAGGAGCTTTTGTCCTCTTTTCTCTATTTGTATTTATTCATATTATTTCTGACGTCTACTCCAAATTTTTTTTTGCTAACTTGGATGTCACTTAATGTTACTAGGGACTTGGAGGGGATTGGAGGGGGTGGTAGTTTTTCCTTACTTCACTCTCACAGAAAGGTCATTATGATTAGGCCCTGTTTTATGGACAAAGAAACCAGACCTGGACACTTAGCCCAGAAACAAGAGCATTAGGCTTGAAGGCAGAGAAGCCAGTGTGGTTCCAGCTTTAGCTCTGTCATTTACTACCTACATGTGACCTTCAGTAGGACAAATTAACAATTACCACTCACAGTTGGACAGAAAACATTTTAAGGGCTGCAAAGCCCTTTATATATATATCACCCTGATTGACCCCAACAACCACATCTGAGGTCAATGTTATTACATATACGTTACAGATGAGAAAACTAAGGCTCATTGAAACTCAGTGACTTTCCTGGTATCACACAACCATCAGCTAAATGTCAAAAGCAATATTTTCACCATGTTTTCCTGACTTCAAAGATGAGCAATCCAGCCACTATGTCACACTGGAACAACTTGTTTAATTCTTTCACTTCTCTCTCTGAAAAATTAAGAGTTGAATAATTAGTCTCTAAGGTCCCTTCCAGAAGATCTTATGGGACTATTATGTGAACCTATAAATTTACAGTAAATTTCTCAAGGACACCTATACTAGAGGGCAGAACTAGTTAGACAGGAGTCACAGTGAGGCAGATTTGGCCTTGGTACAAGAGGAAAAAAATATCAATGAGAGGTATTCCAAAATGGCAGTCTCAGAGGTAGTAACTTCCTCATCATGAAAGGCATTTATGGGTCACTATACAATTATTGGCCAGATGTTGTAGAGAAGATTCCAGTTCAAAGACACATTGGGTTAGAGAGCCTCTGAGATCTACTCCTTCCTATTTGGAGATTCTGGGACTCTAGAATTCAGATGGCAGTAGAATCTGAATCCATAGCCACCTAAATACCAACTAATTTCTTTCACTGAACCACAGTGCTTCCTCACAGAGGCTTTCACCATGGAATAGTTTGGCCTCACTAATAGATGTTATTTGGCAGCTGCAGGACCCAAATGCCAAACTAGGTTATGGCCCTTTTTAAAAAATTTCTATTGACAGTGCATCTCTGTTGTTGAGCTAGCTTCCAAGGTTGTTTGGCTCAGTTCCACTAGTGCTGCTGGAGCAACTGTGAAATGCCTTAGAAAGCTAATATGGTATTTTGGGGGCCTGTTGGATAACATCACACTTTTGAATGCTACTCACCTTGGATACACTCTTGGTGATGAAGAATTTGATTTCCATTCATCTTGAGAATCAATTCCTAAACAAGTGATTCACAGTGTCCAGGTACAAAGAATTTCCTATTTTTGTGCCCATTGATGAAAGTCAACATAGTATGAGTAAGGCTGTGCCCCTTCTGTAGCTGAACTTCTTAGCCTGATAAAAATTTATTTGTAGAATACTGAACTATGATTGAAATGAATAATATTTATTAAGTGTTTACTATATGCCAAGTTCTGTGCTAAGTACTGGGCATAAAATCTAAAATCGAGATAGTCCCTGCTTTCAAAGAACTTACACTTTAAACAGAAAGATAACATGTGGGGGAGGAGGTCAGGGAAAGGAATTATGGCCAAGGAAGTGACAAAAATGGTAACTGGAATAATATAACTATCCATTAAATTTCCCTTTCCAGAGGGAATGGTTGAGTTTAAAAGATAGGCTGAACAGGAGATACATGTGCAGTGGCAGGTTGGGAAATAGTCCATGGTCCCAGAGAGTACAGAGTTGAGTGGCTTAGCTCCTGTCAGATGGTGGTTCTAGTGGAAACTGGTCATTTCAATTCAATTTAATTCAATTCAACATGTATCTACTATGTGCCAGGTGTATGGGAAGCAAAGTTAAAAAGGATGAAGTTCTAGCCTTCAAGGAGCTTGTGCTGAATGTATGACATTTGTTTTTTGGCCACAGACAAGGCACTGATGGGGTACAGTTGCAGACTAGTCTCCCTTGTGAAGGAGAAGGTAAAGAAACTTGAGCATTGTCTCTCCACATTCTGACTTGTTAGGTCAATGAAGTGTTTCTGCAGAAAATGGAAGCAGAGTTTAAATGGAAGAGAGAAAAAAGCCTATGAGGTAGAGGAGGGGAGATGATGTTTGTCAGGATATTGGTGAATACGAGAATGCCATATAAAGGAGAAAGAGAAACGAACAGCTATACACTTGATGCTTTTTAAAAAAAATAAAAGAACTGATTTGAGCTTTTTCCTGAAGAGGAGGGAACTGGATGCTCTGAAGAAGAAACAGTTACTTGTTGTCTGAGGAATGAAATAGTAGAGCCACATAAATGGTCAAGTGATATGTAATAAAGGCCAGAGAAAGAAAGAGAGCTGTGCTTCCCTGACCAGGGCTATTGAGACAATGATTTTTTTGACCTGATAACCATAGAGAGGTTGTTGCCCTTCATGGGCATGTGTCCAAGGCATAAAAGAAAACTACCATAACCTTATTAAAATGGATCACTAATACCCATTTCTGGTGTTTCATGTGGACATAAATGATGCTTCCAGAAGGTGCCTAAAAAGTTATGTCAAAGATTACAAAGCCAGAGAGGACATAGAAAGTGTTTTCCTCACTGTTACCCAGTGAAGGTATAAGAAAGAAAAATTAATTTGGGCAGTGAAAAACTGGGTAAGAAGGTGGTGTCTAAGAATTTGATTTAAACTTCAAGGTAATGACTTAAAATATGGTAATGACGGCATCTTGGCCAGAGATTTTGCAAATCCAATCAAAAAGATTTTAAGCTAAAAAGGATGGGTAGAGAGAAAGATATATGTATATATGTTACACTACATGCCATAGAAAACAGCTACAATATATAAATGAAAAAGTATTCATTAAGTGCCTGCTGCTTATCGAACACTGTGCTAAGCAGTAGGGATGCAAACAGAACAGAAACAGCTAGTCCCTGCTCTCAAGAAACTCACATTCTGGGGGAAGATAATATGTACATATATAATATACAGAGGTATGCAAATGTATTTATAATAAATCTTAAAGGAAATGAGAGATAGATTCTTTGAGGTAGAGGTGAGGAGGGGATGCATTCCAACAAGGAGAATATGTAATATTAAAAAAAACTTTAAAAAAAATAAAAAAAGATGGCCTTATATGAAGAAAAGAAAAAAAAACTCCAATTTGACTGGAGTATAGAGTGTAAAAAGGGGAGTAATACTTGAAGCTGGAAAGATAGATTGGGATGAGGTTACGTAGGCTTTTAGAGGCCAAGCAGGTGAGTTTATATTTTATACTAGAGACAACAGAGAATCACTTGAGACTTTTGAAAAACAGAGTAACATGATCAAACCTATGCTTAAGAAAAATCACTTTGGTAGCTTTGTGAAGAGTACTTTGGAATAGAGAGAGACTTAGGGCAGGGAGGCCATTGCAAACATACAAGTGATAGCTTATGAGGTGCTGAACTAAGACAGTGTCTATTTGAACAGATGTAAGAGATGTCATGGAGGTAGAAATGGCAAGATTTGGCAACTGCTTAGATACATAGGGTGGGGAAAATAAGGAATATGGGATAATGCTAGAGTTACAAACCTGGGAGATTGGAATAATGATGGTGCCTTCAAAAGAAAAAGGGAATTTTGGTAGAGGGCTAGGTGGGGGTGGGGGGTGGGAAGAATTCTTTTTTGGATGTGCTGAGTTTGAGGTGTCTCCAGAAAACACAGTTTGAAGTTTTCTAATAGCAAGTTGATAAGACAGGACTGAAAATCTGGAAAGAGACTGAGAGTGGATATCTGGCTCTAAATCATCTGTATAGAGATGTTAATTAAATCCTTGGGAGTTGAGGTTACAGAGAGAGGAGAGTTTACAGAGAGAGAAGACCCAGGACAGAACCTTTGGGAACATCACTAGTCAAGGACTTGTTATATGCAGCACTCCTTTTAAGTACTCTCCCACCTTGAATTTGCATTCATGAGTAGGGTCCCATGGAGACCTTGGTTTTTCCAGGTTTACGGTAGACTATGGGTCTGGACTTCTACAAATATGTCAGAATCACGCACCAATGCTTACTTCCCCTAAATTGTTGGCTAGAAAATACTTTTAGCTCAAGGCAACGGCACTTTCTAAGATGGCGTGTAACAACAGTAGCTATAAAATATTTGGCCCCAAACCTGGAATTTACTCTCCCATAAATATAATAGCATCTGTGGGAAGACTGTATATAAACTCATAACACAACAGTAGAGAGGCACCCATAAAAAAAAAATGTGGCCAATGCAATGCACTTATCCAGTAAATACTATGAGGCCCTGCTGCTCTTTATCTCCTTGAATATCTCATACAGCTCTTTATCTCATACATATATCTTTATCTCATACAGCTCTCATTGGGCCATGCTGTCTCTACTGAGAGGGGCATTCCACTGAGCTCTTGGGAACTTCCCTGCAGCTTAGCTTTCAGTTGGCAGGACTAATTCTCTCTTGAATCCAAATTTGATTCTCTTCTCTGTTGCCAGGGATCGTACTCCTTGAAACTATTTCCTTCCTAAAGTGACTGTCTCTCTGTTTCTGTGTCTGGCTATGTAGTATATAAGTCTTTGATTGGTCTTAGATACATCTGAGCTGTGCCTTAAATTCTGACAAACCCTCCGACTGCTGAATTGCATGTCTCCCATTAGATGCCAGAGTTCCTCCCAGCCTCTGGTATGGGCACAAGCTTCACACACCACAAAACTACTCCTGATGAACTTCGTCAATTCCTTCCAGGGCTGTCAGGCTTAGCAATTTAAGGGCCTCCATGGCTATGGACAAATTTTAGCTCCTCTTCCAATTCAATTCAATTTCAATTCAATCAAGGAAATATTTATTTACTTCCCAAGGGGACACAGAGCATAGACTTTTTTTTATAGGGGAAAGTATCCACAAGGAGGGACAGTTGACAGTGTAAAATGCAGCAGAAAGGTAAAGAATGAAGATAGAAGACCTTTAGATTTGACAATTCAAAGTTCATTGGTAACTTTGAGGAGAGTTGTTTTAGTGGAGTATTGAAGGGACAAGCTGACACAAAAAGGTTGAAGACTGAATGAGAAAAGAGGAAGTGGAGGCAATGAGCATAGATGGCTTCTCCCCTCCCCCCACCCCCCCAGGAATTTGACTGGTCAAGGGACATAAGGATATAGCTCATGGGGCCTAGTGAAGAGTTTTTGTTTGTTTGATTAGGATAGGTAAGATTGGGCATATTTCAAGGCAGTCACAAGAAAAGAAATCAGTAGATGAGAAGAGATTGCAGAGAGAGGAAGATTGCAGACAAAAAAAGAGAGAATGCATAGAGAAAAAGAGAGAAGGGCAAAGAGACAGAGATAGGAAGACAGAGAGTGAGAGAACAATGCAAGGGGCAATCTGCAAAAGGAGAGAAGGGGACGTATTTATGGGGACATATAGAGGGATTGGCCTTGGCAAGGAGAAAGTACTACATAAATATAAGCTATTATTAATTTCCCTAGATTCTAGAAAAATGTTTTATAAAGTATGCTATCTCATTTATGCTCACTTATGCAGCATCGCATAGCCTACCTCATCATCAGAGACTAGAGGAAAAGAAAAGAGAGTAGAGGATGATATCAACTTATTTTGAGATGAAGAGAGGGCAGAAGGAGGAGTACCTAGGAGATAACCTTAATTTTCTTAATAAAATAAAAGACAGGATCCTCATCTGAGAAGGTATGAGGGAAGAGGAGGTGTGGGAGGGTTTAATAGAGAAGAAAAGGTTTGGAACAGCTTCTGTGGGGAGCCAGGTAGAGGAATCAAGGGGCTGCCTTGTTGCAGGGGTGACCTAGTTATGTTAAGTAACCTAAATTTGTAGATGGTTCAGTTGCAGAGTTGTGGGACTTCCTCCAGTTGAGTTCACAAGTGAGTAGGAAGAGAAGAGGTAGATAGTGAAAGTAATCAAAGATTGGTATTTGGCAAGCAGTAAATGGTGGTGGTAGGTCAGAGGGCTGATGGATCTAAGAGCCCATTATAGCATTGCTTAACTATAGGGTCCAGATTTGGAAGACAGGAAAATAAGTGAGATCAGTACTAATGACCTGAGATAGTATACTTTATAAAATGCTTTGCTAGAATCTGGGTAACTTGAAAATAGCTTACATTTATATAACATTTTAAGATTCGCTAATTACCTTTGTATGTTATCTCATCTCTCAGAGATAAAGAGATCAAGGGTTATGATGAGGCTGAAGAACAGCTTTAAGAATGTGTAAGGCATAGGAGAAATGGAATAACAGGGACAAAAAACTCAGACTGTCAGGGTTTTTAATCAAGAAAGTAGAATATTTGTGGGCAATAATGAGATCCAGGGCATTACCACCTTAACTGAGAGGTTCAGGTATTTCAGGAAGCACTACCATGAATGTGAAAGGGTTGGAGTTAGGAAAGAGAGGAGATGGTAATCCAGGTGCTAAACTCCTTAAGAAAGGTAGACCAACATCTTAGGAGTGATGGACAACAGTCATCGATAGATGACATCTATATAGGGCACAAAGTAGTAAGAGAGTAAACTTCAAAGGGGGAGTGGTTGCTGAGTGATGGTAGCCAATGGAAGTCTAGAAAAAAGCAACAGGATGCATATTCTGACTCTCCACACTAGAAAGAATGTTGGGGTAGGAGATGAGAGCAAATAAAAAATACAGTCATTGTTAAAGAGGAAGGCCAGGGATGCAACATCCTCCTGGTAAAAGTCAATTTTTAGGGAGTGCAGGTACATGGGACACATATCGGAAAAAGAGGACAAGAATGAAAAGAGGTTTGCTCTTTATGGAACAGAAATTCCCCAAAAGCCTGGTGGAGATTGTAGATGACTATGTGGCAGAATGGGTAGAGTACTCAACTAGGAGTTGCTCTGGAAGGCCCTGAGTTCAAATCTTGCTTCACTTACTGGCTGTATGATCCTAGGCAAGTTACTGATCCTCTGTCTGACTCAGTCATCTGCCCACTATACCACACTGTCCTTCTCTGATAAATGAAATTGCTGAATCACTGCTAGTGATAGTTGAAAAATAGTGCAAAATGGAGTAAAGGAATATCTTAATTCCTAGAAAAGGGAAGAGAATAGATGTTACAAACTAAAAGTCAGAGAATTCTGGGGGAAAAAAATCTGGGGAAAAAAATTCTAAAACAGATCATCAAAGAAATAAGTAAACATCTTGTTGGCAAAGCAGATAGAGTATTGGGCCTGGAGTCAGGACGACATAGGTTCAAAACTGACCTCAGACACTTACTAGCTATGTGACACTTCTCTTTCTCCTCTTCCCTCAGAACAGAACCAGTCTACTTTGGGTTTTCTCATTTCACTCCCTGAATACACTTAGAGGACATTAAGGTTCTTAAGGGAGGAGTGGGGAGGAAAGAGAACAAACATTTACATAGTGCCTACCATGTGACAGCCATTGTACTATGTGCTTTACAAATATCTCATTTGAACTTCCTAACAACCCTCTGAGGTAGGTACTGTTATGATCCCCATTTTACAGTTAAGAAAATTGAGACAGTCTGAACTTAAAGTGACTTATTCAGGTACATATAGGTAGTCTCATTTGAGACTAGTCCAAGTTTAAGCTTGGATTTGAACTCAGGTCTTCCTGACTCCAGGCCCACCTAGCTGAAGAGATACTTGCTTTTTTTCTCTCATTAGAAAGTTAAACCAGAAGGCAGAGCCAAAATGGTGGAATAAAGGCAGGGACTTGCCTAAGTTCTTCCCCAAACCACTCCAAATACCTTTAAACAATAACTCTAAACAAATTCAAGAGCAGCAAAACCCACAAAAAGATGGGGCCAAATAATTTTCCAGCCCAAAACAACTTGTAAGGCCAGCAGGAAAGGTCTGTTGCACCAGGGTGAGAGAGGAGCACAGTCCAGCACAGGTCACATCAGCACAACCCCAGCCCCAGCCTGAGTGCTAACCAGTCTGCAGTGGCAACAGCTGCTTTCAAAGCTCTCAGTCCACAGAGGGTAAGGGGGTCGAACAACTGGTCAGAAGGAGATTACAGGGCTCTCTTTGCTTAGCACTGAAAGAGGATTCTGTTGCTTTGTCCATACTCAGATCGGGGGTCACTGTCCTAGGTGATAGTCCCAGGACATGGAAGAGTACCCTCCTCACAGTTCTAGGACAAAAAAAGAGTGCTTGTGGTTACTCACAGACCAGAGTACAGTCCATAGAGTAGAAAATATCTCACCTTAGATCATACCACCTTGGAAAAACTAAAAACTTACAGGTCCCTAGAAGTATCTCTGAAAACAGCTGCACAAAACCTTTGAAGCTTGGGACAGGGTACCTTCCATTCTGGAAGCAGAGCTCAACTTTAACAAAGAGTTAAAAGTCAAGTAGTACTAGCCTTGAAAAATGAGCAAAGAACAGAAAAAAATTCTGCCCATGGAAAGTTACTAAGGTAACAAGGAAGACCAAACACATACTCAGAAGAAGATAACAAAGTCAAACCTCCCCCATCCAAAGCCTCCAAGAAGAATATGAATCGGTTTCAGGCCATGGAAGAGCTCAAAAAGGATTTTGAAAATCAAGTAAAAGAAGTAGAGCAAAAATTGGAAACAGAGATGAGAG
Source organism: Potorous gilbertii (assembly GCA_028658325.1). Taxonomy (NCBI): domain Eukaryota; kingdom Metazoa; phylum Chordata; class Mammalia; order Diprotodontia; family Potoroidae; genus Potorous; species Potorous gilbertii. The sequence continues at coordinate 127,862,007 of CM053773.1, forward strand.
TGATGCAAGAAAATCATGAAAAATAAGTCAACAGCTTGATAAAGAAGACATAGACAAAAAAAACTGACAAAAATTACATCTTAAAAAAACAGATTCAGTCAAATAGCAAAAGAAGTACAAACAGCCAGTGAGGATTGCCCTAAAATACAGAATTAGTCACATGGAAAAAGAAGCATGAAAATTCACTGAAGAAAAAACTCCTTAAAAAATAGAATTGTTCAAATGAAAAAGGAGGCACAAAAGTTCACTGAAGAAAACAATTCCTTAAAAATTAGAATTGAGCACATGGAAGCTAATGATTTTATGAGAAATCAAGAAACAATAAGAGGAATGTACTGGGAGAAAGGGAAAGGAAGAGGTAGAATGGGATAAATTATCTCAAATAAAAGGGGCAAGAAAAAGATTTTACAGTGAATGGAAAGAGAAGGGGAAATAAGGGAGAGTGAGTGAAGGTTACTCTCACCAGAACTGGTTTAAAGAGACAATAACATACATACTCAACTGGGTATAGAAATCTATCTTACCCTAAAGAAAAGTAAGAAGGAAAGTGGACAAGAAAAGGGATAAAAGAAGGGGGATGGTGATAGAAGGAAGGACAGATTGGAGGATTGGGTAGTCAGAAACTAAACACTTTGGAGGAGGGAAAGGGTGAAAGGAAAGAGAGAATAGAATAAATGGGGGTGGGGTGGGGAGTAGGATGGAGGGAAACAGAGTGAGCAATAGTTATTGTGAAAAAAATTTTGAAGCAAGTTTCTCTGATAAAGCCCTCATTTCTCAAACATATAGAGAACTGAGTCAAATTTATAAAAATAAGAGCCATTCCTTAATTGGGAAAGGATCAAAAAATATGATCAGTTTTTATATAAAGTAATCAAAGTTATCTATAGCCATATGAAAAAATGCTCTAACTCATTACTGATTGGAGAAATGCAAATTAAAACAATTCTGAGTTACTACCTCATACCTATTAAATTGGCTAATAGGACAGGAAAGGAAAATGATGGATGGTGGAGGGGATGTGGGAAAAATGAGACTTCAATGCATTGTTGGTGGAGTTATAAACTGATTCAACTATTCTATAGAACAATTTGGAACTATGCCCAAATGTATATCCTTTGATCTAGCAATGCCACTACTAGGTCTATATGTCAAAAGAGAGACAAAAAACAAAAAGGAAAAGGATCTATATGTACAAAAATATTTATAGCAGCTCTTTTCTGGGGGCAAATCATTAGAAACTGAGGGGATACCCATCAATTGGGGAATGACTGAACAAATTGTGGTATGTGATTGTGAGGGAATACTACTATACTATAAGAAATGATGAGCAGGATGCTCTCAAAAAAACCTGAGAAGACTTGCATGAGCTAATGCAAAGTAAAATGTACTATGTACAAAATAGCAGCAATATTATAAGATGATCAGGTGTGAATGACTTAGCCATTTTCAGGATAACAATTATTCAAGACAAATCTGAAGAATTTATGATGAAAAAATACCATCCATTCCTAGAGAAAGAATTTATGGTGTCTGAATATAGATTGAAACATACATTTTTACTTTCTTTTTCTTGACTTTTTTGGGGGGAGGTCTATGTTTTCTTTGACAACATGACCATTATGGAAGTGTTTTGCATCACTACACATGTATAATGTATACTAAATTGCTTGCCTTCTCAATGGGGGTGGGGAGGAAGGGAGAGAATTTGGAACTCCAAGTTTTAAAAATGAAAGTTTTTACTATAACTGAGGAAAAATAAAATCCCAAATAAAAAAAAGAAGGGAAAGAAAAAGAAAGACCCAGGTTCAAGTCTCACTTCTGCCATATACTGGCTATGTGACCTTGGGGAAGTCACTTAAACTCTCTTTTTCCCAAAAAAATCTAAAACTGGAGAACAGATGCTGACCTTGGTTCCTACATTTTCTCCTGCATGCCTGGAGCTCCCACTCTTCATCTCTGCTTCCTGACTTCTTTGACTTCCTTCAACTAACATCCCACCTTTTTCAGGATGTCCATCCCAATCTCTTCCATCTATTGAATATGTCCTATTTACATAGTTTATTTGTACATAGCTGTTTATAGGTTGCCTCCCTTGTTAGATTATGAGCTCCTTGAGGACAGGAACTCTCTTTTACCTCTTTTTTATATACCCAGAACCTAGCACAGTGCCTGGCATATAGTAGGTGCTTAAGGTCCTGGTACCCCTTCACACACCTCCAAAAAGCCACTAGATGCTAGAAGATCTGGAAGACAAGAGTTTGGGTTTTATAATTCTTTATGTGCCCTACAAATGCTATGCTGGATATACTGAAAAAAAATGGTTTGAACAAATTATTGAATACTATATCCAAGGAATGTCTATTACCTGTCTTTTACTTAATTAATCCTGATGCCCAAACATGAAAAGCAAGAAAACAGCCATAAGATTTTATCCATATTAGTTCAAAGCATGAAAGAGATTCTGATCACAAGCAAGAAGCTCAAGATGCCTGGGAATGATGGGTCTATGAGAAAACTTTCAATACTTTGACAATGATGGGGACTAGACATATCCTTCACAATGCCAGGAATCTGTTGTTATGGGACAATCTTTGATTGATTATTACTCATGTGTAAAAAAGATGATCCTAATCCAACTCCTACTCCCAACATCTTTGCAGAGATGGAGGCCTAAAGCTGTGGGAAATTGCATATAATATATTTTTTTAACATGTTGACTTTTTTGATGAAAATTTTTTTCTACCTCTTTTTTTCCTCTATTATAAGATATGTCTGTCTTGGAGGTGGAGGGAAAAGAGATCCAGTGGGAAATACAGGTTATGTAAAACAAAAAGTATCAATAAAGTTTATTTTATATATATACATGATATATATATCATGTGTATATATATATATATATATATATATATATATATATATATATATATATATATATATATATCTATCTATGTATGTATGTATAGTTGTTTTACTTCCTTCCTGAAAAGGACCAAAATGACATCCCCATGCTAGAATCAAGTTTCAATGTGTGTGACTGGCTGATCAGACCAATATGAGCTCAGAATGTTCTACCACAGGTCTGGCAGAAATAGTCCATGTGAACATCTGGGCTGGATATGCTAAATTTGTACATCCTGCATTTCCCCTGAGCTGTTTCAATTCTGCTTTGCTCATAGAGCACAGCACCCTCTCCAATGTGGGCCTGCCATGCTGAGCAGCCCTGTGCCAGTGTCTTCCATGTTACACAATCAATTCCAAAATTCTTGATAGACACCTTGACAGTGTTCTTGTATTGTTTTCTCTGACCACTAGTGTGAACGCTTTCCCTGTGTGAGTTTTCTATAAAATATAATTTTTTTTTGGCAAGCGTACATTTTGCATTCAAACAATGTGGCTAGCCTATCAGAGTTGCCCTTCCTGAAGCAGAGTTTGAATGCTTGGCAGTTTAGTTTGAGTAAGGACCTCAGTGTCTGGTACCCTATCTTGCCAAGTGGTCTTCGGAATCTTCCCATGACAATTCAAATGGAAGCAATTCAGTTTCCTGGCATGGTGCTAGTAGACTGCCCAGGCCTCACGGGTATACATATATGTATATATAAAAAGAATGAGAATGCTATGGATCTGGGTACTATATAATGTTTACAGAAGCTTTTTGAAGTGGTACTGGTTTCTTTCTGATTTGGGTTGTATCTGACCATGGCTAAACAAATGGAGAATATCCCAGTTAAACCACTTACTCTAGTCATTTTGAAGACTGATCCTTGACAATGCCCAATTCATTTGACTATGGCACATCTGATTAGCTTGTTTAAATAGCCTGGGTTGGAGCGCTTGTAATTGCTTCATTGTGTATTTATTCGTAATCTTCCTTCTCATTTATCTGATTTCACCTTTATTCTAACCAGCAATTTCTCTGAATATTAACAATCAACCGTTAAATTTTCATTTTGTCTTTTAAGTCAGAAGACCTGGGTCAAAGTGTGTTGTTGGTTGTGCCATCCAGGCCAACTCAATCTTTTTTATCCCTGCCGATTTTTTAAGACTATAACTTATAGAGAGCTAAATTTTGGAATGAGGGGGTTCCCCACTGGTAGTTCCCTACACTGATGAAATCCCAAATGCAGATCAAAAAAGTAAGCTAGCACTGACAGAGGTGAGGTCAAAAGAGAGGACACTCTCTGATGCTGAATGTTTGAAGAATGGAGTTCATCTGTATTTTAAAGGAGGAAAAAGATGCTGGGTTCATAGTAACTCAAGGTTGCTTCCACAAAACAAGACATTTAAATTGTCATTCATTGATTTTTGGGTCCCTAAACTTTTTTTCTAATTTGTAGTGGCATGGTTTGAATTAGTACTAAAAATACAAACCATATGGTGGTGTAAAGAAAAATCCTGGTGTGATGAAAAAAGTCTGGATTTGGAGTTAGAACGACTAGGTTTGACTCTCCATTTCTGCTATTTGATACCCATATGGCTTTGTCTCACTCAATCCTTGTAGATGGAGGATATATATACTAAGGAAGTTGTTTTGATTCTCTTTGAAACAACCTGCCTAACGGAGAAGGTCCCCTAAACACAGCTGCTTCCAAGGGCTCTGAGATGTCTAGCAAGCACAGTGAGTGTCTTCTGGTCTCATGATGGCAAAATATGATTCTTAATCTTAGACTAAGAACAACAAATGAAGGTGAAAAGATGTGAATGTGGGGGGAAAGAAACCTTGGTACTGAGAGACCAAACATGCTCAGCAAATGGCTGCTTTTCTTTTCCCCCTGGTAAAGAGTCTTCCCAAAGACCAACAGTTGCAGTTACCAGACAAGACATGATAGTAGACAGGCATCCTGGTGAGAAACTGGATTCTAATTTCTGTTCAGTTGCTGGTTTTTCTCTAGGGGAGGTTAGTTTTTATTGTCAATGGCTAGTCTCCCTCCCTTTGTTTTTTATTAATGGAATCATAGAATATAAAGACTATCATTGGTATACAATGATGATGAATCTGTTAATAATGATGATGATGATGATGGAGATGGAGGATAAAACTGGCGTAGCCGTGTATAGGCACTGTAAGGTTTACAAAGAGCTTTACAAGTATCTCATTGGATCTTCGCAATACCCTTGGAAGGCAGGTGCTATTATCATTCCCATTTTACAAATTAAGAAACTGAGGCAGAGAGAAGTTAAATAATTTGTCCAGGATTACACAGATATTAAGTGTTTGAGGTTGGATATAAACTCAGGACTTCCTGACTGCAGGTCCAGTGCTCACATAATAAGCGCTTGATGTTGATGAATTGCTGAGGCCCAGGAAACTGACGTTAAAAAAAAGTCAGGCAATGACCTCGTAGCATCCTCAACCAAGCAGCCTCTTTCTAGTTCTCTGCTTCTCTCTCCCTGCATCTCCATTTCTGTCCTAATGGCACGAGAAATGGATTCTAAGCATTTTGTCCATCTCCAAGAGCTAAAATGAGGGCTAGCATCAGTTTTTAAAATGGCATCCTAGGTGAAAGGCTGAACCTGGAATCAGGGAGACCTGGGTTAAAATCCTGCCTCTGATATTTCCTACTTTAGGGCTACTTTGCTAACTTTTGGGATGTTGAATTTAGCCTCTCTGATCCTCAACTTCCTAATATGCAAAATAAGGATAATGAGATCTGCCTCACAGATTCAAATGATATGAGGATTATAGAGCTCTTACATGGAGTAGGGGGATTGATGAGTTCATCTTTGATAAATTCATTTCCCCCAGATCAGTTGATATTGTCATAGAAGGTAAGTAACAGAGGCAATAAATATTAAGCTCTTAAATGAAGTGTCAAAAGGGGCTTTTACTTTGTTACTTCTCTATAAAATATTAAGGTTTCCTTAATGGAATTACAGAGACATCTACCATGGGTTGGCGGAAAAGATTGACTATGTACCTTGTGACCAAGATTGCCTGATAGCTTTGGAATCAGTTCAGGCATCTCTGAGAGGAATGTGTGACCTCTCACATCAGAGAAGTGAGCCAATGAGAAGAACCAAACAGAGAGTGAAGTGCTCTCTGAATTGAGAGATGGTGATGTGGGGAGATGCTTCTTTCCCCTACCCCATCAACATCTAATCTACTCATCCTGGAAAACACACAATAGCCACAGGGAGGAGAGAGAAAGTTGAAGTAAGAGACAACTTTGAATAGTGTGATCCTGGCAGCAGAGAAAAGAGCCAACTATGAGAATAGTAACCTTGGCATTCAGACATTGAGTTACAAAAAGGAGCAGGTCCAGGGAAACAAATCTGCCTAGTAGGAATGTTCTATCTAGTGGGTGAACAGCATGAGAACACCACAAAAAACAGAGACCCTGCAACATTGGAAGATGAGTGGTCTTGATCATATGAGTTCTCTAAATGTGTTTCTCTACTAGTGTTCTCATTCTTCACACAAGTACTGTATTTGGGGGAGAGTATAATGAAAGGTTATATAAAATCTTGAGCTACTGTCCTTATTCAGCCACGTCAGTAAATGCCTTTGCTTTGAATTACCACCACCACCATATTGACCAATATCTCCCCTTGGAGCCTGATGGAGTCATCCCAGGACCCTGAACTCAATAGCCTTGGGAAAATCATTGCTTCCAAGTCAGTACTCTCAGGGATCATGTCAGCAAGTGACACCAGCTCTTTCAGGAACTGCAGCTACCAAAGCTACTGAAAGCCTAGGTAAGAAATTTCTTGCTACCAAAGTCCTTAGATCTATTAAATGATTCCACATCAGAAAGTGATATGATTTTGTCAGTGGAAATGACATTAAAGAAGATGCATTAGCATTTGCTTTGCTGAGGACCACTGGACCTTTCCATGTGACTTACAGCTGAAACTTGCCCTGCATATTGTCTCTCCCATTAGAATTATAAGCTCCTTGAGAGCAGAAACTATTTTACCTTTCTTTTTTGTATTCCCAGAACTTAGCACAATGTTTTACCCAGAGCAAATGCTTAATAAACACTGTATTCATTCATTCATTCATTCATTTCTCCAACTAACTATAACTATTTTCTGACTACTAAAGGTAAGTGAACCATTGGGGTTTCATGAACTATAATTTTAAGGGCATGGGCTCAGAGAGTACTTTGGACCTGAGCTAGTAGTTGCCATCTGAGAGAAACAACCCAGGAATGTGAGTGAGTTGAGGAGAGTTAACTCCTAGAGTATGTACTACACACATACAGTATGCAATGATAATGAGAATTTTTAAAAATTAATCTGTCCATCCTACTACACCACTCCCCTACTGAAAAAATTAAAACAGACAAACCTGAAAGAACAGATCCTTCATACATTTCTACAGAGTCCAGCAAAACAAATCCCCACATTATATGTGTGCATTTATATACAGTTATCTGAAAATATGTGCATTTTAACCCCAAGGCCCTGAAGTCAGGAAATGAATGACATCTTTCATCTTCATTATCTTAGCCTATGGTTTATCATTACATTGGTCAAAGTTCTATCATCTTTTAAAGTTGTTTTTCTCTATAATGTTATCATTATATAACTTGTTCTCCTAGTTCTAGGATTCCCTGAAATCTATTCATGGATTCTTTGGGGGTTCATGGATCTTGGGTTAAGAGCCTTGCTCTAAAGTGTCCCTGTGGCCCAATGGTGCCACATTCATCTCTGGATGAATAAGTTTAAGAAAACTGGATTTAGCTTTACATTTTCGTTATAATATATTTCTTTGGAGGGAAAGTAAAATGTCCATTTTTATTTCGTGTTCTTTTTTGAAAATGAATATAGCCTACTGGCCAAGAATTGGAAATTGAGGGGATGCCCTCAGTTGGGGAATGACTGAACAAACCGTGGTATGTGATTGTAATGGAATATTATTGTGCTATGAGAAATGATGAATACGATGGTTTCAGAAAAACCTAGAAAGACTTACATGAAGTGATACAGAGTGAAGTGAGCAGAACCAGGAGAACATTGTACATGGTGATAGCAACGTGCTGAACCACGAATAGCTTAGTTATTCTTAGCAGTACAATGATGGAACATAATCCCAAAGGACTCGTGATGAAAAATGTTATCCACCTTCAGAAAACTGGTGGAGTCTGAAAACAGATCGAAACATACTATTTTTCACTTTCTTTTTTTTCATTTTTGGTTTTGTTCCACAAAATGTCTAATATGGAAATATTTTACATGATTGCATATATATAGCCTATATCAGATTGCTTACCATCTCAGGGAGAAGGGAGGGAAGAGAAGGAAGGATAGAATTTGGAACTCAAAACTAAAAAAAAAGCAACCCAATTGTCAAAAATTGTTTTTACATGGGAAAATTGAGGAAATTATTGAGGAAAAATAAAATATTATTCAAAATAAAAACAATAACAATTTAAAAAATATAGTGGCAGCCTTGTTATGATATAGGTATCGGAAGACCAGGCTAACATTTAGTAACTCTAAGTGGGTTTATATAAGGTTTTTATTACACGGTATAATGTAAAAGAGTGTTGGACTTGGGAAGTCACAAAGAGCTGTGTGTGAATCCAGCCTCTGAAAGTAATTTGTATCACTGTGCAAAATAATCCCTTAATGCCTCAGTTTCCTCATGTAGCTTTCTTTAAGACTCAGCCTCTACTCTCCCTTCTGCAGGAGTCTTTCTCACTTCCCACCCTGCATCTCTCTTCCCTCTGAGATTGCCTTCCATTTACATTGTATATATCTCATATGTATACAGATATTTACATGCTTTTTCCATTAAAATTTGAGCTCCTTGATGTCAGGGACAATGTTTTTACTTTTCTTTGTATATTCAATACTTAGTGCAGAGTCCAGCCCATAATAAGCACTTAATGAATGTTTATTGACTAACTTCTGCAAAACAGGAATAATTATGGCATCACCATCACAGGCTTGTTGTGAGTTTCAATTGAGATAAAGAATGTGAGACACATTTAAACCACTATATAAATATTACTTATTATTCCTCTATAGCTCAAGGATTCTTAACCCGGGGACCACAAATTTGTTTTTTAAAATTATCAGGCTGAGCTGACTGCATTTCAATATAATGGATTAGCTTTAATTAATTAGCTTTGTAATCCTATATATTTTATTTTATGCATCTAAAAATAATATTCTTAGAAAGGAACCATATGCTCTATCACACTGCCAAAGGGGAGGAAGAAGGAGGAGGAGGAGAAGAAAGGAGAAGAAGAAGAAAAAGAAGGAGGAGAGAACATCTGACCCAGCCAGACTTTGGAAGATTTTATTTGACTTAGTATCTCTGGGAATAAAATACGGAGCAGTTTTACACTGGGGTTAAATTGTATTAAGAATTGACTTTAACATGGCTTTTGCACATTTAACATAGGCCATAATTTGCAGTGGGGATTTCTCTGTCCAGCTCCCACCCCTCCACCTGCTTTTCCATGTTGCCTGTACTAACAGTGTGGGAAAATGATTAGGAAACAGCTAAGTTCCCTGTCTTCTTTTAGGTACTGCCTCCTCTGTTCTCCTTTGACTAGGGCATCCGGCACTGGGAAGACCACCTCTGCTTTTACTAGTACCAAGAATTCAGAGTAACTGTCTTTTTCAGCACTTTTCACATACTCATTTACCACTGTGGTTTTGTGGACAGATCGCTATGATAGCATAAGGTCGGCCACCCACACAGTTGCTGAGAGAGAAGACAGGTTAGTAGTCAATTCTCCAAGGGGCTGCGTGGCAATTTGGGAAGGCCAAGCACGGATTCTGTGGGAAGCCTTCCTGCTAGGAGATAACAGTAGCAATAATCATTAACATTTCTGTCATACTTCAAGGTTTACAAAGCTGCTTTATAAGTATTGATCTTATTTGATCCCCACAACAATCCTGGGAGGTAGATTACCCCCCTTTTACAGATGAGGTAACTGAGGCAAATAGAAGTTAAGTGAGTTGCCCAGAGTCACCCAGATAAGGATCTGTAGCAAGATTTGAACTTGGGCTTTTGGACTTCAGGACTAGCTCTCTACTGAAACACCTAGCTTCCATAATAGTTAGAGAAGTTATAGAAAGAAGAATCTGCAGCTACACAGTAGAGAGAATGCAAAGGATTCTTCTTTCTCTCCTCCCTGCCTTCCCCTCCCCCATTAGAATGTAAACTCTTTTGAGAACTGGGATCTTTTTTTCTTTTTGTATCCCTAGCACTTATCACATTGCCCAAAGCTTAGTAGGAGTTTCATAAAGGCTTGCAGACTGATTAATAGATATGGAGTCAGAAGGCTGATGATGCATCTGTATTCTTACTATTAAATGAGATGATAATGACTCTCTACTCTCTCTCTTAACACTGCGCCTGGCACATAGTAGGTGCTTCATAAATGCTTGTTTTCTCCCTTCTGTCTAAGAACCCTTCCATCACTGAAAATAGCTTGACCCTTTTCTAGGTTCTTAGTCCAGGATTTCAGCAGCTAAACACTCTTGGTTTGAGATAACTCTGGTTATCCCAAATAAGCTGAGTTTTCATTTATGTGCCTTCCAAGTCCTTGTTATTTGAACAAGGTTTGTTTCTCTTCTGACGGATAAAATGTAAGTCTTTGATTTATATGTTCACAGTTCGGGAAGTGTTCTGATTTCTGTATTCCAGGGATAGCTTTGCTAGTGATGGGATCTGGTAATTCACCCTTCCTACATGAATTAATATTCATTGTAGCTTGGAACCTGGTCTCTGAATCTGGAGAAATGTGATTGGAAAAATCCCCAAACAAACCATAAAAATCCTTGATCATTTCCTCGGTAACGCTACATCAGGGCTGACTGCTATGACACATATTTTCAATTTTTAATGCCAAGAGGGAATAAAAAAAAACAAAACAACAGCCTTAAGACACACAGTGTTCAAATTCAGCCAAGTAAATTATAGAGGGAAGGAAGCTTTACTCTGGCTCCTTGGTGAGTATGACTGATGAATGTTTAGCTATGTTTAGCATCTAAATCTTCCATGGATATAAGACAAAATATAAGAGGGTATCTGTCTATAATAACTTTTCCTTATGATCATACTTTTTTTCTTTTTGAGAAAAAAATTTAATTCCAAGCTCCTAATATTATTTAGGAAAAGGGGGAGGAGACAACATCAGTTACTCTCACAGCTACTTTCAAGGGCCAGAAACAACTTAGTTTAATTGTGAAGTTTGGATTCAGTCAAAGGGCCACACTTGAGGACCTAAAGGGTCATGTGTCACCAATCATTGGACAAACATTTCTTAAGTGCTTATGGTATGTCTAGTTCTGGGCTAATGTGCTTTCTGCCCTCAAGGAGCTCACATTCTAAAAGGGAGAGACAACATACAAACAATTATGTAAACACAAGGTTTAAACAGAAAAAATGAAAAAGTAATTTCAGAGGAAAAGAGTTAGCAGTGGGGGAAGGCCTCCTGTAGATGATGAGATTTGAGCTGCTTGAGTTTAGTAGAGACCACCCTCCCCACAGCAGGTTGGGAGAGATCTTTGTTGAGTCAGTGACCCCTAACTGACAAGGCAGGGTCTTCAGAGGCTACTATGCTTGACTAGGCTTTTGAATCTTAATTTGATCAGCCAATTAAGGACTGGCCTCTGATTTAGGTGAACTTGGTCAATGAGGAGGAGGTCTACCTTCAGAGCTCTTCAAGCCTGATCGTCCAGCCTTTAACACCAAGAAGCATGGGGTTTGTTTTAGCTGTTCAGTGGTTTCTGACTCTGGTGACCCCATTTAGGGTGTTGTCGGCAAAAATACTGGTGTGGTTTGACATTTTCTTCTCTAAGATCTCATTTTACTGATGAGGAAATAGAGGCAAACTGGATGAAGTGATTTGCCCAGGGTCAGACAACTATTAAGTATGTGAGGTCAGATTTGAACTCAGGAAGACGAGTCTCCCTGACTTGAGGCCAGGCACTGTATCTACTATGTCACTTAGCTGCCCTGTTACTTTTCTATAAGGTATCGCAAATTGCAGTGCTTAAGAACTATAAGGCAGATTGTTTCTTTTTTCCCTCTTTGTATCTTCAATTGCCTACAGAAACTGGCTCTCACTAAGTGCTTAATGAAGGCTTGTTGAATTTCATTTCATTGAATTGTTGAAATATGTGCACACCTCATGATGTCTTCTGGCTAACCCACTGATTTGTTTCTTCCTAACTTCAGAAACTACAATCATGCAACAATTAAATACTGGGAGTCAAAATCAGTTTTCTAGCTTCTTTCCAATCCTTAACCAATATGTATATTCTCTTTTACTCAATAGTCTGTCAATAAGCATGTACCCAGGCAGAGTGCTATGTACAAGGTAAAAAGGCAATCTCTGCTCTCAGGGTGCTACCAGTCTAGTGGCAGAGACAGTATGCAAACCTCTATGTACAAACAAGATACGTACATAAATACCTGTATACATACATATACGGACACACATATATGATAAATTGGAGACAATTAGAAGAGGGAAAGCACTAGCATTAAGAGGAATCAAGAAAAACTTCTTATAGACAGTGAGATCTTAACTGGGACTTGAAGGAAGTCAGGAGGTGGGGATGAAGAGGGAAAGATTTCCAGGTATAGAGGATAGCTAGTGAAAATGCCCAGAGTAGGGAGATGAAGGGCCTAGAGAGAGGAACGACCAGAATATTGTTGTCATTGGATTGAAGAGTACACAGTGGTGAATGAGGCGTAAGGACATTGGAGGGGATCACATTCTGAAAGGTTTTGAGCGCCAAAGAGAGACTTTGACATTTGATCCGGGTGGTGTGAGGGAGTTACTGGAGTTTAGAGAATGAGTCAGACCTGTACTCTAGGAAAATCAGTTTGACAGTTCAGTGGAGGATGGACTGGGTCTCTAGAGACTTGAAGCAAACCAACCAGCAGGGCACTGCAATAGCCGGGGCATGTGATACTGAGGGCCTTGACCAGGGTGACAGCAGTGTCAGAGGAGAGAAGGGGGCATATATTTCCATCTCTATCTCTAGATATGTCTATCTAGAGATATAGATATATACACACATATGTATGTGTATAAGTACATTTGTATATGTATCTATGTAGATAGATATAGATACATACTAAAGATGTTAAGAAGGTAAAATTGAAGACTCAGCAACAGATTAGATATGGGGGAGTGAGAGAGAATGAGAATTGAGAATGACACCTAGGTTGGGAGCCTGAGTAATTGAGAGGATGGTAGTAAGCCTGGACAATAACAGGAAAGTTCAGAAGAAAGGAGGGTTTTGGGGGGATATAGGAGTTTAGTTTTGGATGTATTGATGTTTGAGGAACATCCAGTTTGAGATATCCAAAGGGTGCTGTCAAGATCACCAAGTGAATGGTATCCAGGGGGAAGAGAAGAGGGCCCTAGAGAGAGCCCTATGGTATACTCACCTGAATGAAGATCTACTTAAAGGAATGGAGAACTTCAATCAAATAGGTCAGAGGAGAACCAGGAGAGAGCAGTGTCACAAAAACCTATAGAAAGAGGATGATCCACAGTGTAAAAGGCTGCAGGGATGTCAAGAAGCTTAAAGATTGAGAAAAAGCCATTAGATTTGAATGAATTTTTTGAGGTCATGTGGGTTGTAGATAGCAGAAGTGGGATTTAAACCTAGATCCTTTGGCACAACCAGAGTTCACTCTCAAATTAAAAAAAACAGTCTACTATGTTGCTGTAACTCAAGCCCAACAAGCTATTTCCTTGGGCAGCTCCTGAAACTTGAACTTCCATCTCTGGGTCCCTGGGCTCTGATGGATTCACCTTATAGTGCCTAGATCCAGGCCACTTTCATACATCTCAGTGCCAAGCTATGGGGGAATACACTCTTCAAAAAAAATATTTTTTAGTTTTCAACCTTCACTTTGATAAGATTTTGAGCTCTAAATTTTTACCCCTCCTTCCTCTCCCCTTCTCCAGGATAGCACTGTAATCTGATATAGACTACACATATACAGTCATATTAAGCATATTTCTACACTAGGCATATAGTGTATCTCTAACAGCTACGATAAAATCAACACTACCATTCCTCAAAAAGTCCTCTCAGTCGTTTACCCTAAAACTCCAATCACCATTCCCTCTGACTTTCCTATCCAAAACACTCCTCCTGGGCCCTGCCTGAGAGTGTTATTGTATACATCAAATGAGGTAATATTCATAAAATACTTTGCCAACCCTAAAGAGCTGAATAAATGCTAATATTATTAAACACTTAATGATTTTTTCATGCATTTATTCATTCAACAGAAAATTTATTTACTTTAAAAAGCTTCTTTTTGCCACTTTGCTATCTTATAAGTTCAGGCCTTAGTCAACAAACATTTATTATGTTCCAGTAACTGTGCTAAATGGTGAATTACAGAAAAGCACTCCCCAGCACCAAAATGAAACAAAACAAAAAACCCTCAAAACTCAGATCTCTCAATTTGGGAGGAATCCAATTTTTAGTTTTCATTTTCAGCCTCAAAAGCCAGTTCCTTGCCTACACTCAAGGCACTCCGATACAAACCCTCTTCCTTATGTCAGTTTCCCTTTCTCCTCTATCGCCAGCAGCTCCAGGACCCAAACGGCGCACTGACCGGCCTTTCTGGCCCGAGGATGCTTCTGAAACTAAGTCCATTCCATCTTCCCGAGTATTTTTTTTCCCCAACTTGCTCCCTTCATCTCTTTTAAAGAAACTCATATTATTGGTTCTGATTAAAAATATATATGTATATTTCAAAAACCTCAGGCTAAATGACCAATTTACATAATAAGGTTTCCCACGAGCGGGATGCCCACGCAGCGGGGCAGGCAGGATGAGCTCCGGGAACAGCGGAGTGCGTGGAGGGGCTGGGGTCTCCCCAGGCTGCCTTCCGGAGGGCTGTTCCTGCCAGCTGCCTCGGGCGGTCTGGACGGCTGCAAGGAGCCGCATTCCAGCCGCGGCAGGCGCTGCACCCAGGGGCCTGGCCGAAGTCACGGGACACGGGCCTGTCAGGGAAAGGCTTTTATTGTTTTCCTGGCGGAGCTCCAGAGGTAGAGAACGGGCGGAGCGGGCGCCCCGCACTCCTGAGCCGCTGCAGCCCTGCCGCTGCCCTTGCCGCCGCTGCCGCCTCTGCAGCCAGTGCACGCGCGGCCCCACCGGGCCCCTCTGTACACGCGTGCTCCAAGGTGCGTGTTTGTAGCGGGGTCCGGGGGCTGGTAGAGAGGGCCGAAAGCAGGGGAGCAGGGTAGGAGCAGGCCTTCCGTGGGGACGGGATGAAACGATGCTGATAGCACTGCTCTAAAATGGCAAGAAAAAACCTCTTCTCCAGCGGTCCTTACAGCAAGACATCCCCCGTGATGTCACTGGCCTTCGAAAAGGAGGACGAAGAACACGCTTGCCATTTCTTAAACGCCTACTGTGTGCATAGTAGGTGCTAGAGATAATACAACGTGAAACAATCCCTGACATTCTCTGTGGGGGTGGGGAGGAGGAAGGAAAGGTTTCTATTTAAAGTACCCCAGAACTTCAGCGGGGGCTGGAAGGACCCTGGCAGATGCAGCCCCCAGGTTTGTGCAGAGGAGGGGAAGGCCCAACCTGTCGAAGTGCCTCACCTTCCCGGACCAGCCCAGATCTCCTGACTCCTAGTCGTAAGGCGTTATTCTAGGCCTCTAGAAAACGTCTTTTTTAATTCCCCTCCACCCAATCCCGAGGGAGATGAAGTCGGACCGTACTGTCAGAGCAGTGATACCACTAAGGCTGGAGGGAAGCTTAAGCAGTTTCTTAAGAAGGAATTAGGGGAAGCAATTGTTAAGTGTCTCTCCTTCCCCCCTAAATCATCCTTCCTGTGAAGAATACATTGTATTTAGACATCTCTTTGATATTTGTATTTTAATTGTGTACTTATCATCTCCCTGGTTAGATTGTAGCCTCCTTGAGGCAGAAATATTTTCTTTCCCTGTAGAGCCTCTGTAACCTAGGAGAGTGCTTTGTTGAGAGTAAAAACTTTATAGGTGGGGCAGTGGATAGAGCCCGGAGTCTGGACTCAGGCAGACCTGAGTTCAATTATGACCTCAGATACTTACCAGCTGTGTGACACTTAATTTCTCATAAGATCTAAGTATATGACACTTTCTTCAGTTTCCTCAACTGTAAAATCCGGATCTTAACAACACCTACCTCTTAGGGTTGAAATAAGGATCAAATGAAATATTTAAGTGGTTAGCATAGCACCTGGCATGTAGCAAGTCCTATTAAGCACTTATTCCTTTCATCATTCCGCATTTGTTGGATTGCCCTTGGTCCCTGTGTCCCAACCACCCTCAGCCATTTTTTCTCACTCTGTCTCTCATCCTAGAGTACCTAGGAAACTGGAGACAAACTAACAAATTGTGGATCTCAAGAAATGTTAGTGAATAATTTATTGACAGACAACATGGGAAAGAGCATATTTGAGGGTTTTCCTACTCAGGAGAATTTTTTAGGGGAAAAATTCTAGGCTTGTAAGGGTTCTGAGGATTTGGTAGGCTGGCCCCAGATGTTCTGAAGATGTGCAATTATTAACTGTTTAGATGCAAGCAGATCATTTGGGCCTGTGCTTCCTTATCTCTAAATTGAGGATTCTTTTTTTCAGGAAACACATCTTATATAGTAGAAAGAGCACAGGCCCAGAGTCAGAAGATTCTGATACAACCTGTGTGACCTTGGGCATATGACTTCAGTTTCCTAGGCCTCTGTTTGGTGGCCCCTTCCAGCTTTTAATTTGGGATTCTATTGTTCTGGGTTTATTGTTTTGTGATTTTAACATTTTATTTATATGTAGAAGTATGTTACTTAGGGTGCTGAACAGGCCAACCTAAAGCAGCTATTTTATTGAACTGCTAAAGTAGACTAATTGACAGCCTATGTGAACATGGACAAATCATTTTTTCTCTGTTGAGGTTCAGTTTCCCTGTCTGTGAAATGCGGGGGTGGAAAGCGAGGTCATTGGACTTTGTGCTTTCTGAGGGCCTCTACAATTCTACATCTCTGATTGCATTATTTAGTGATGCCCCATAAGGTACAGACAGTTGAGAAATCTGTATTCATTGTTGGTGTACCAGAGGAAAGCTTTGGAGGGAGAATCTTCAACAGGAGAAAGGTGGTCTTGCTTTGAGTTTCAGGTCTGCCATTGGCTCGCTCTCTGGGTCAATCTCTAAGCCTTACTTTATTCAAGTAGAAAATGAAGATTATACTATTTACAACTCTTCTACCTCACAGATGTCTCTGTGAAGAAGGTGCTTTTTAAGCAACTAAGTGTGAACTCTTATTATTGGATAGAGATGAAAAATATAAACTTAACATTTTTGTGAATTGAATTATATTTTAAATGAGTATGGGAGGCTGGCTATTTAAAGGAATCATTTTGTAACTTTGCAAAGTAAATGATTACCCTTAATTTAAATATGTCCATTTTATCCATTCTAATTTTTCCACACACCCAGGGTAATCCAAAAGTCTTGGGGCTGTTGCAAGCTATTCAAGCAGCGTAAGACTTTTGGGACACTCTGTGTCACTTAAAGGTAGGAAGATTTATAACATTTAACTGCTAATATTTTTCCTTTATCCCACCAGTTTTTGAACTGTTAACAAATCATCACCACAGTGCTATGCAATCACATTAGCTGACAATTATATGATGTTTTAAAGTGTATAAAGTACTTGACAAACATAATCTCATTAGTTCTTCATATCAACCCTCTGAGGCAGGTACTACAAATATCATTTTCCCCTTTGTACATGTTGCTTCTGTCAGAGGCTTTGATACCCTTCAGGGGCCTTTTGTAGTCTAGATCGTTGCTCAGGCCCTGCCTGGTAAGAAGCCAGGACACCTCAGTATCTGGTACTCCCCCAAGCATAATAAGTAGTTGTCTTAAAATACTTATGTTGACAAGGCTTCAAAACACAACAGTTTTATTTATAGAGAAAAGGACACGTGAAATATTCATTTTCAGTCTTGCAGAGATTCAAGAGGCTACCCTCTTGCCCTCTTGCTTTATAATGACATGTAGCATGACCTGGAGTCTTCATGGGGAAGGCTAGAATTTGCTTTTCTTTCTTGGTTCTGAGTCTCACAGATCTTTCCTCGACAAATGCTCTCCTCTTGGTGCTCTAACACTCCGTTACTGCTGGTAGGTATAATAATTGGTCCTTCTTGCCATTTAGACCTGCTTCTCAACCCGAAGCTATTTGACTCTGTTCCAACAAATCGTACCAGCTTTTGATCATTTGAAATTTGAAGAGGACTGCAATGGTGCCTCAAGTAAAAGTGTTATAGCCCTTTCCTTCCTCTAGAATAGAGGTTTCTAACCTTGGGTCCATGGACTCTTAAGTTATCTGTGGATAGATTTCAGGGGTTCTGTGAACTTGAAAGAGAGATATATTTTCATAACTTTATTTTAATTGGTTTTCTTTATAAGCCTAACACATTTTTTATGCATTTAAAAACATTCTTTTGTGAAGGGGTCCATATGCTTTATCAGACTGTCAAAAGGGTCTATGACACAAAAATGGTTAGGAACCTCAGCTCTCAAATATTAACTGCCTCTAGCCAATTGAAATCTTCTGCCCATTTATTTCTTGGTTCCACTGCCCCACCCTCCATACAGAGAGTCTTTTTATATGGTTGTGGAAATATCTGGTCCGAACTCCTAGGTTTTCTTCTAGCTCATGACAGTTTTTGTAGTACCTCTTTCTTCCCTCAGTGCCTGGAAAGTGTGCCTTCCACCTGGATTGTTCCTTCCAACCGAGTCTTTTGGTGTTGATTGAGTCATTCTCACCTTACTTTCCCTTTGCTTTTTCTTCTCCCATCATCCTCTAGGGCAGCCAGACCATGGTATATAAATTGCCCAGGACAGTTTCTCCAACATCTTTGGGCATCAAGCAGGTGTCTGTGACTTACATGCAAACAAATGAGGAAATTGTTTCTCAGACGGATTAGGTGACCTGCCTATGGGTTATACTGCTAGTATGCTTTAGAGCCATGCAGTTGATCCTAGATTCAGTCTTTCCTTCTATCAACTGTACTTCCTTTCTAAGTGAATGAATGTTGAATTAAAAATTCTATGATTTTACCATATTGGTTTATATCAAGGTTATATGTGAGAATGTACGTTCATTAAAGGCAAGGACTTCTTTTTTTATTTGTTTATTTGCTTTTAACGACAACTACTGCAGTGCTTATTATGGTGTTTAATAAGTGCTCATTGAATTGAATGACTTATCCCGGAATATAGATCATACTCCCAAAATAAGATCTCAGTGAAAGCAAAAAACATATTAGTAAAACTAAATAAGGGTAACTAGGTGGCGCAGTGGGTAGAATACTGGGTCTGGAGTCAGGAGGACTTGAGTTCAAACTTGCCTTCGTTGTATTACTTTGAACACGTCACTTAACCCTGTTTGCCTCAGTTTCCTCATCTGTAAAAAGAGCTGGAGAAGGAAATGACAAACCACTTCAGTACCTTTGCCAAGGGAACCCCAAATGGGATCATGTAGATTTGCACATCTAATCACTAAACAACAAAAACAACGTACAGTGAAAAATGACCCCAGTTATCAGATATCTTTAAGTTTTATGCAAGCTAGGTTAAAGATTAGGGGTAGAAAATGTGACCTCTGGTCAGACCAATATAAAATGTTGTCTGGGCTAATGATTTATTGTTTCTGAAATTATAGACGGTTCCAAGGAACTCTCCTTACCCAAGCCAAAACAGTTTGCTTGTGATTCTTTGAATATCCTTTCTCTTTGGCAATTTAGTTGTGAATTCCATCTCCTCTTCTGGTATAACAGGATGTGGGGATGATTGAGGAGGGCACAGCTTCATTCTCTAATGCCATGGTTTTACTTCTCTGTACTCTCTTGCTTCAATTAAAGCCCTGATTGAGGTTGCCATATTTCTCCCCCCATTCAGTCTGGGGACACATTGTCATTCATTTGCATACATTTGAGATCACAAAACATAGACTTTTGGAGGTGGAAGGGACCCCTGAGATCATGTCTTTTTTTAATACATATTTTAAACAATTTTTTTGCATGCATATTTAAATAATTTTGCATGATTATGTCTAAACAGCCAAAACTCCAAAATGAGTAAAAGGAAAACAGAAAAAATGGATGCTATCTGCTTTAGCTGTTAGGAATGGTTGGATTGAATAAGACTGGAGTAAGTGGGGCCTAGTGTGTCAAATTCAGTGGGGATCTGATGTTTCTGACTGTTTTGTAAACCAGAAGCTTTTTCTGACCCTCCCTCCCTTTCTTCTTTGCCCTCTGTTATTTCCTTGCCTCTAAATTGATCAGGATCTATGCTGTCTCAAATTTATCATAGCAATTTTTCATGGCCCTCCTTTTGCCTGATCATATTCATTTTTTACCTTATATCTTACATAAATATGTATGTTGCCCTTCTTCCCTCTTCCCAGTTAGTCTATAAGCTCTTTTATGTTCGTTTTTGTCTTTGAATTAGTGCTTAGTATGGTGCCATGCACTTAATGGGAGCTTCATAAATGTTTGGAGAATTGAATTACAGGGTCATATGTCTTCCAGGAACGGAAAAACCAAACCAGAAGATAGTCCTTGGAGAATGGAGATATTAGGTAGCCAAGAGGAAGGGGAAGGGAATAGTATTTATATAACACCTCCAGTGCCTTAGGCAGGCGCTGAGCTAAGCTCTTTTACAAATATTCTCATTTGATCTTTACAATAACACTGCTAGGTAGGTGCATCTATTATCTCCATGTACTGATTGTGGAAACTGAGGCAGACAGAAGTCAAGTAACAAGTCCAAGGGTCACACAACTAGTAAGTGTCTGAGGCCAGATTTGAACTCATGTCTTCCAGACTCAGTACTCCATATTCTTTTCCACCAGTTACCAACAGCGGAAGTTAGAAAGGGAAACATTTCAGATTTTCTTTTCAGAAGGAATGATGAAGGGTTTGACTGTGATTCTCCATAAACATGAGTTGCAGGAACAAATGATATTTAGCCCAGAGAACATAAGACTTGAGGTGGGGGAGGGCTTACAAAATAGACTCCTACTTTAGGAAAATCAGTTTGACAGATGAGTGGAGGATGGTCAGCAGTGAGGAGAAATTTATTGCAATCAGACCAGCCAATAATCCAGCATGCAGCAGCACAGATGGGAGCTGATGAGGGTCGGCTCCAGGGTAGTGGCAGTGTCAGAAGAGAGAAAGGGATGAATGCAAGAGAGGTTTTGAAGACAGAAACCAAAGTGCTTGACTACAGATTGGATGTGGAGGGAGAGAGAGAGAGAGAGAGAGAGAGAGAGAGAGAGAGAGAGAGAGAGAGAGAGAGAGAAAGAGAAAGAGAAAGAGAGGAGGAAACGATCTTACATAACTTTCAGTTAAGGAGGAGTCAGAGTATGGCATCATTTGACCACCAGGAAAGGATTTTCTTAATAGCCTCCCTCTTAGAGAAGACAGCCAGCATCAGACTAAAGCTAATGAACTACCAGACAAAGCCCTCTCCTAGAGGTCCAGGATATCTGAACTTGTAAGTTTCTTGGACTCTGTGGTCTGAAGTGAGTGTGAAATATCTCATCTGTAATCCCACAAAGTTGCTTTTACCTTACAAGGGTAGTATAATGGGAAGAGGAATATAATGAGTTTAATAGGCTGTTTGGTCATTGTTTTGTTTAGGGGTGTACTTTTGAATTCTTCATTTTGTCTTTTTTTTTTTTTTGGATTGAAATAAAGACTTTCTGATTACTCCCCCTTCTCTCTCCCTTGAAAAAAGAAGAAAGACAGAGAGAAAAGAACGAAAGGAAGAACAAACAGCTAGGTGGTGCAGATCATTGGGCCTGGAGTCAGGAAGATCTGAATTCAAATCCATGCTCAGACACACACTCGCTGTGTGACCCTGGGCAAGTCACTTACCCCTGTTTGCCTCAGTTTGTTCATCTGTAAAATGAACTGGAGAAGGAAATGGTAGTACAAGAACCCCAAATAGGGCCATGAAGAGTTAGACACAGCTGAACCACAAGAAGTCCCAGCTGTGTGTGACTTGTGGATTAATAGTAATATGGGAATAGGTTGTGTAACATGGTGAAAATGAATATGGATTTAGTCTTGAGGTTGAACCTGGATTGCTGGAAAAAAGGTTGAATGAGAATAAAGAGTCAGTGTAGGATTATTGCCTTGGAAATTTCTGTAGTTCATTTAGAATTTGACTAAATTCTTTTGCTTTGACCCAAATAGAAAGACAGGCAATGCCATATATGTACATTTATAGAGTTGCCAATTTTGGAAGCAGAAAGTAGGTATCTTTGTATGAATAATTCCCACCCAGTCTCCATGGGAGGGTGTATATGGTGTTTTTTGTTTTTGATTTTTGACAGATGTCCCTGAAAATCATGGTGCAGTGAATCAATGAATCAATGAACATTTAGGGGAAAGAGTACTAGATTTGCAATCAAAGGACCCAAGTTCAAATCCTGACTTTGCCACTTATTTCCTGTGTGACTTTGGGCAAGTCAGTTTTTGGTTGCCCTTTGTTGTTGTTTCAGTTATGTCTGACTCTCTGTAACCCCATCTGGTGTTTTCTTGACAAAGATACTGGAGTGGTTTTCCATTTCCTTCTTTAGCTCATTTTACAGATGAGGAAACTGAGTTAAACAAGTTGAATGACTTGCCCAAGGTCACACAGCTAGTAAGTTTTTGAGGTCAGATTTTAACTCAGGAAGATGAGTCTTCCTGAATCCAGGCAGAAGCTCTATCCATTGTACAACCTACTTGCTCTGCAAGTCATTTAAGTACCTCTCTCTCTTCATACATATATACATACATACATATATAATACATATATGTATATAGACACACAACTTTTTAAATGTTTAAAACTATGTGTATAACTTTTTACATATATAAACCTCAGTGTCCCCATCTATAATATAAGAATATTGTGCAAAATGATCTCTTACATCTCTTCTATCTCCAGACTCATGATTCTAAGGTGAGAATACTCTCAGAGTGGTTTTCCAGGTGACTTTTTCATTATCTGTATCACCTTAAGGCTTGTAGACTGTATCTACTTCGTTGTGTATAGACAGTCCTCTAATTCAGGAACAAGTGAAGAAAGAAAGATGGAGGTTTCGGGCAGCATGTTCTTAATTTGATGGTAACTAGGGAAGAACAGAGAAGCCTATTAAATAAGGTAAAGTCTTGTGTTGCCTTTTTTTTAATCTGCCAAGTGCTAAGGCCAAGGGACAGCATAAACCAATTGCTGCAGTCAGAAAAACTACTGCACGGTGCCAGTTTGATTTAGCTCAGGAGACTGTAACTTTCTGCCCTAAGGGGGAATATGATGGAGTAGACCTTCCTACTGCTCACAATATTATGAAAAAAAAAAACATTAGGCAACAACTTTTATTGCTTGCCCCCAAGCTAGAGCTTTAAAATGTTCTCTCTCTCTCTCTCCCCTAAGCCACTTTGGTTTTAAAAACAAACAGTCCATTCATGTGTCCTCCTGAGTCAAGCTGTTAAACTCCTTCCTTTTAGTTCTACGTCTTATTCACTTAATGCACTGAGGTTGTAGGCTTGACATAATTCTGTGTCCACAGAGTTTTTGTTTCTTTGCTGTTTATATAATGGCCTACGTACAGTTAAAGGCTGTATGGTTGATGAACTCTGCCAAATGTGAACAGGTTTGTGCCCTAAAGATTCAATAATCCAAAGACACAAATCCGTTTAATATATCTAGGGGTGTGCTGGTAAATGTTTAACTGGCAATGTCTTCAAAGTATTCAGAGAAAGTATTCAAAATTTAATTTGCATTATTAACATTTTCTCCATCACTTTCTTAAGTCTGAACAATCAATTAATAAATCAAATCCTGATTTGTAGCATACTGCAATTTCTAAGGTGTAAATGCTCACACTGAAAAATTTAGCAATTCGTTAATTAATTGTCCAGAAGATTGGAACTGGCTCCAGGATACCTTAATTATTACCAGTTTCTGAAAAAGGTACATATGTCTAAGCAAATGATATCATAAAGTACATTGGGAATATCTGGTCACTGGATCCAGATGGCTTAGGAGGAGAAAGTGAGGCTGGTGACCATGCATAGCCCTCCCTCACTCAAATCAAAATCAAGTGTAAGACATGTCATCATTTCTGTGATGTCATGGTCCTCTTCAAAAACAAAGGACAAACACAGTCTGTGAGTAGACCAAGCTACCTAAATGGGACCTGACCTTCCCTTCCCTTCCCTTCTCTTGCCTTCCCTTCCCTTGCCTTCCCTTCCCTTCCCTTCCCTTCCTTTCCCTTCCCTTCCCTTCCCTTGCCTTGCCTTGCCTCCCTTCCCTTCCCTTCCCTCCCCCCTTTCTTTCTTGTCTGCCCTAAAACCTTAGACCCCATGCACTCTGAAGCCCATGGATTGAAAAAGGACGGGTCCCTGCCCAACCTCCACTCAATGGCTGGTTTTGGACCCTCCTGGCTTAGAGTGAATGTCAGTAGCAACAGTTTCTCTTCAAAACAACAATCTTGAGGCTTCTGCCCTGGCCAGCATGATTTATCTATTTATTTTCTCTTTTCTATTAAAGGGGCTATTCCCCCGACTACCTTTTAAAGAGGTCTATTCACTGAATGGACATTACCTCACTTTAAATGAGTACCTGAAAAGGCCTTAGCCTAAAAAGCCAAGGTCTCCAATTGCATCCTGGACTATCTCCAGTCATTCTGATGAATATCTAGTCACTGGATCCAGAAGGCTCAGGAGGAGAAAGTGAGGCTGGTGACCTTGCATAGCCCTCCCTCACTCAAAATGAAGTCAAGTGCAAGTCATGTCATCATTTCTCTGATGTAACGGTCCTCTTCGAAAATGAAGGATGAACATAACAAAGTACATTCCCAGTAAAGCACTAAAGCAAAACTGTCTAATTGAAAGATTGCAACTAAGAGAACATATCACTTTTGACTTTTATAATCTTACTGATTGATAACTGAAAGGAATGATGTGTCCCATAACTTTGATGATTGTCCATTGTGTTGGCCCAAAGTTTTTTTTAATCTGCCAAGTGCTAAGACCCATGGTGGCTTAATTTGCATGGTTATAGTTATTGTATGTATGTATGTATGTATGTATGTATATATATATACATATATATATATATGTATATATATATATGTATATATATATATATATACATATATATATATATATATATCTGTATTCCTCTCTATATATGTTTGTATGGTTATATCCCAGGTGTGGGAGGCACCATGTCCACTTCCCTAAGAAGTCATCTTTTTTATTGTACTGTGTTGTGGAAATGCTTCTTTTATTCCATAAGTTTAAAAAAAATAAGAATTCTACACAAGCCTGGAGCATGAGATTATATAATTTAGGAACTAACATTAAAGATTGAAATGAGAAGAGTACAAGTAGAAAAACAAAGTGGAGAAGGCAGAGGGAGATAGTGGGCATGGTGAGCTGCTTCACACCATGTTTGGGGAAGTTTGAGGTTCCCTTTCACTGTGAGGTTAGATGTTAGGAAAAGATAGAGTAGTACTAATGCTGCAAGTTTTCCTGCTTCCCTTGGTTACTGGCTTAGGATTTGTTAAGGCTTTCTTTCTTCTAGAATATGTAGACCCCTTTTCTCTCCATCTTTCCCGGTTTCTGTTAAGAGCATCACCATCCTTTCAGTCACCCAGGTTCACAACCTTAGTTATCCTAGACTTTTTTCTCTTTCTCTCTTTACCCATATCCAATCAGTTGCTAAGTTTTAAAAGTAATTTCAAATCAATCTCCTTTCTACTCTGCCTATTTCAATCTTCTCTTTACTCCTCCTCCAAGTCCTTTTTTCTCTCCTTCCCATGGTTACCACCATAATTCAGGCCCTTATAAACCTTTCAAGAATCTTTTCTTATTCTCTTCTTTTGCCTTCTCCATCCTGGAATTATCATGCACATACTTATCTGTTTGATGCATTGTATCCTTCAATAAGCTTCTCGAGGATAGGGACTGTTTTTTCCATCTTTGGATCTGCAGAAACTAGCATGGTGTCATACACATAAAGTCATTTTAACAAATGTTTATTGGATTGGTTTGAACAGGAGCATAGAGTTCCTATGATGAACCAGTAGATTTTAGGCATGGAGTTGTATAGCACTTGAGTAGCCAAGGGGCCAATTTTTATTCCAGAATTTTAGGCTTCCCTAGGCAAGGTGTTAAGTCTTGGCTTGGACTGGTCTGAAAATATGATTTCCATCCTTGTGGGATCCTGGGCAAGTCACGTAACCTTTCTTGGCCTCAGTAAAATGTGGTGAAGGGCTCCCTAGATGACTTCTAAACTCCTTTCTGGCTCTGATTTTATGATCTGATGACTGGGGGGTGGATATTGGTGATTTGCCATGGGCTATAGGCCTTAAGGATGTTTGCCATGAATGTATTTTCCAAATTTTACCTTGATTTTCTATTTTAAGTAAATTCTCTTTTCACTGTCCTCATGAGATATCTTATAATTAAAGCCATGGTCTGTAGGAATGGGTCTCACAAATATCATTTTGATTAGATTGAGCCAGAATCAGGCTTTAATTCTTTGGAAAAGCTGGGGGTGGGGTGGGGGAAGGAATGTGTGCTATCTGGATTGTTGATTTTCCTCATCTTTCATCACTTTTCATATCTTCATTTATGTCTTCTCATATTTCTCTGAATTTTTTCATATTGATTATTCCTTCCAGGGCAGTAATCATATGTCATAGTTCAACCACTCTCCAGTCATTTGGCATTTATTTTATTTTCAGCTTTTTGCTATTACAAATAATGCTGCTATGAATGTTTTCTATCTTTTATTGTCATTAACTTCCTGAGAGACCTTATAGTGAGGTCTCTGGGTCAAAGGATATAAACAACTGGGCAACTTTTCCTGTATTATTCTAAATTCTCTCCCAGTATGATTGAACTAACTCACAACTCCACCAGCAGTCACTTAACATTCCTGTCTTCCAGAAACTCTTCCAGTGATGAATTTTCGCATTTTATGTCTTTGCTGCTTGGATGAGTGTGAGGTACCAAGGGTTGTTTTAATTTGCACTTCTTCAATTATTTGTGACTTCGAACTCTTTCTCAAGTGGTTGGTCATGGTTCATATTTATCCTTTGGAAAAATGTTGATATTCCTTGACTACTTGCTTATGGACCCCTGGATGGATCTCAGTTTACAGCTTTTTGTCAGACCCTCTTACATTTCGGATGCCAGGCTAGACAGCAAGATTCAATGTAAAGACATTGGATTTGCAGTCAGAGAACCTGGTTTTGACTGTGGTTTCTAATATTACCTGTGTGTCTTTGACAAATCACATAATACCTCTTGGCCTCCTTGCATTTTCTTGTATCAAACTCATAGAAAGAGATCCTAGCAGGCTGCATGTTGACTTAGAAAATCAGTAGTTAACCATTACCTATGTTATATTGTAATCTTAATTTTTTTTGTTATATATTTCACATTTGCAGTTTATTTTGTTTCAGGATACACTAGGGAGTATTACTGGTAGGTGTGACATCTCTGGAATATATCATCTTCCAAGATCCTTCAAGCTCTAAATTTATAAGGTTATAAAAAGATTTTCCCTATTGAGTACTTTTTCTTCTGATTCTAACAGCATTAATTGTATTTGTGTAGATGTCTCAGAAGAAGGGCCCTGGGGTCTGAGTGTAAGTCAGAAGTATGAATTCTAGGGTGACTTTCCAGGACTGAGAGATTTCTGAGGTTGAAAAGATCCAGAGAAATATAGCCTGGTGATAAATGTTATTCTTTCAAATGAATTAAAAAAATTTTTTTTTACCTAATTCCAAAAATGGTATCCTTTCAGTAATTTGAGACATATGAACTAAACCTGCCTAACACTGACATAGTCTAGTCATAATATCTCTTCAATAATTTAGGCCTTGTTTCATTCTAAAAAATTATTTTGTAGTTGTAATTACATAATTTCTATATTCATCTTTGAAGAGTAACTCCCATATAGTTAATATTTTGTTGTTTTTTTAAATGAGATTTCTCTTCTTTAACCTTTTTGAGCCATCTGTATTTGTAGAATGGAGAGCGTAGACTACACAAATCCTTTTCAACTGACATGTTATGAAGGTGACTTTCCAAAGCATCTTCTTGACTCCTGGGACTGGTATCTTTTCAATATCTTTCATCAAGAATTCTGTCATATGGATCCTTTCAGAGGCAGGTCCCTCGTCCAGAGTTTTTCTTTTGGTATAAACTGGATACTTAATCTTCTCTTTTCCCATGCTTTTTTAGGTCAGTTTCCAGATTATTCCTTAGTGCATTTACTCAGGTTTAAAGCATCTTGGGAAGTTTTTCTTTTTCTTGCCACTCCTTGTCTGCCTTCTTTTTCTCTCACGGCACCCTTTAATTTTATGTTCTACATGTCTGCATTGGGCTACTTGGATTGCCTGCAGAACTTGATTAGAGTACAGTCTTTCCTAGTCACTGTCTACAGCTGAGCTCCATGTAATTTGGGATTCAGATACTCTGGTTCACCAGTGGCTCTCTGTTGTGTTTGGAACAAAATACAAACTCTACTGTTGGATATATAAAGTCCTTCACAACCAGTTTCCACCCTACCTTTGTAGCCTTTCCCCTCTTCCCAGGTGCTATGGTCCTGACAAACTTGAAGTTCCTCGCAGACCACACTCCACTTATCATCTCCTGTCTCTCCTTTGATGCTTCCCCATTTCTGGATGTGAAATTCTCTCCACACCTTCAAAATTCAATTCAAATAACACCTTCTTAAAGAATGCTTATTGATTGGTTTATTGCACTGACAGTATTTCTATTCAGGGTTTTATAATGCATATTTACATATTAAAGGCAATCTCACCTTACCTGTAGAGTCCTCATAAAAGTCTATGTACAAAAGTTTAAATGTTTAAGCCTATGTGCTAACATTTGTATACAAAAGCATCAGACTCTTCTTTCCCAGGGAGCCTTTGTATCTCCTTCAATTCCTGATCACTTGGAGATGGCATATTATACCACTGCAGGGTGTGTATTTTAAACTCCATAACCCAAGATAAATGATAATTATGTAGAATGTCAGCTCCTTGCAAAGGGAGTGTTTTGTTTTTTCTTTGGATATATTTCAGCATATGGCTCTTAATAGGTGCTTAATAATAAATAACAAATTGTTTTAATTGAACTGAATTCTTCTCCCTTCCACCTAGATTTTCTTAAATTTATTTTTTTCAGAAATACAGAGAAAATCTGATGATTTTTGTAGCTTTATTTTGTATCTGTTATTTCATTGAAGCTACTCATTATCTTGATTTTTAAAAAATTCTCTAGAGTTAACCAAGTAAATCATCATATCATTGGGAACTAAATATGTTTTTCTCTTCTTTGTCTCTCAGTTTCTTTTTGTTGCCTCATTGCTGCTGACAGTGGACATTCTTATTTAATAATGATGGCAACTGTCTGATATTTCTTTATTACAAAGACTGCTCTATGTTTATATGAATTACCACTACAAAACAATCTTTATGGAAATAAAAGAAAACTTAAATTAAGTGAGAAAATAGACAGTGCTTCTGAGACTAACCAATTTAATGAAAATGATTCTTCTTATGTGAATTTATAGATTTAGTGCTATACCATTCAGATTCCCAAAGGAATCTTACATGTAGCTAGACAAAATAATAATGAAATTCATTTATAGGTACAAAAGGTTACTTAGGGAAATAATAAAGAAAACAAGTGTGAATAAAGGGCCATAACTTTATCAGACTTCAAACTGTATTGTCAAGTATGTATTGAAACTCTTAGGTACTGGTTAAAAAGCAGAAGGGTGGCTCAGTGAAACAGAGCAGATAAGCAAGACACAGAAGCAATAAATTTCGTAATAGAATTTAGTGGAGAAAGGGCTTCTTTTTTTGGCAAGGACTGCTGGGAAAAAGATGTTTAGAGCATCAGCTTACACCATATACCACATTCAGTTCAGAATGGTTATTTGACCTGAGAAGAAAAGGTCGCATCATAAAAACAAAATAGAAGAGAACAAAACCAGAATAAATTAGAGAACAAAACCAGAAAAAACTTTCGGCTAGGAAGAGGATTCATAAAAAGAATAAAGCTAGAAGAGATCATAAGAGACAAAATGGGCAATTTTGACTACATAAAAATTACAAAACTTTTCTGGAGTAAAATCAATGAAGATAAAATGTGAAGAGACACTAAAGCGTAGGAAAGGTAATTGCTTCAAACGCTACTAATAAAAGCCTGCTATTGAAGATAGGGAATTATTAATAAAAATGTACAATACAGGAACGATTCCTGAATAGATTAGTGGTCAAAGATAGGAAAAAAGAGGAGTTTTCAAAACAATTACAAATAACTATCTGATAACGAAGTCTTTCCTGGTCTCCACATTGCAAGGGCCTTAACCCTCACCATCAAATTACCTTTTTTTGTATATATTTTATGTAACATCATTATGTGTGCGCATGTTGTCTCTGCAGCATAGTACAGTGGAAAGAGCACTTGCTTTGTATTTTGAGGACCAAGGTTCACATTTCTCCTTTAATACTATCTGTGTTAGCCAGCCAAATAATCGTTATTAAACATCAGCTGTTTACTAGACTTTATGCTAAATGTTGGGGATACAAAGAAAGGCAAAAAACAATCTCAGCCCTGGAAGTTTTCACAATTTAATTGGGGACAATCTGCAAATAACCATTGTCCAATAGGCTATAGGCAGCATTAATAGGAAATAATCAACAAAGGGAAGGGATTGGGAAAGGCTTCCTCTAGAAGATTGTGGGATTTTAACTGGGACCTGAAGGAAGTCTGGAGGTAGAGAAGAGGAGTTAGAGGGTTCCAGGCATGGGGGATAACCAGAGAAAATACCTGGAGCTGTGATTTTGTGACCTTGGAAAAGTCTTCCAATTTCCCTGGGCCTTATTTTCATTTCTAAAATGATGCAATTGTAAGAGAATGCCTTTGAAGTCTCTTCTGATGATCCTGTGCATTCTATATTATAAGCTCCTTGAGTACAGGGAGAATAGGGTCTGTCACATTGTAGGTGCTTAAGAAATTCTTGTCAAACTAATACATTGTTGGTGGAGTTGTGAATGGATCCAACCATTCTAGAGAATAATTTGGAACTATAAACAAAGGGCTACAGAACTGTGCATACCCATTGACCCAGCAATAGCACTACTAGGTCTTGTATCCCAAAGAGATCATACAAATGAGAAAGGGACCCACATATACAAAAATATTTATAGCAGCTCTTTTTGTGATGGCAAAGAATTGGAAATTGAGGGGATGCCCATTAGTTGAGGAATAACCGAACAAGTTGTGGTGTATGAATGTAATAGGATATTATTGTGCTATAAGAAATGATGAGTAGGTGAATTTCAGAAAAACCTGGAAAGACTTACATGAACTGATTCTGAGTGAAATGAACAGAACCAGGAAAACATTGTGTACAGTAACAGCCCCATTATATGATGACTAACTTTGATAGAGTTATCTCTTCTTAGCACTGCAAGGATCTAAGGCAACTCCAAAAGATTCATGATGGAAAAAGCTGTCCACATTCAAAAAAAGAACTGGAATCTGAATGCAGATCGAAGCATATTATTTACTCTCTCTCTTTTTTGTTTATCCTTTTTCATAGTTTCTTCCATTGGTTCTAATTCTTCTGTACAACATGACTAATGGGAAAATAGGTTTAATATGAGTCTACATGTTGAGCCTATATCAATTTACATACTATCTTGGGGTAGGTGGAGGGGAGAGATGGGGAGAAAATTTGAAAATCAAAATCTTATGTAAGTGAATATTGAAAACTAAAAATAAATAAATTAAATTAAGAAAAGAAATGTTTGTTTGAAATGCTATTTAAAACAATCCAGAGCTTTCCCCTCACATTTTGTAAGATGGTACAGATGAAAAAAATTTGAAACAGATTGTAGGGGCTACAGGAAAATATATTTTTATTGTTATCTTTTGATTTGGTATCATTTCTCTCCATATCCTTTCCTTTTCGCTTCTCTGGGAGCTATCCTTTGTAACAGAAAAAAATAGAAAGAGAAAATAAGTTAAGCAAAAACATTGAAAAATGTGTGACAATGTGACAATACGTACAAGGTTCTACCTCTGGGGACCCCTTTTTGCAAAGGTATGTTGGTAGATGGCCCATGCTTCTTTGGTGCAAAACTTGGGTCATTTAATTTTATGATTTTTAGATGTGATTGTTTTATTATAGTTTCGTCCATTTACGTTGTTGAAGTTATTGTCCATATTGTTTTCCTGTTTCTGACTACTTTACTTTTCATTAATTTCCATGTCTTTCCAGATTTCTCTGTATTCATCCAATTGGTTTTCTTTGGTAATATTCTATTAATATATCTCAACTTGCTTTTTAGTAGATTTTCACTGGTATCTTTTGCTGGTATACCACTTGAACTTCCATCTGTGTCATTCCCCTGACCCGTTCTGTACAGTCATCCCTAATAACAAAGAATATTTTAAAAAAAGCAAATGAGGAAGTTGAGAAAAAAATTATCTAAACCAATCAATACATTGAAAAAAATAGTCATTATAGTCAGCGTTCCACAATAATGGAATCTAAACCCTTCCCTCCAAATTTCTACAATGGAATTGAGGAAGGTATCTTTTCATATCTTCTCTTTGGGGTCAAACATTAAAAAATAATTTTGCAATATTCGTTTTCAATTACTTTATGGTAATTTTTCTTTCCATTTACATTTATGTTGTGTGTATTTAATTTTTGTGGCTTTGCTTACTTCACTTTGCATCAGTTCATGTAAGTCTTTATGTTCCTTTGTATTTAATAGGTTTGTTATTTCTTACAGCACAATAATATTCCATATTTATGACTATTTATTTGTTTAGGAATCTGCTTTGTTTCTAGTTCTTTACCACTACAAACAATACTGATATAAATATTTTGGCACATATAGAGCCTTTCTTTGTGTTAGTGACCTCCTTGATGTATATTTGTAGCAACAGAGTTTCTAGGTCAAAACGTATGGACATTTTAATACCTTTATTTGCATAATTGCACTAATATCTGAAGATAGAATTGTAAGATGTTTCAACTATTCTGGCCCACCGTTTGAAATTATATAAGAAAAAAGATTAAGTTGTTCATACCCTTTAATTCAGTGACCCTAATACTGGATTTATGTCTTTAGAAGTCAAAGAAAGAAGCAATAATATGTACCAGAATATTCACAGTCACACTCTTTTATAGTAGCAAGAGACTGTAAATAAATTGGGTGTCCATTGATTGAGGAATAACTGAAAAAACAACTGTAGTCTATGAATGTCATATAATGTTATTGTACAGTAAGAAAGGATGAAAATGAGGAATTCAGAGAAATTTGGAAGATTTGTACGAATTGATGAAGAACTAAATAATCATAACCCAGAGAATAAGATACATGCAATGACTAAAAAAATGTAAATTGAAGACAAAAGTATTGATAAAATCAAAACAAAAAATGTTAACACTCTGGTTGCTGTTCTAATAATCAAATAATGGTCATAATCACTAAAAGGAAGTTCAGTTCTTGAATAATTGAAAAACTAATAATGTTCCTCAAGAATCGATATTAAAACATACCTCTTTCCTCATGGCAAATAGGTGGGATAGAGCAGAATATTGTTTCCATTGCAGATGGGGTAGCTATCTAGGTTATTTTTTGCTTATTGATTTTTGTTGTAAGGGAAGGTTTAATCTAGAAAGGAGGAAGTATGAGTTAGAGGAAGTACTTTTTTTTTTTTTTACCAGAAATGCCTGTGATATGATAGCTATCATTAAAACATATTAAAAATATAAATATTACTTTTGGTCATATTAAGGACAAGCTCTTTTATTTATGTACCTTTTAGCATGAATATAAATGAATACTATGTTTTCTTTGCATTTTTCAACAGATATTCTTGGAAGCTATTAATTATGTTTCTTTTTTAGGGCAAGGGGTTGTGTAAAATTATGTTCCACTTTTCAAAGTAACGTTTTCTTTTTGTGTGAGGTATTTTCTTTTGTATTTTGGACTTTAATTTACTGTCATCAATAAATAATCTTGGGGAGTTTGGACCATCATTTCTTTGACTGCAAGTATGGCTTTTCTTTAATTTGGCAGTTTTCAAACTTGGTGACCAAATTTTTGAGTGAGTTGGAGTTTCTCTCAAATGGATGGACTCTATAGGGCTGAATTTTGTATTCTAGTTCTAATACTTCTGGGGCATTTTCTAATACAATTTATTTAAGTATGACATTTAGCTTTCTGGGAGGTTTCTTTTCTCTATAATACCAGATGATTCTTCGATTACCTGACTACACTGTGTTAAAGCTCAGTTAGTTTGTGGAGGCCTCATCTGTTCTTCTAATATTACTGACTTGTTTACTTTGCTTTCATATTTCTTGTTGTATATTTGTATTTTGAATGCCATCTCACCCATGATTTTTGTTTAGACGTGTCTTTTGCTTTGTTAAATTTACTCGCTTTGGCTCTAAACCTTCATTTCTCCTCCTCACTCCTCCCCAGGTTTCAAAGAACTCCATTTTTACTCCTTTAAATTCTTTTATTAGGCCTTTCCTCTCTGGGAGCTCTTATGATTATTCCATTTTTGGGGAGCATTCTCTTCACAGTTAGTGCTGCATTATTCTCTCCCTTTGAAGATTTCTCACATTCTTTTGCAAAATATAGTTTTTTAAGGAGGATTACTTGTTTCTTATGCTTTTTTTTTTTTGAAGAACGTTCCTTGTTAGGTTTCCTTCCCCCACCCCTCCCCACCACTTCTTTTTGGGCAGGTCCCAATTTATCTGGTATATCTGGCAGATGAACATCTTAATGCTACTGCTTTCAGCTGTAGAGGGTCATTGTGAAGATCCAATGAGCTAATGGAACAGTAAAGCACTCTTTTCTATGATGATGATGGTGGTGATGAGGCTAATTTATTCTTAGATCCTTGAAGGAAAGAGCCTGTTCTTATATCTGTGTGTCTTCTTCAATGTCCAGTACCGTATTCTGTCATTCTGTCATGTCAGACTCTTTGTGACCCTGTGGGCCATACTGTCCATGGAGTTTTCTTGGCAGATACTGGAATGGTTTACCATTTCCTTCTCTATAGGATTAAGGCAAACGGAAGTTAAATGACTTGCTCAGGGTCACACAGCTAGCAAGTGTCTGAGGCCAGATTTGAATGCAAGTCTTTCTGACTCCAGCTCTCCCTCCAGCTTAGTACGGAGCAGGCACTTAATAAGTGCTTGCTGAATGAATGGAAATATTCTTTCTGCCTGATACTCCAAGTAAACACTGTCAGAGCTTTCCTTTCCTTTTTTTATCCTCTCCCTACATTTTTGGCCTTGCCCTTACTTTTATAGTTAGCTAAGACAATGACAGAAACATAATTATGATACTGCAAAAACGT
This sequence comes from Potorous gilbertii, assembly GCA_028658325.1. Lineage (NCBI taxonomy): Eukaryota > Metazoa > Chordata > Mammalia > Diprotodontia > Potoroidae > Potorous > Potorous gilbertii. Next base: position 127,897,420 of record CM053773.1, read on the forward strand.
GATACTCATTTTCTCTAAAACCTTGTCATTACAGGAAGACGTTAGGCTGCCTGAACAGTCCAATTCCCACTTTAATGCTGAGGATAAATATAGTGTCATCCAGAGGAGTCTTTTTGACTATTAAAATTTATTTTAGCTTTGAGGCCCATGCTGGATCCAGAACTGTAATTATTGCTTTTGCTATGAATATAGCAATGCCATGAATATAATGTTGCAGAATTATTGTTCAAAACAGCTGGCTGCTTATCTGAAACGTTTTTTATTCCATTTTCTTATACCTTGCTGATATAGAGTTTTGTGAAAGGCATAGTACCACAGGAATGAAAGGAAATGAATGGAAACTCTGCAGATATCAATAAGATCCTTGAACAACAAACAGATCAACCAATTAGGGAAAACCAGACAGATCATTTGTTGCTCATCTTACCAGAGATGGGAAATAGCTCTTTCTCTAGGCTTCTTTCCATCTTTTGAGGGAAGAGCCTTTAAATGTCTTCTCTTCATTTAACAGTCCTTTTGAAAGGGAGGTGAATTCTGTCATTCATGGCCAAAAGTATTTTTTACCCCCCTTTAAGAACTGCAGCCTTGGAAGAGTCAGGTGATGATGTTTGGAGGATAGTTTTCATATGAGACCAGGATGCTGTCAAGCTCAAGGAGAAAGCTGTTGGTACTTCTGTTTGTAGCTTTCCTGCTATAATTCTTACTGCTGAAGCAGCAGATGGAAAGGGTAGCAATTGATGACAGGTCTCTTTGGATATACTTAGGGGTGTCAGGAAGGAGGAAAATTGGTGGTGTGTGGCAGCCAAGAAAGCTAATGAGATCTGGGTCTGTATTAAGGGAGAATGATATTGAGACTAGGCCAATGATTATCCCCCTGTATGCTTTGCCCTAGTGAGAGCAAATGTGAAATACCGTGCTCAGTTCTGGGAAGGACACTGATAAGATGAGAAGTATTTAGAAGAAGGCAGCTAAGATGTTAAAGGGCCTCAAGATCATACCATTTGAAGATTGACTGAAGGGACTAAACAGGGTTGTTCAGGCTAGGGTTAAGAGTTTTGGGGTCAAAGGTAGCATGATGGGTGTCTTCAAGTGTTTGAAGGGTTAGTGTGTGGAAAAGGAACTAGTTTTGCTTGGCCCTAGAGGAGCGAACATGAGACCAGCTGTGGAAGATTGTTCAGTTTTTTCATTCTTGTCTGACTCATCATGACCGCATTCAAAGTTTTCTTGGTAAAGATACTGGAGTGGTTTGCCATTTCCTTCTCCAGCTCGTTTTGTGACTTGCCTGGTAAATAAAGATGAATCTTCCTGACTTTAGGTGCGGCACTTTATCCATTGTGCCAGAAGGTGTAAAGGGTCAATTATAGGCTTTGTATATATATATATATATATATATATACATATATATATATATATACATATGTAAGATCAGACAGCTACAGGAAGGGATGAGTTCTCTCTAGAGTAGTTCTGCTAAATGTTTAGCCACTGGCTCAGGGGACAGCAGGCAGAGTATGCATGACATATTTTTATGTTCACACTGTTATTAAGATCTTTCTAATCACGTTCTTACATCTAGAGTCCAGGGCTGGGGAACCTGTGGTCTGAAGGCTACATGTGGCCTCTAGACAGTCATCAAAACAGTAACTCAAACCCTGAATAGCATTCAGGATATATGGAGTGTAAATGGTCAAAATGAACATTGAACAATTAGCAGTTCTAGCTGCCTCCAGTACACCCAGGTACTCACTATAGATCTCAAGGCAAAGGCTGATCACTTGTTTGATATGTAGTAGAAGGATTTCTTGTTCAGGTTTAGGTTGGACAAGATGATCTTTGAGGGCCCTTAGAAACTCTGCAGTTATATAATTCAGAGCCGAGTGATTGAAACTGGTCTTGGGCTGAAGAGTCTTATATTACAGGAGGATTTGTTAGGAGCTACAGTGAATAGTGTGTTATTTGTCAGGAAGTAACTCCCTGAGGCTGTTTGGTTAAGTTACTTGCCTAAGATCATGTAGGCGGTAAATAACACTAGCTGTATGACCCTGAACAAGTCACTTAACCCTCTTTGCCTCAGTTTCCTCATCTATCAAATGAGCTAGAGAAGAAAATGGCAAATCACTCCAAGGTCTCAGTCAAGAAAACACCAAATAAGGTCACGAAGAATCAGACACAACTGAAAAAACAACAATCTCCAAATCTATCACTCTTTCCCTGTTCTACTTTGGCATAACCCTACCTTTAGCATAACTACTGTCAGTCAGCCAGTCAACAAGCATTTATTAAGTGCTTACTGCATTCCAGAAACTGTGCTAAAAGCTGAACATATAAAGAATTCAAAACTAGCTCCTGACCCCAAGGAGCATACCTTACAATGGAGGAGAAGATACGTAAATAACTATGTATATACAAGATATACACAGGGTAAATAGGGGCAGCTAGGTGACTCAGAGGATAGTGTACTGAACTTGGAGCCAGGAAGATGTGGGTTCAAATCTTGCTTTAGATACTTTCTATGTGATCTGGACAAGTCATTTAACCTCTGTTTGCCTCAGTTTTTTCATCTGTAAAATGAGGATAGTAACTCCACTTACCTTAGAGGAGTGTTGTAAAGGATCAAGTCACTTAACACAGTGCCTGGTACATAGTAGGTGCCGATAAATGTTACCTAATATATGTGGAGCTAGATGATGCAGTGGGTAGAGTGCCAGGTCTGGAGTTAGGACACTCACTAGATATGTGTCTCTGGGCAAGTTCACTTAACTACTTACTGCAGTTTCCTCATTTGTAAAATGAGCTGGAGAAGGAAATGGCAAACCACTCTAGTATGTTTGCCAAATGGGGTCATGAAGAGTCAGACAGGACTGTACAACAACAAATAAGAGGTATTTTAGAGGGGGAGGTCTTTTGGTGTGGGAGACAGGGAAAGGTGTCCTGTAGAAGGCTGGATTTGAGCCACCTTGAGTTGATCAAAGACCACCCTCCCCATAGCAGGTTGTGAGAGATCTTTGTTTTCAGTCAAAATTTCTGCGAACACTGGTGGATGCATCTGGAAAGAACTCTTGAAGAAAGTGGGCTTTGAGCTGAGCCTTGAAATCAGTAAGTAGGAGAAACTATTGATTAGAATAAATAAATGGTGAAGAGGCAACATATGGCACAAACCACCCAGGATCTGGAACTGTTTCTGTATTGGTTTTTCAGAAACTAGTAAAACTTTGATCCCAGACAGTCTCCTTCTGAGGCAGACTATGTTCCTCTTTTGGTATCTTCTCTATAGGCCTCTGCAGTCAGGGAGGGAATAGATGTATACAGAAGAGAGGAAGCAGTCCTCCGCTTTGAGGGAACAAATGACGCTTTGAATGTGGAAACTGACAAGCCTCAAAAAACCCTGAAACATCTTTAGAAGTGGAATCCAGCAGGATAATAGGAGACTGTGTGCTGTCTTGGCACCAGGGTCTTTCTGGCACAAACGGCCCTGTAAACAACTCTTCAAACATTTGCATCTGCACACATGAAATTAGATTCTCAAAATGTTCAATTAAACATTTGCCAATGGAGAAAAATGTTTGTTTCCTCAGCTGACCTATTCTCAGCTCTGGCCTCTCTTTCTCATGTTGGGAAAGCAGCCTTTAGTGGATTCAGTTGGTTTTTTTCTGTCCTTCATAGAATCCATTCATTCTTTTATCCAGACAGAATTCCTCCCAAAGTCAGCAGAGGTGCTACCAGCCTAAGGACAATGGGATTAGGCTAACTGACAAAGAAATCTAGATGGTGGGATTGCTTTTCAAATCCAAGAACATATATCTCATGTTTTAGACATTTTAGCACAACCCTTAAACTACTTAGATCTCACAGAAGTATAAAAGTGGCCAGTGGAGTTAGCCCTGGCTGCCTATTGTCCGTACAACACAGGTTTATAAAGAGGATGCACATGACCAACAGTAGTCAACAGTTGATTGTTAGATAGTCATTGTCACCTTTCCTCCTTATTTTTTTTTGTCTCTAAGAAATTTAATCAATTTGTTGTAATAATGAATTCATTTCTAGTTTAAGGGTCATGTCATGATTTTTTAGGTCATGTGGTTCCCTCTCTGACTGCTTTAGGAATTTATATGAAAAAAAAGTTTAGAGTTCACTTACAATTGCTCAGAACTCCAGTTAGGAAAATTCCTAACATTCAGACACAGGTCTAGCTCTCTGCATTAATCTAAATTTATATTTATTTCTAGATAACCTTTATGGTTGAGCAAAAATTCAGGTTACTGAAAATATTTGAGTAGAAAAGTGAGCATACTCACTTAATGTTTTTCAATTGTGTCTGACTCTTCAAAACCCCATTTGGGGTTTTGTTGGCAAAGATACTGGAGTGCTTTACCATTTCCTTCTCCAGATCATTTTACAGATGAGGCAACTGAAACAATCAGGGTTAAAAGTGACTTGCCCAGGATCATGTAGCTAGTAAGTGTCTGAGGCCAGATTTGAACTCAGGAAAATGAATCTTTTGACTCCAAGCCCTATCCTCTATCTACTGTGCCATGAAGCTTCTCCATAGACAGGTATAGGGAGGGGAAATTGGGGAAAAGCAGATTGTTTCTTCAGGTACTTTCCTCAGACTTTGAAGAGATGGGTACAAATGGTGGCTTCAGCCTGAGTCTTTTGCTAAGATGGCTATAGGTCTATATATATATATAGACCAAGCCCTCCTTGGTCTCTCTTTTCTTTGCTAAGTCAAGTCTTATATTTCCTTTCTTTATTTCTCTTTCTTTTTCTTTCTTTTTCTTTTTTCTTTCTTTCTTCCTCTTTCTTTCTTTCTTTCTCTCTCTCTCTCCCTCTGTTTCTCTCTCTCTCTCTCCCTCCCTCCCTTCCTTCCTTTGTTCCTTCCTTCCTTCCTTTTGTTGTTCTTGTTACTAAATTGCTGATTCTTTCCACTTCTGCTTTTGAGGCCTTTGCTCTTTCAGTATGTCTTTCTCCACCTATGACCATGTCACTCTTTTCTTCAGTTAACCCCAGTGGTTCCTTAATACCACTAGAATCAAATGTAGAATCCCTGACTTGGCTTTTAAAGCCCTTCCTAATCCGATCTCTTCCTTTATTTCCAGTTTTCCTCTCCTCCATGTTTTCTGTATCCCTATTCTGTAAGATTTGGGTTCAGCCTCCTAAGCTGCTCCTCACATGAGACACTATCTCCTGACTTCAGGCACTTTCCCTGATTCTTTCTCAAAGCTAGAATTTTCTCCCTTCCCCTTATCTCCACCTCCAAGCTTCCCTGCCTTTTCTTTAATCCCCAGCCAGAATCTCACCTTCTCCAAGAAGCCTTTACTGGTACCCATTAATGCTAATATCTTGCCTCTGAGATTCTGTCCACTTTAATCTGTGTATATATGTATGCATATGTATATATATGCATACATATGTATTACTTGTACATAGGTTTTTTTTATGTTGTTTTTTCCCCACTAGATTGTGAACTCTGAGAGTAGAAACTGTTTTTTTGCCTTTTTTTTTTTTTGTATCCTAGTATTTAGCACAGTACCTGGTAGGTTACAGGTTCCTAATAAATGCTGATTGACTTGGTTGACTGTCTCTATTTCTCTTTGCTGGCTTCATCCCACAACTGCTCTCTCCTGACTTGCCACTTGAAATGCATGGCTTTCTATTTTGTAGAAGTCTCATAAAATGTGGCTAAGTTTCTTTAGCCATTATGAATACACATCCTGTGGAATGTCACTCTTTTTCACCTAGTAGTTTTCAAAAATGTCTTCCATCTACTCCAATGCCCGTGGATGATTGATTCAATAGAGGAGTTCTCTCACCCAGTTAAGATAGCAGGACTACAGTATTTTTAAAATGACTTTTAAGTAGAATGGGGTTATTCATTGATTTACTTGACCTCCACCCTTACATTTAGGATCATGGCTCTCTAGATCTTAGAGGTCATCTGGTCAACCTTCTCATTTTACAGATGAGGAAACTGACACTTCAAGAAGATGAATGGCTTTTCTAAGATCATGCACAGGTAACCTTGGTAGGCAGTAGACTTATGAGTCTAACTTTGGTCCTATATTTTTCTCACTTTACCACATTGGCTTTTTTCCTCAGGCCTGGATTACTGAATAACCAGATTTCAGATTTGGATGGAATCTTGGGTGTCACCTAGTCCAGCCAATATTGGACAAAGCCTCCCTTGCTTGTCCATAACTGACAAGTGATTATCTAACCTCTCCTTAAGAACTCCAGTGAGATCTTCCAAGGCACCCATTTATTCTACTTTTGGGCAGCCTTAAGTATCAAAAATTTTTTTCTGACACAAAACCTATAGTCGCCACTTTGTAATTTATATTTATTGCTCCTAATTTATTGTAGAGAGGGGAGAAGAAGATGGGAGGGGAGAACAGAAAAGAGAAGTTTATGGGAGAAGAGGAAAGAAAGAATTAAAGGAAGGAAGAGGATGGAAGGGAGAGAACAAATGAAGGGGAGAAAAGAACAGGCAAGAAAATAACTGACATTTAAATGTAGTAAGTAAAGGATAGATGCATACTTACTCAGATAAAGGGAGAAACTATTTAATAAATATAAATTGTATTTTAAAAATACTTCAATTCTTGACAGCTGGGAGAAGAAGGGAAAAGATATGAAGGGGAAAGACGCAGAAGTAATCTACTTTGACAGTCTCTTGAAGGGCTTATTAACTGATTAAACACTGTTCCTAGCTCTTTGCCAGCTTTTTTATCTTTGAACCTTGAGAGGCTTTGGCTTGAAGGGGACAGTCCATCAGAAGGAAATCATTCTTCGAGCTACATTGGTAGTAAGCAGAGGGATGTTACCTCCAAGGACAACAGGAGGGATACAGGCCCTCTTGCCTTGTCTAGACATTGCTAATGGATTTTTCTCAGTTCTTTTTAATGGTCCTTAGTACTCCCTACTTTTGGAAATTCTTTCTTCCATCTTTTTTTTAATGACACTGAAACTCTCTGCTCTTTAATATCTTGAAGAGACCTGCTTGTGTCTCCTTTCCTATAAGCTATTCCTCCTCCCAAACTCTAACTGTTATTCCCAGGTTCAGTCCTTGGCCCTAAGCTCCTCTCTATGTATTCCTTCTTCAGATAAATAATCTGCTGTGACAGCTTCAATTTCCACCACTACGTGACTTTCCCCAAACCCACAGTTCCTTTTATTCCTTTTTTTTTTCCTCCAGTTTACTTGCTGCATTTTTATTTTTCCTTATGTAGTGATGTGTTGGGCATTTCAGTTCTCAGCTCTTAGGATGACTTACAAATTTTTGGTTTTCTGTGAGACCGTTAAGGTAACATACAATTAACCAGAGGCACCAATTTATAGGCTTGTAAATGAAAACTTTTTTGCAACTCAGTATCAAGTAACTTAGCCCTGGGACATTTGAGGAAAATAATGGATTGAGGAAAACAACAAGAACAAAAACCAATGGATTCCCAAGGCTTGGATTCAATATCTATTACTGCTAAGATGGTGGCAACATGTACCAAAACTCATAGATGAATTTTTTCTTGTCAGTCTTAGGAGAGAAATTCCAGAAAGTCAACTCCTTTGGATTCTGGGAATCTGACTGTTAGATACTCTGTACTTTGTGGTTTTTCTTGATAGAATTAAACTGTACATCTGATGAGGGTCAACAAGCTAAATCCTTTCTTGCCATGTTATGAGGTCACTTCTCTATGGAAATTAACTTGCTACTTGAAGTGACTCATGGAAGAATTTAGATCAAATATAAGTACAAGGTATACTACAATAGACATCAAGGGAATAACTATTCATTTGAATTCAAGGTCAAATCTGTAATGGATGAACAATTGAAAAAATACTGATATTACATAATATCAGATACATATTTCTACACCAAAGACAAGTTTCTTTTAAAAAAATTCTGATTTACTCCAGTTTTATGAGGCTGACCTCAAACATGTATTTGCCAGGGAAATATATATATTTGGGTGATGGCTCATGAAGCAAATGCTGTGAAGCATTTGTGATGGACATTAAATGGTCCAGATGCATTATATTTCTTTTTGTTTGTCCATACCTGCTGGAAGGTAAGGAGAGAATGCAGAAAATACTAGCAGTCCCAATGTACAGTACTCACTTTCAGGGAGAGCAGTTATCTTTTTTTACTGTTCTACTGTTCAGGGATGTGATATTTTCTGTGTCTGTGTGTGTATTTAGGGTTAGGGTTAGGGTGTGTGTGTGTGTGTGTGTGTGTGTGTGTGTATTATGTCAGCTATACTAGGGTTCATAGTAGTACCACCAGGCCATACTGTGTTGGAAAAAAGGTCTTTTTGGATATCAGTATAACACTTTGTGATAGACTTGAAAGTGGTCTCATGAATGCTATAGGATTCCATGCCCAGGAAAAATGTCTGGAAAGGGGTCTTTGGACATTTGAATCTCTCATTGCCAGTGGTGATCATCTGAACTCCAGGAAGCTCTTCCCTCTTGTCCAGGGAAGAAGACAAAGTGGCAGCAGCTGTTAAAGTCTAGGGCAGCATGACCCAGCTTCTCCATGATACCATGAAGGATTTCCCTTTCAGCTATGGTAGTAAAACCC
>CM053773.1:127906494-127949929 GCA_028658325.1 Potorous gilbertii
GGGGAGAGGAGCGCTCGGCCGGGCAGGACTCCGCTCCCTTGTCCGGGTTACCTTTGCGGTCGGTTCTTCAGGGCTCTCTGCAGCGGAAATCTCCTTCACTGTGTTGCTGCGCGGCCTCCACTGCTCCAGAATTTGTCAGGAGTTCTTTTTACAGGAAATCTATGGGCTGTGGGTTCGGACCTAGCATAGGTGAGTCTTTCTACTCCGCCATCTTGGCTCCGCCCCCGGACCTATGATTTCTTGTGGGACCTTTTGGTCTGTCACATATAGACTTATAGACTTGATGGAGGCTCAGAGATTTAGTGATGAGCTCATAGAGAAGGAAAGGAAAGAAGTATTTATATAGCACCTACTATGCACCAGACACTGCGTTAAGTGCTTTTTACAAATATTATTTCATTTGAGCTACTAACTGTCAGAGGTGACATTTGAACTCAGATCTTAGGATCATAGATATGGAGTTCATCTATCCTGACCCTCTCATTTAACAGATGAGGAAACTGAGGCCAAAGTAGAGTATGCCGGAGCTAGGGTTAAGACTTTTGTCCTGTGATTCCTAATCCGGCACTTTTCCCCTGTGCCACCATTTCAAGCCCAGCACTCGCTTCATTACAAGACCTCTGGTGAGGTCAACAATGAGAATTATTTAAGCTATATCGGATAGGTAAGATGATTACTCCATCCTGACTTCCTCACATATGTGGTAGGCTTCAATGACATTCTATTGGTGTTCCTCCAGCCCTGCCTCCTGACAGCATGTGACTCTACCTCTTTTTGGTTTTCCTTTTAAAAAGCTCATCCCACTAAAGAAGCCCAACTTCTAAATGGTGTTTCTGAGGCCAAAAGATTTAACTAACTGTCTTGCTTTAGGTGCTGATAGAGAGCTATTCTCACTATCCCTCTTTATTATATTATTATATATCCCCCTTATTCATTCAACAAATATTTATTGATGTGTACTATACCCTATTTGTATTCCAAAAATGATGAAAAAAATAGACGGTAGTTGCTGCTGTGGCTATTTGTAATTGATTGTTAAAAAACTGTCTGATTCTTTAATTTTTACCATGTTGAAATGAAACATTTTTTTATTAGGAAATGAGGGCCTGATTTTTCTCCCATGTTGTAATTTATAATTTTTGAGGATGTTGCAATTCAAAACTCTTGTTCTTGCCAAAGTTTTTATGGAAGAAGAGTTATGAAACTTTTGGAATCCTTTTGTATTTTCATGCCTTGAAACCTCAAATCCTCGTGCAAGTTTGGAACTGGGCCTTATGGTGCAGAAATATACATAAATTAAATAGACTTGTCCAAAGCTGAACTAAATCACAAAAAAATGTCAGTGTAGGAAGGTAGACCTACCTCAAAAGACTTCCAGTTCAATCCATACTTTGAAGAAGGATCCTCTCTAAGACTTTCCCAAGTGGTCATCCAGCTTTTTCTTTAAGGCCATTAATACTGGAGAATTACCTCCTGAGGCAATCTATTAACTATCTTGGATATTTGAAGGGTTGATATGTGGAAGGACTGGTCTTATTCTTCTTAGTTTCAAGAGCAGAACTAGAAATAATGGAAAGAAGTTGCCAAGAAGTGGATTGCAACTTAACCTAAGGAATAACTTCTTAATAATTAGAATGACCCAGTATAGTAGACAGACTGTCCAGCTCTAATTGTCAATAGCCCCTTTCCTTAAGTGAAGCTCAAATTTACTCACTCCTGAATCTTATGTTTGTTGCTAATAGACTTTTGTCTTCTGATGTCACACAGATTAACTATAATCCTTTTTATATATGGCAAGTAGCCCTTTGTATTCTTGAAGATAGATATCATGGTCATCCTTCCCTCAAATCTTTTCTTCTCCAGGCTATATATCTGCAATTCTTTCAGTTAGCCCTTCTATTGCATGAATTTAGCCCTTTAATATTATTCTCTGTCAGTTAGTAAATTGATGAGCATTTATTAAGTGTTTATGATGTGACAGTCACTATAATTGCAAAGAAAAAAAATGGAAGCATACCTGCTTTCAAAGAGCCTAGATTCTATTAGAGAAAATATGTCTACAAAGTGTAATATGTAAAGTGCAATGTTGCTATTGCTATATTATTATTTCAACAATTATCTTCCTTTTGCAACTTTGGAGTACTCTGAAACTGTTTAAAAAATCACTGCCCTTGGATAGAAGGAGAGAATTTGAAAGATAGAATGGACCTTAGTCTTGTCTGGTCTACTCCTCTCATTTCACAAGAGGAGTTAAGTGGCTAGCCCATGGTCACACAGTTAAGATTAGAACCAGTGGTTCTTTTGATGCCTAGGCTGTTGATTTCTCACTAAATCAACTTCCCCTAAATGCTGGACACAAGCATAAGCAAAAAAGGACTTCTTTCTAAACTCCATATGCTGAGGGCCACAAGATAAACATTTTTTAATGCATTGAAAATAATTCATTACTTTAACTTGTATGACAAACTCAAACTTATTAAACATGTGCAGTATAATTTATAAACAAGGTTATACTTTCTTTATGTTTGTGTGAAGCCATGATTTGTTATGGTTGTCCTTTAGTCCTTTTTGAGTAATTGTCCAGAGAATTATAACGGCATTTTTAGCCTTGACCATGAGGTTCAAATGCTTTGCTTTACTGAAGTTTTTGAAAAATCCAGATTCAACCCAGTCATATCCGCTAAATGGCTAGTGTTATGGCAGTTTAATTGACCAAGGGGAAATTTGTGGTTTTAGTTAAGGAATAGTAAGTCAGATTTGACATTATGGATATATTTATAGCAAAGGTCCATAAACCATGATCCAAGGGCAAAATCTGGTCTACTGCCAGTTTTATACAGTTCCTGAGCTAAGAATGATTTTTACATTTTGAATACAAAACTGCAAAAACTATTATTAGCCCATGGGTGGGCAATACAAAAATAGTCAGTGGGCTAGATTTGGCTCTCATCATAGTTTGCTCTCCTCTGGTTTAGAGTAACAATATAAGCTACACGAACCCATAAAGTGCTAAAAATCCATCCTAGGGTGAAAGAAAAAAAAGCATTGAGACTCATGAAGTGACAAAAATGAGGTCAATGTTAAAAATTTAAGTATGGTTTCTAGTCGTCCAGATATACCACTGAGTGGGACTTACAAGAGACTTATTGGCCAGTTGCACACCATATATCGAATAGAAAATCAGTCAATAAGTATTTATTTTAATAAATACTTGGCTATGTGCCAGATACTATGCTAAGTGCTGGGAATACAAAGAAAGTTAAACAAATAAATAGAAACAGTCCCTCCATTGAAGGTACTCACAATATAATATATACAACATCGTCAGAGTTTTGCTTAAGCTCTTTCCTTCCAGCATAGCGGTATCCACTATTTCTTTCTTTAAAAAAAGAAAAAAGACGTGTTTTTGGTATCTTTTGTTTTCTCCAATATATCATCACCTGAGTGCTCCCACTCTCAGATGGCCATCCCTCATAACAAAGGAAATAAAAGAGAAGAAAAAAAAAGTTTAACAAAATTAAGCAATGTAGCAACTAGGCTTGACAATGTTCCATACCCAAAGAGACCCACACGTCTTCAAAGAAGGGAAGGAGGTATATTTCTATATCTCTTCTTTGGGGTCTAACTTGATCATTCTAATTGCATAGTATTCTGTTTTGATATTTTTCATTCTCATTTACCTTGTTACAGTTGTTATTTGTATCATTTTTCTAGTTTTGCTTAATTCACTTTGCATCAGTTCATATAAATCTTAAAATGCTTCCATAATTTCCATATTTATTATTTCTTAGAGTCGATTAGCATTCCATTACAGACATTTAACACAATTTGTTTAGCCATTCCCCAATTGGTGGGCAAGGATTTTCCTTCTGCTTTCCACTTCTACTACAAAAATTTGCTGCTATAAATAGTTTGGTGTATATAGCAAATTTCTTCTTATCTTCTCCCTTCTTGGAGCACTAAGTGACAGATCTAGTATTTCTCATAGGCTTTTCTGTTTCCTATGAATTCCTTGGAGACAGAGAAATGACATCCTCTTGCTGAAATTTTCCAAAGATGAACTGAAAGATATTAGATAAAATTCAGAAGCAGTGGCTGTGGGGTAGGAAGAGTCACTGTTGCTTGAGAACTGAGAGGGTACAGAAATCTTAACATAAGTTTTATCTGTGTAGTACTCTGTGGTACTAGAGGTATGCTAGAGAAAAACAATGCCAGTCATCTACACTTGTTATTTTTGGCTTGCTTTAAGTGGTTTGAGTGATAGGTATGCTTGTAACGGCAAAGTGTTTTTACAGTACATTGTTAACTTATTAGTATATTCTAGCAGGTAAAATTGGGAAATGCATGGGTAGTTTTGCTGTTCTGCACTCAGTGGCCCTTCTTTTGTAATGCTTCCACTTATGTAAACGTATGCAAATAGAGTGGCAATGGAAAGACCATTGGCCAGAGTTCAATCCTGCCCCTATCACTGTGTGACCTTTGGCAAGTCACTTTATTTGTCTGGTCTTTACTTTTCTCCTTTGTAAAATAAGGGTGGGATTATATACTCTCCAGTGTTCTTTCATGCTTTAACATTCTCTGACTGCAAATACCTTAAAACTTTTAGCTAAACGAAATGAGTAAGCATAGGAGCAATTAAAATAATGATATGCTTGCACTGTTACATCCAGGACACTCCTTTATATTTACCTCAAGTATATGTTTTATATAGTGATCTCGGTATAATTCAACACATTTTATCCATGTGACCCATCTTTGAAGTGACCTAGTCTAAGCACATGAGGTAACCAGATTGTGGCACAAAAGTGGGTAATTTTATTGCCTGCAGGTATGCATAATAAAGACAGGAATGTGGAATTGCCATATGTACCTAGCCTTTTTATTTTTATTTTATTTTTGTTGCTATGTTTATTTGCATGCCAATCAGGAAACATTATGGAAAGACTCCAAGTTCCTGTGGGATCTTGTTGTAATGGCGTCCTCAAGATGAGTTTTGGGCACACAGAGTAAGAATCAGATATTTAACAGGAATTAAAAGAAAATTTCTAATACTAAGTAAGGTAGTTGATTGGGTGCAGAGACTTTTAATTAATACAGAGAATGAAATGTTAAAGAAGAATGGGCTTACTTTTATCTTAAAAAATTCCACTGACTTTGATTCTCCTCCCAGATGAGTGTGGTAACTTGATTATGCATTAAAATAGATGTAATTCTCCTTGGTCAGGGAGAGGCTTATTAGCCACTGCATCCTAGCTCATGGTGAAAGAATGTAACAGATATCCTTGCAGAGGTTGAAGACCAACAGATGGTAGTAAAGAGCAATTCCATGACCCTGTGTCCAAGGAGATGTCCAGTAGAGGATGGTGACACCACATACAGTAAGAATAACTTAATTTTTAGAAAGGGAACAAAGACACAATGATGGTAGCAAAGAATAGGGTAATACCACCCGAGGACCTTGGCCATGATACAGCATTAGAGGTGTATGTCGCCCTAGCTATGTGTGCTTCCTATATGTATGTTCTTTATTTATATCCCTAGGGCATGCACATTCTTTATGTATTCTCTGGTGATGTATTCTGGGATGGTATGCTCCATATGTCCATGGGGAAAGTTTTCATGTTACTTTTCTTGATATGCTGTTTAACTGTCTTTTGTTTTAAATGAACATGCCTAGTTGGTTTAGTAAAAGTAAATATACCAGTGAGGCTTCTGAGCAATGTTTTTGAGTGGACATTGATCCATACTCACAATATGCCTTGAAGTTCAGGGAGCATACAGAAGAGTCAGTCCTTGAAAGGGAAACTCAGGTACTTTATTAATAAGCACAAAGTGGAGAAAACATGACATTGTGGATCAAGTACTAGATCTGGAGATCTGGAAGACCTAGGTTCAGCTCCTACTTCTGATACTACATATTTAAATTTGGGCAAGTCAGTCTCTGGGCCTCAGGCAACTCTCTCAACCTTATCTCCCAAATCAGAGTTAGGCTGTGATCTTTTGAAACATTGCTATAGCTTAGTTGGAGGAGTTTCCACACTGGAGAGTCTCTGTGTTTAAGAAGTCAAAGATTATTTGTGTAAAATATAAAAAGCATGAAAATTCCCTTGTTCCCAGAAATAAAATGTAGCATTAAAAGCCCATTTCCTTACATCTTCCATTCTTTAGCTGAGACATATCTTCAGAATGTCCTTCTTATTTTTATATGGCAGTCAGCATGCTTTCTGTTTTGGTGAAACCAGGAATTTGGATCCACCTTTTCTCACCCGCATATGAAAGCAATGAGATCCTCTGATATGATAGACCAAGAAAGCATACTAAATATGGCTTTGCCCAGGAGAAAAGTTGCTTAGTTTTCTCCCTGAAGAGTCCATTCAAGGTTTAGTCCAACCATCTCTTATTGTTTGTTTATGGAAACAACTCAGTTTCCTCTAGATCTTTTTCAAGTTTAAACTTATCAAAATTCTCTGAATCTTGGGAGCTAGCTAATCTTGTTATTCTAAACTTTCTATGACAATAGGATTTCTTTGCATTAGAAGTCCATTGTTCACAAATCTGTTTAAAAAAAGTCAATGCAAAAACATTTTCTATATACTATGTTCTTTTTAGCCTTTCTTCCATAAAGATTTTCTTTGTTAAATTGAATAGTTGCCTCATATTTTAAGAAGACTAGGTGACCCATTGTTTTTGTTTTATTTTAAAATGAGTCTTGTGGATGCCTTTGATTTTTACATCACAGTCATCTCCAGAAACCTCTCCCCCCCACCCAAATGATCCCTCCTTTGTAACAAAGAATAACAGGCAAAACCAATCAGAATTGTGACCTCATCAGACAATGTACTCAACATTCTGTACCTATAGTCTCTGCTGAAAAGGAGGAACTTTATCTCTTCTCCTTGGTCAGGATTAGCCATCATAATTACTCAGAGTTTAGCTTGATTTCAATATTGTTTTTCTTTAGATTGTTGAGGTAATTGTGTGTATTTTTATGTTTATTTCACTTTGTATCAATTCACAGTTCTGATATTTTTTTTTAATTCTTTATGTTTGTTATTTCTTATGGCACATTAATGTTTCTTTACATTCTTGTATCACAGCTTGGTGGCACAGTAGATAGAGCACTGGCTTAGAGTCAGGAAAGCTTTTTTTTTATTGGGTTCAAATCCAGCTTCCGACACTTACTAGCTATGTAATCCTAGGCAAGTCATTCAACCCAGTTTGCCTTAATTTCCTTATCTGTAAAATGATCTGACTCTAGTATCTTTGCCAAGAAAATCTCAAATGGGGTCACCAAGAGTTGGATATAACTGAAAATTGCTGAGCAAACAATAGCTAATGAGTAGCTCCTTTGTTTCTAAGTTTTTTCTAAAACAAAAAAGTGCGGCTATGAATCTTTTATTGCACATGGAGCCTTTCTTTTTTTGTCTTTGACTTCATTGGGAAGTCTTAACAAGGTGTTAAATATTCCAGTCTCATAAATACAAGGGCAAGAAGGGGTACAGGGGTAGCAGTTTGTGTAGGTGGTGTAAGGATCCCTATCAATGAAATGGGGATCCTCTAAGTATATGCAAACTCACACCTCTA
Source organism: Potorous gilbertii (assembly GCA_028658325.1). Lineage (NCBI taxonomy): Eukaryota > Metazoa > Chordata > Mammalia > Diprotodontia > Potoroidae > Potorous > Potorous gilbertii. The sequence continues at coordinate 127,914,079 of CM053773.1, forward strand.
CCGCATGATACATAGAAAGGAAGGAAACCTCATTAATTAAATTTACTGTTTAATTTGCACTAAGAATGCATCAAAGGACAATCCAATCCAGTAAGCGTTTAATAAATATCTACGTGCAGGGCACTGTGATTGGTGGTAGAGATATAAAAAACCAAAACAGAAACAGACTCTGCCCTCAGAGTTCTGTTCTACTGGACAGCATGTTGTAGTGGATGGAGACCAGGTCTGGTAGTTAGTCAAACCTAGATGTGGGCCTACTCTGATATATACTAGCTCTATGATTGTGAATAAACACTTATCCTCTTAGCCAGGCAACTTTCTAAGATTATATTTGACAGATTTTCTCATCCATTTTGCTAACAGGAATTACCCTACTAGGATTCTCTCCCCACGCTTCACCCCATGGAAGTCATTGGCTTGGACCAAATTAAAAAATGCATTACATATATATGTATTACATACATATATACCATACATCTACACAGCAAAATCAAAGTAGGTGAAGAATACTTGTATACAGGCTGTTATTTACAATTGGGTGAATATTTCCTAGAATTTGTCCACTGGTGCATACATATGTCTTGGACAGATTCACAATAGGCAATTAACTGGGCCCAGAATTTAACAGAAAGAAATGAATGGTCTTGATTGTTTTGGGAAAATTGTGCAATGCTTTTAATGACTTCAAGATTCTCCCTGAAACAAAGAGCTATTAAAAAAATTAATATTCTTCTAATGATGCTTGTATGGTTGCAAATCACAGATTACTGCACTCTCAGATGAAATAAAATAGAAGATATCCCAAAGGGAAATTGGAGAGGTCCATGGCAGGTCTGAGAAGGCTGCAGCCCATTACACACCCAAATTTGCTCAGAAGACATAATACAAGGGATGTCAACCCAGCTCCCTTCTAAATTCCCTATTTCATTCTAGGGCAGCCCCATCTTCCAGTATTCCAGGTTTGTAACTTCAGCATTAATTAGCCCTCACTCTTCACTCTCCCATTTAGTTAGTCAGTTGCCAAACCTTCTCATTCCTGACTCCACACAATCTGCACTTAGTTTCATTCTCACCAGTCATAAGGCAACTGCCCTAGCTTACTCTGAGTTTTGGCTGAACTGTGTCAGTGACCTCCTCTCTGGTCTCTCTGCTTCAAATCTCTGCCCTCTCCACTTCATCTTCTACCTGACTGGCAGAATGAGTTTCCTTAAGCCCAGCTCTGACCTTGTCACTCCTTTGCTTGATAAACTCCAGAAATTTTCTGTTGTCTCTAGGATCAAATATAAGCTCTTATGCTGGGCATTGGATGTGAGGACCAAATGAGAGAATGTATGTACAGTGCTTTGCAAACTATAGAGCGCTATATAAATGTCAGCTAATATTAGTTTTTAACACCCTTCACAAGCTGGCCCCACTCTACCTTTCCAGGCTCATTATACAGTACCCCCCACCCCCACCAAAGGTTCTACAGTTCAGCCACATGGGTTGTCTTCCTTTTTGTGAAATTCTATCTCCTGTTTCTGGCCCTTTCTTCTGACTGCCCCTGTCCCCCACCTCATACCTGGAATATTCTCCCCCACTTACTTTTGCATCTCAGAATCTCTTGTTTTCTTTAAGACTCAGTCCAAGCACTTCTTTTTATAGAAAACCTTTTCTGATCTCCCAGCTGTTAGTGCCCTCCCTCTTAAACTTACCTCTTATTTATTTTGTTTTCTGTGTATACTTATGGTAATAATTAACATTTACATAGCACTTTAAGGACTTTACATATATTCTTTCAGTGGATCCTCTCAGTTAGCCTGTGACGTTAAATACTATTTTACATAATAATTTGAGGTAGATAGGTGGTGTAGTAGATAGAACTCTGGGCCTTGAGTCATAAAATCCTGATTTATGAAATTTGACTTCAGATACGTAGCAGCTGTGTGACCTTGGCCAAGTCACTTCACTTGTGTCTTCCTCAGTTTTCTCATTTAAATCTGGCCTCAGACTCTTAGTAGCTATGGGACCCTGGGCCAGTCACTTAATGTCTTTTCGCCTCAGTTTCCTCATATGTAAAATGGGGTTAATAATAGTACCTATTCCCCAGGGTTGTTAAGAGGATCAGAGGAGATGGTAATTGTAAAGTGCTTAGCCCGGTGTCTGGCACATAGTAAGTACCATATTGTTCAGTTGTTTGAGTTGTGTCTGACTCTTTGTGACCCCATTTAGGGTTTTCTTGGAGAAGACCCTGGAGTGGCTTGCCATTTCCTGAAATGTTAGCTATTATTAACATTATTAATTATCTTTATTGTCATCTCTGTTTTGGAGCTGAGAACACTGAAGTTGAAGGTGAACAGAGGGTTGTAGACCTAAGAAGTCTCTAAAGCAGAATTTGAATTCAAACCTTACCGACTCCACGAGCAGGTCTCTATCAAGTATGCCAAGCTGCTTCTGAGGATTTATATATGTACCTATTGTCTCCCTCAATAAGATATAAGCCCCTTGAGGATAGAAATTGTACTGTTTTTGTCTTTGGGTTCCCTGTACCTAGCACAGTGCCTGGTGCAAAGGTGGGTTCTTAATAAATGTTTACTGATGGATGTATAACCACAACCAACGGTTGGCTTGTCCTTTGGCAAGAGGGAGAAATATTTTGGTTATTTCTGGACTCCATGACTAAGTATCCACTGAGTATTAAGTGAAGCAGACAAAAGGCGCCAGTACATGGGGCAGATTCTCAGTGGAGGATTTTTAGAAGGACGTAGGCAAAAGTTGCACAGAATGAGAGCATTCTCATTGGCATCAAGGGAAAGAACATCCACGTTGATGAGATTACTGGCCTGTAGCAGTATTAAAGACATATGTTCTAACAGTCTACAGATACATGAGTATAAAAAGAAAGGGTAAAGGGAAGCTCCATTGGCAGTAAATTATTTTACTGGCACAGCACTGAACCATTTACATTTCTGAGCAAGTAATTACAATTAAAAACAAAGAAAAGCCTTTGAACACAATTTACACATGTTGTATGGTTTTTTAATTAGTCAGTTTCTACTTAAAGGGGCTTTTAATCTTGGAACCATTATTTTCAAAATAGCATATTAACTTGTTATATAAAATCACTTTACTACAACATTGCGAACAGATATTTCTCCAAGTATGTTTTGGGTTAGGATCTGAAAATGTTTGGGGAATGGATCCAATTTTTATGCTTATTTCCTTTAAATGAATAAAACTTTCCCATGATGGACTATGTTTATGAAAGGAAGTGGGGAGAAAATGGGAACTCTTAATATAGTCCAAATTTTTGTTGATGGACTTTGTTTAGGAAGACATATTAGTGCCTCTGATAGGATATTAGCCCAATAGTTTCTCCTCTTTATGGCTTACATAATTTTATTTTTATAAGGAAATTTTTGGTTGTATTCTAGCAGAATTCATCAGATATGTGGGTTGAGTTTTTTAGAAAAGAATTTATACACACACAGAGCAATTTAGCAATCCTTGAGTTAAAAAAAAAAGACTTATCCAGTCTAGTTCTGTCTGTATGGGTACTTTCCCCATGAAAAACGCTTTATTGCTTGCCAGGGTTTTGTTTGCCTTAAAGACCTTCTCCGAGTCCACGTTGGTTTCTGCTGTCATAGCAAAGATGTTTCTGAGCTATTCATCTTTAATTACATTTGAATTTACATTAATTTTAAAAGGATTAGAAGCTCTTCCAGCTCAGTGTGCCTATTCACCAAACAGCATGTATTAATTTATAGAGTTATTTTTGTTGAAAAACTGCGGTTACTGTATGTCTCTTGCCTCATGTATAATAAAGAGCTTCTCTTTTTGAAGGTAATTGCTGTAAAATATTGCCAGAGGGATTGAAAAGTTAGTGTGATTGTGAGGTAACACTCTGTAAGTTTGCCTTCCGGCATTCTCTTCGGGGCAGCTAGGTGGTGCAGTGGATAGAGCATCAGTGCAGGAGTCAGGAGGACCTGAGTTCCAATGTCACCTCAGATACTTGACACTCATTAGCTGTGTGACCTTGGGCAAGTCACTTAACCCCAATTGTCTCATCCTGGGTCATCTCCTGGCATCTTGATGAATATCTCGTCACTGGATTCAGATGGCTCCGGAGGAGAAATTAGACTGGTGACCTGCACAGTCCTTCCTCACTAAAAAACAAAATCAAGTGCAAGTCATGTCACTATTTCTCTGATGACATGGTCTTCTTCAGCAATGAAGGACAAACTCTTGGTATTTGGAAAAATTAACAGAAAATCCGATGGGAAGAGTCAAGGCAGAGAAGCAACAGGACTGTTTTGAGAATACTCTTAGACTATAAACTCCTAGAGGGCAAAATCTGTGTCTTCTCCTTGTTTTATACAAGTCTCAGGGCCATGTAGGATCCCATTTCTTCTGGAGCAAAATATACAGAGTGATTTGTGTTCTTCTAGAGATCTAGAATCTAAGCAAATGAAAGTCACATTTGGGTTGCATTCTCACTTTTTTTCTCTTTAACTTAGACTTACATCTGATGTTCTGTCAATATTTTTCCTCTAGTGGTATTCTGGGAAGATGGTGGAGTAGGTCAGAAATTTCCAGGCTTTCCAGCTTAGAAAATCACTATCATATGAATGTAGAGCAGCAGAAATAAAGGGATAAAGCAGTTATGCTCCTGAGATAACTCGAGAAGACCTCAGAAAAGACAGAACTTCCAGGAGTTGAGATTTGGCCTGAGTGAAGTGTGGATACTTCTGCAACATCTGTCACATCCATCCCCTTCTCTCCGTTCCCACAGCCCACCCTTTTTTAGGAACTTATTGCCTCTTGTGTGAACTATAACACTAGCTTCCTACTTAGTCACCCTGACTCAGGTCTCTCTTTTTTCCAGTCTGTCCTCTATACATCTGTCAATGGACTTTTCCTAAAACAGACTTGTCTGATGATGTCAGTCCCCTAGTCAGAAAACTCCAGTGCCTCCTAGGCTTAAATACAGACTCTGTTGATTAACATCTAGATCCCTTCAGAACCTGACTCCAGCCTACCTCTTCCAGTATATTGCATATTGCTTACCTTCATACCTTCTGTTGTTCAAATTGGCCTTTTTGTGGTTCCTCGCACAGAATCATTTCATATTCAGTTGCCATTTCTTTGCACACATCTCCCATGACCAAAATTCGCTCTACTTATTGCTGTTGTACAGTTGTGTCCTATGCTTCATGACCACATTTTCTTTGAAGTTTTCTTTGGAAAGATACCAAAGTGGTTTGCCATTTCCTTCTCTGGCTCATTTTACAGATGAGAAAACTGACTTACCCAGGTGTAAGTGACTTGCCCAGGGTCATAATGAGGTGAGATATGAACTCAGGTCTTCCTGACTTGATTGCGCCCCAGGGCTACATATTAAAATCTCTACTCTTCTTCCAAGTTCGTCCTAAAGTCCACTTCCTGCAGGAAATTTCCTGATCCTCTCAGTTACTGTTGTCTTACCCCCACTCTGGAATTACTGTGTAATCATTTTCTATATGTTTGGAATATATTTTTATATGTATATGTTGTCTGGGCATATTGGAACATCTTTTCTCCTCTTGTCTACTTTTTAGACTCTCCAGCTTCTTTCAAAAAACTCATCTCATGTGCCTAACTTCCCAGTGGAAACCTTGTCTGATCCCTTAGTGTAGTCTCCTTCCCCAGATTGTCATGTCTACGCTTATCTGTTTATATATTGTTGATGACCAGGACTGATCAGGCCAGAACCTTGACAAATTAAGTTTGAGATCAGAACAAAACAAGACGTTCACAGTCTGTATGACAGTTAACAAATGAAGATTTATGTAGCCAAAGCAGAGGAAGGGCATTCAACAGGATTCTGGGTTGATTGAGCTGAGTACAGTTCTCCTGCCTCTGAGCAGACCATGGTGGTCTACAGGTCAGGCTCCAGGGAGGAGCGGTTATTTTTCTTGGCTTTTTATTTTCAGACATTCAGAAAGCAACGTTAACAGCCTAAGCCTTAGTTCCCTAAACCAATTGAATCTCCAGGATGTTTTCAGTGCCTTTTAAGGAAAAGAAATAATGCAGCCCAAATGGTAGGGGACTCTGCTAGGTATTCCTCCTACCACACATGCTGTATCCCCTAAATAGAATGTAGATAATTTTTTTGAGAGCAGGGACTGTTTTTTAATTTTTCTTTGTATATCCAGGATCTTGCATATAATAGTCTCAATAAATGCCCATTAGGTTGGCTTTCATTACCTTTTGTGAAGGAAAAAATCAACCCAAGTTTCAAAGAAAGTCAAAATGTTCGTAAGCTTTGGATTGACAAGGTTTGACAAAAAGCTTTTTTCACTTATGATTGTAAGGGATATGAGAGATCATTTCACCAACAGCCTTCCAGTACACAAATCACTTCTGAAATATCCTTGAATATGTCAGATGATAGTTGTTATCTCAATAGCAGCCAAATCCACTTTTGGAGAGCTCTAATCATTAGAAAGGGACAGTTAAGTGGTAGTGGATAGAATGCTGGGCCTGGAGTCAGGAAGATTCATCTTCTTGGGTTCATATCTGGGCTCAGACACTTACTAGCTGTATGACCCTGTGCAAGTCACTTAATTCTATTTGTTTCAGTTTTCTCGTCTGTAAAATGAACTGGACAAAGAAATGGAAAACCAGTCGAGTATCTTTGCCAAGGAAAACCCAAATGGGGTCAGGAAGAGTCAGACACAACTGTAACAACTGAACAATAACCATTGTTAGAAGGTTCTTTGTTATATTGAGCTGAAATCTACCTACTTTTAACTTTCATCTTTTGATCTTTTTACCTTCTGATGGAAATTTTGAAGAACAAATCTAAGTTCTGTGTTTAGAGAAACAGGGCTTCTTTCCCTTTCCAGTGCCTTGTTGGGTGAAATCTTAAACAAGCAAATACATGATGATATGCAGTGGCTTCCTAAGCCTCTAAGATTAAATACAAATTTTTCAGATTTTTTCATAATCTGATTTCAAACCACTGTTTCTTCTCTTTCAAGCCATCTCCATCCAAACCAGTCTTCTTTTTGTTTTTAGGACACCCCAAGCTCCTACCCCAGGCTCTCAAAGAAATTATCTAGGAGTAGGAGTCCTGAGCCTTTGCTTCTGCCATTTCCTCTCCTTTGAATGCTTTCCCCCACATTCTGCCTCTCCCAATTGTAACTCTTGTTGAAGGTCCAACTCAACTCTCCCTGTTCCTCATTTGGACCTTTCTGATCACTCTAGGCCACAGTGGTAATTCTGATCTTCAACTTCTATGAAAATAATTGTGTCACTTATTTAGTCTTCTAGCCATAGGTTGCCTTGTATTTTTTACATATTATTTGTAAAATTCTTAAAAAGTATATTGCCATATTATTTGCATTATTACTTAATTAAAAAATATTGGTCCTACCCTTCCTTTTCACCTTTATATATTCTGCTTTCCTTTACTGGAACTATAATTCATTCTCCAAATATAACCTATGCTTTTCTACCTCTGTAATTTGGCTTATCACATTTTCTTTCCAATTATTCCTCATCCTTCAGGGTCCAATTTAAATACTCCTTCCTGTAGGAAGCATTCCATAATCCCTTGAGTTGAAACCAATCTCTCAATATACTACCAAAACCCAACCTTTATTAAATGTCTGCTGTGTGCAAAACACTCTCCTAGACACTGGGGATACAGGTATGGAATAGAATGCCAATTTTCATGGAAAATTAATATCCACAGAATTCATGTTGTAGGAGAGGGTAGAGAACAGACAAATGATGAGTTTAAATAGTATGTTCCCAATGATGAATTGTGCACCAGAAACAGTGTGTCAGGAAGAGAAGGTGGCCTGGTCAGGTACTGAGAGTAAATATAAGGGATTATGTATGGGCAGTCATTAGGCTCCACTGACACCCAGGTAGCTCCACTGACACCCAGGTAATGTCAAGAGATCTGGTTGAAGGCCCTGACACTCCCGGTGAACTCTGTAGGGGATTGATGGTAAGATTTGGGGAGTGAATCAACATAATAAGAAGGTGTGGATGGAGTGTGAGCCACAACATTGCAAAGAGTGCTTATGCTGATTAGATGGTAGTATTCTGCCAACTCATATCTCAGTCAGGAGTGTGATCTAAAAGTAGAAAACAACTTAATTTGGTTTTGTTTTTAGGATGGAAATATAAAACATTCCACTCTTTTAAATTAAGAACAGAGCATAAAACTACTCCATTCAATAAATATAGTAAATAATAAAAAACACATTTAACTGAAGTTCTATAGTATGGACAATTAAAGGAGAAAGATGGGCAGACGGTGAAATATAAGTAGGTAAAAAGCAGTAACTAAATGGAGGAGAAACATGTATACATAAAGACCTCCCCCCACCCAGAGAAATGATAGGTATACATATGAAATATACATATAGCCACAAAGATAGCCAGGCTTTCAGGGCTAAGTATGAACACTAACTACTGTTACTAATTATTCTATTTAAATAGGAAATATAATTAGGACAAGATTTAAGGAAATACAAACTCCCAAATACAATTAGGTATTTTGCTAATTAATTCCTTAACTGTTAACAATTCTGGCTTAATCTAAGCCTGGTTTTCTCCAGATTTAAGAATAAAACTTTTCTTTAATTCACCTTGAATCTCTTAATTTAAGTGATAAAACTTTGTGTTCATGCCTCAAATATGATCAGTATTGTGTTAAAAGTCTTTGAGGGCAACTCTCTGAATGTGCTTAGGATCATAGAACTAGAACTAGAAGAAATATTGAAGTCATTTTATAGACTAAGAAACAGAAGCCCAAGGGGTTAAGGGATTTACCCATGTCCCACAGTTAAGTATCAGACATGAAATTTGAACCCATGTCCTTTGTCTCCAGATCCAATATATTTTCTCCCATAACACACTGCCTGTTTCTGATGTTTCTTTCTAGCTCTCCTCAAGTAAAACCTGATTGCTTCCAAAATCCTCAGAGACAAAGCAGGAGGATTCCTTCTTAGAATTTGCAATTTGCCCTTCAAAATGCTAGAGTTTCTGCATCCTTTTCTTATATGAACAAAAGGAAAAAGAGATAAGCCCTGTTTCCTCCGGACTTTTGAAAACATGAAACCCCATGACTGTCTTTGTCTAGCTAGAACAGAGTTTTTCAGGTTGAATGATGTTTCCAGTCTCTGTTCTTCTTGGGTATTTATTTTTACAAAAGTGCATAATTAGAAAATCCTATCATGTGATTTAGTACTACAACCCCAGGGATGATAATTTTGTTCATTTCCCATTCTGAGCTGTGGTTACTAAAATATGGTCATGAAAGCAGTTTGGAGTTAGGTTAAGAGAATGACCAAAAATGTTCACATTTTCCTCCAAATATTCCATTGCTAGGCATCTAAAGGAATACACATGAAAAGGAAATGTAAGAGATCTAATAGATCACTGAATTCCTGGTTTTAACTATTGGTGGTTTGTGTGTATATATGGGGAGGGGCATTTGGGGCAGTATTACAGTGCTAAAATGCCAATTGAGCAAAGTTGAAGGGATGGGATAGGGTAGAATGGAAGGGAAATACTCTATACTTCTAATTCTGATTTCAGGTATTTTATTCCTTGGCAGACTAGGTATAGAATCTTAAGAGCTAGGAGAGAACTTTAGGGTCATTGAACCCCACCCCAACCTAAATTATGAATTCTGTAGACAGTAGTCCAAGAGATAAGAAACTTACTAACTATTGTGGCACATTCCACTTTTGGACACTTTTTGATTATGTACTGGTATAATGGAAAAAGACCTGGAGTTGTAGTCAGCGTATTTGGGCTTAAATCAAAGTTCTGCCCCTTACAATGCATGTAAGTTCTAGTTTCCTCATAAGTAAAATGGGAATTTTGGGCTAGATAACTTCCAGCATCTCTCCTTATCCTAAATCCATAATTTTGTGGTTTTAAATTTTCTGATTTATCTCATTGGTCTGATTCTTTCATCATGTCTCCAGAATCTTTTCTTGGTGTCCAGTTACAGATCTAGAATGAATAAGGCATGTGAAGCATGTTCCTTACATGTAGGCCAGAACTTCTCCCTTGTCAGAGCACTTTTTCATGATTTTATTTCTCCAAAGAGAATGGGACAGTTAAAATTCCAAACCCTAGCTTGGAAACAAATAAACACATAACCCTTTTGGTATGTTAAGATTCCTTGGGTTATTTTAGCTCTTCCCCTCAAAGCTGTAATAACATTATTTTTACTTAATACCAATATAAACACAGTGTTTTCATCATTCTTGCCCTTAGATTTTGATGATGGAAAGTAGGGAAAAATACTTTTTGGAATAAAATATGTTTGGGAGGCTGTTTCTTCTTTATTACAACCACTACTGAGTTGATTAACTCTTTAAAGTGGAGCCAACTATAGGCGCCACATATTTTACTAGTTAATAGTAATAACTTCAATTTATGTATTGCTTTAAAATGTGCAAAGTACTTACCATCAGTTCTGAATTCATCTGACTACATTATTTTCTAATCAGTATCTCTCTAGTGGCCCAACAGATTGTATTACTGTCTAATAATGGTGGCTGAGAGTACCGTGGATAGAGTGCTGGGCTGGGAGTCAGGAAGACCTGAGTTCAAATTTGGCCTCAGACACTTATTAGCTGTGTGACCCTTGGCAAGTCACTTGATATTTTTTACCTCAGTTTCCTCAACTGTAAAGTGGATATTATGATAACACCAAATCCCAGGGTTGCTGTTGTGAGGACCAGATGAGGTAATGGTTGTAAAAGAGCACATTGCCTGGCACATAGTAGAGGCTATGTAAATGCTTTTTCCTTCCCTTCCCCCTAATTTGTAATCCCTTCTCTCCAAGAATAGTATGAGATACTATATCAAAAGCTTTGCTGAAATCTAGGTCAATTATATCCACAATAATTTCCTCCTCTTCTTAATTTAGTAGCCTTACCAAAAAAAGAAAGGGAATGAGGTTAGTTTGGCATGACCCATTCTTGATGAAATCCTACTGACTCCCTGTAATCAGTTCTTCTCTTTCTCCTTAATGATCCCTTCTCGTATTTTCCCAGGAACCAAAGACAAACTCACTGACCCATAGTTTTGCAGACTTGATTCTCTTAACTTTTTTTTTTAAATTGGGACTTTTACCCTTCTCCTCTATTCCTTCTCCTGTTTTCCATAATATTTTAAAATGCACTGAGCGGGGTTCAGAGATTGCATCTACTGGGACTCTCAGGATATGGAGCTACAATTCATGTGGGGCAAATGACTTGACATTATGATTGGCAGCTACGTGTTCTCTTAACGGTCTTTTTACTCTTTTTGAGTATCAACTCATTAGTCATTTTGTTGGTCTGATATTTACTTCCATTGTGTAAGTCATTCTCCTTGGGGGAGAAAACAAAAATCGAATAAGAATTGAGTGACTCAGTCATCTTACTGTTGTCAGTTATCATTGTCCCATCAACCCCAAGCCAAAGTCTTATGCCTTCTTTGGTCTTCCATTTTCTAACATCCCACTTTTGGTTGACTTGAGCTTTTTTCATCAAGCTGGGTGCAGTCTGACCTTCAGCTCCAATATTGCCATTTTTGAAAGATCATACTATTTTCTTATATAAATATCTTTTGTTATTTGACTTTGCTTCCATCTCCTATCCATTTCCTTTTAAAAATCTAAATTGGTCAGTGAGTTCCCTATACTTCCAAAATGAACTCTTCCAACAAATTCCATTTCTCCTCTTCATCAGAATTGTTTCCCTTTGTGTGTTTAGAATTTCATTCTTTAACATCTTTCTTCTTTGTTGAGGGCACTTTCCTGAAAGTACTTGCCCCATGCATCCTACTTACCTTTCCTCTGAACCGTTTGAATTTTGCTTTCCCTATTTCTCCTTCCTTTGACTTTCAGTCATATGCTTATCATTATGCTTCCCCTCTCTGGCTCGTGGATTTTATAATATTATTGTTGCTATTGAATCATTTTTCAGTTGAATCCAACTGTTTGTGAACCCACTGAAGGTTTTCTTGGCAAAGATGCTGCTGTGTTTTGCTATTTTCCTCTCCAGCTCATTTTATAGATGAGGAAACTGAGGCAAAGAGATTTAAATGACTTGCTCAATGTCACACAGCTAGTAAGTATTTGAGGCTGGATTTGAACCAAGGTTTCTTTTATCTCCATGGCTGGTACTCTATCCACTGTACCACCTAGCTGCCCCCTACATAAATTGTATCAAGCATTAATATAAAATGAATAAATACAAATATATACAAAATTAAATCCAAGGTAGTTTGGGAGGGAGGGCACTGGCAGTTGGAGGTGGAGGGGAATCAGGTCAGGTTTCATGCAGAAGATGGTGTCTGACCTTCATCATAAAGGTAGAGAAAGATTCTGTGAGCCAGAGGAAAGGAAGAAGTGAATTCTAATCATCTAGAATAGCCAGGGAAAAAACCATGAGTTTTACTACTGATTACTTTCTTGGACTTTGACGCTTGTAAACTTATGAATCTGGGAGTCTCAAATGACAAGTCTTTTTTCTTTGTTGCTGTGTTCTGTAGTGTCTACCTTTGTGGTTATACATAAGCAGTCCTCTCTCACCCATTCTCTTTTGTTTAAAGCCTTTTTTTGATTAGATATGTGAGACACTTGGCAAATGTATTCTCACCAGCCTTTGTTAGGTGTGCTCCTTTTCTGGCCAAGAATCAACTCTATATTGTAAACCTTGATCGAGATTTCCAAATCCCATTCTTAGATGTCAGTTTCTGGGCCAGCTGTTCACTTTTCATGTGAAGTTTTCTTTGCAACGATTTAAAAATATTCTTCATCCCTTGCCTTCAGTGGACATCAGGGAAGAGAATGCAACCTATGCCCCTGTGATCTTTATTTAATTGCCCAAAGTTTTATAATCATTGGCACAGTTTTTTAGGTTCTTTCTGGAAGTGTCAGCTGTGGTCATGTGAATCACCAGAGGAGAGTAGTTGTCATCTGTTTTGAGAAGGCTTGAGAGGTTCTGTTATGCCTTAAATGAATGTTTCCTTGTGACAGGTGGTGTAGTGGATAGAACACTAGACCTAGAGTCAGGAAGACTTGAGTTCAAATCCAGCCTCAGACTCTTACTAGATATGTGACCCTGGACAAGTCACTTAGCCTCTACCTTAGTTTCTTCAGCTGTAAAAATGGGAATAATAAGAACTTTGCAGGATTCTTATGAGGATCAAATATAATAATATTTGTAAAGTACACATAGTAGGCTCTTGTTCCCTTAGTCCCCTCCTCATACCTTTCTATTGCCATTATTAAATTGGCAAATAATGACCTCAGTACAGGGACCACCAACTACTTCTCTTCTTGCTCTTTTCCTTACTAGATGACCTCTCCCCAAGTGCCTTTGGATTTCTTGGGAGGAGGAGCTGATTCTTCTTCCTCAGAAGATCCACATCTTTTTTTATAGGAAAAGGGATTGTTTTAGGTAATTTTAAAATTTTATTTTAAACTTAAATGGAAAATGATGAAAGAAAAAAAAACATTGCAATGTACACAGCAGAACATGGGAGGATTCTATATAAAACAATAAATTACCATTTCAAGAAAGTCTTTGTAACAAATACTACACCTTGTTTTCAGAGTTGCCCAGTTCTTTTTTTCTTCCTTGTAGGTTCTCTGCTGTGTACTTTTTACTTTAACCCCCTTCCCCCTAAAAGTTTTAATTAAGCTTATACACACATGTATATATGCACACACATACACACATATATATATGAACATACATCTATATATACATATTTATAAATATATATAAACATACACATATATAAACATATACACTCCTACACATATATGTAAGACCATACTATGCTTATTTCCACTTGTCATCTGTTTCTCTGAAGCTACGACATCTTCTTTCATAAGTCCAGGTCTTTCCATGTTTTTCTGAATCAACCATCGTATCATTTCCTACACTAATATTCCAACCAAACATCTTTTCTGAGAGATTGTCCATGAAAGTTTTCCCCAATTTTCTGCATTTCTTCTATTCTTGGCTACATTGGTTTTATTTATACAAGAAAATTTTAATTTAAAGTAATTAAAATTATCCATCTTATACTTCAGTAATGTTATCATCTAATAATATAATTTAAGGTCTGATACTTATGAATCTACTTACTTCACATCATTGTCTCCTGGTTTCTTTGAAATTCCTGACCTTTTGCTCTTCCAGATGAACTGTGTTATTTTTTTTTCTAACTCAGTGAGATTATTTTTAGTAATTTAATGGGAATGGCATTACATAATTTAGTTAAGTAATTAAACTATCATTTTAAAAAATATTGACTTTACCTACCCATGAACAATAAATATTACTTCATTTGTTTATATCTGACTTTATTTGCATAAAACATTTTATGTTTATGTTCATATAGTTCCTGTGTCTGTTTTGGCAAGTATACTCTCAGGTATTCTATACCATTTAGTTATTTTAAATGATCTAAAACAATATTAAATAATACTGCTGACACTGTGTAGTTTCCCTGTTTTTCTCTTCTGAATATGTTTTAGCTTTAACTTTGAGATCACAATGACTCCTCCAGTTTCTACCCCTGACCTTTCTTTTATCTTTGTGTATATCTCTCATTTTTATGGCATTTGCTGAAAGCGACATATTGTTGAATTCAAATTTTTAATATACTATCAATTTCCATTTTATGAATAAATTCATCCCATTCACATCCTAAGGTATAATTACTTGTGTATTTTGCTCCTTCCTATTTTTCCTTACTATCCTTCTCACCCTATTTCTATCCCTCTTCATTCCTCTGCTTTTGTTCTACCCACTACCTTGCTCTGCTATTCCTTAACCTCCCCACCTCCCCGAGTCCCTCCTTTCTCCTTTCCCCTAACTCTATCCTCTTGCCCTCTTATTTCTTTCTAAATTTAGGTGATTTTGTACCCTTCTAGATATATATGTTGTTATCTCTTTAACCCATTCCTGATGAGAGTAGTGTTCCAGCACTACCTGTCCTCTTCCATTAGCTTCTTCTGTATCAATTTTTTCTTTTATGCCTCATTTGTATGAGATAATTACTCCTTTTTATTTCTCCCAATAGTTTTATTTTTTTAAAATCACCCCATCATACTTGACTCATCCCAAGCCTTTTTAAAAACTATCTTAATAATGATGACAGTCATAAAAGAACTAATAATATTTACACATATAAGAAGTAAACAATTTGACCTTTGAGTCCTTTAAAATGGGTGTCTAATATTTACCTTATATTTTTCTTAAACGTTTTGTCAAATTTTCTGATAAGTTCTGCTGTTTTTGTCACAAATACCTGAAAGTCAATTCACGAAAATGTCCATTTCTCTACCTTCCACCCCTTCCATTCAGGATTGTACTTAATTTTGCTGGGTAAGTTACCCCCTTAGTCATGGTCCCGGCTCTTTTGCTATTAGAAATACAGTATTTTAAGACCTATGGTCCTTAAACATAGTAGCTTCTATGCCTTGTATAATCTTTATTGCAGCTCAGTGATATTGATTTTTTTTTCTTGTTGCTTTCAACATTTTCTCCTTAATCTGGGAGCTTTGAAACTTGGTTATGAAAGTTCTGTAAGTTTTCCTCCTGGAATCTTTTTTAGGTGGAGATCAGTGGATATTTTTCTTCTATTTCTGCTTTATCTTCTTGTTCTAGAACTTCAGGGCAATTTTTCGTGGTATTTTCAAGGTTCCTTTTTTAATTGCAATTTTCAGGTGGTCCATATACTTATATTATTTCTCTTCTATCTGTTCTCTAAATCAGTTTTTCTGATGTTTCATATTCTCTTCTATTTTTTCAGTCTTTTGATTTTGTTTTATTTCTTGATATCTAAGAATATTATTAGCTTCCTTTTATTCCTTTTTTTAGACATCGTGTGTGTATGTGTGTGTGTGTATGTGTGTGTGTGTGTGTGTGTCTGTGTGTGTGTGTGTTGAGGCACAGTCATTAGATTGTGAGCTTCTCCAGATCAGGAATGGTATCCCCAAAACTCAGCACAATGTCTGGTTGGGGCAGCTAGGTGGTGCAGTGGATAGAGCACCAGTGCAGGAGTCAAGAGGATCTGAATTCAAATCTCATCTCAGACATTTGACACTCACTAGCTGTATGACCTTGGGAAAGTCACTTAACCCCAACTGCCTCATCCTGAGTCATCTCCAGTCATCCTGAGGAATATCTGGTCACTGGATTCAGATGGCTCTGGAGGAGAAGTGAGGCTGGTGACCTGCACAGCCCTCCCTCACTCAAAACAAAGTCAAGTACAAGTCATGTCATTATTTCTCTGATGGCATGGTCTTCTTTGACAACGAAGGATGAACACATACAAGCACACAATTGTCATGTTTTTAATTCTTTATTTCAAATTAATTTTCTTGGACTGCTCTTATTTTTTTGTTCTTCTAAAAGGGCCTTTGTGCTTGGGTCCATTTGATGTTTCTCATTGAAAAAGGAATGGCTTTTTTTTTTTAGCTCCATTAGCTTCCTCTGAATATGAACCCAGATCTCCTCTATCCACACAGTAGCTGTCTATGTTTGGATTATTCTTTGCTTATGCATTTTTATCTATTTATCTATCTATTTATTTAATTTTTATCAGCCATTAATGTAATCAAGTTCTAGTCTTTAGGTATGAGGAATGATGCCCCAAGCCTCAGGTCTCTCTATTATTGTTTTCTGAGATCTGTCTGGGGCTCAAACTTGGGCTTCCTCTCTACTCCTAAGCCAAGGCTAGGAACCACAATATTGGTGTCCTGCAAATGATCTTGTTCCCTATGGTCACTCCTGTGGCTGCCAACTACAGCTGCCCTGGAACTGAACCCAGGGCCTCTGCTTTCCTGCAAGTGCCCACAGCTGGAAGACTGTCCCTCAGTGATCGCACTCACCAGAGGTGTGCTAGCTCCTCCCCAGCAGAGGAAGCTCAGGATGGTCTGGTCAGCACAGCTGTGCTTGGTGTCCCTCTACATTGGAAGGCCCTTCATTCTTCTCCTTCTCTGTCTTTAGACCCTCATATCAACCTTTTCAGGCTAAGGCTGACCCCAGATTTGATTGTTTGTTGACTCCACAGAGTTGGCCTAGAGGTGTTTGTGCTTCATTCAGGGCAAACCTCTGTTCCTGGAGATCTGGTGTTTCCTGGGGTCTTCTCAGGTTGTTTTAGGAAGATGACTCCTTTACCTTAGCTTTTATTTATTTCAGCTCCTCTACTTTCCCTCTGAAGTGATGTTATGTTGTGGCTTTTTTTGGGGGGGGGGGCAGGAAATTTGGAGAGCTAAAAGTTTTCTGACCTACTCCGCCATCTTCCCAGAATCCTCTCCAGAGAAAGTCTTTAAGTTCTAGTTGTATAATTGTTCTTTTCTTTCCTTTTCTCCTCTGTATATTGTTGTTTTTCCCCATCCTTCATCATCTTGCAAAGATCAACTCTTCCCCCTTTCCATCTCCTATCCCTTCTCCCCCCAGCCTCTACCTTGTCACCCTGGTTCCTGTTTTATGTAGAAACCATTCATTCTCTCTAACAATCTGGAATGTGGAGAGGCAGTCTTCATCCACTTGTCCAGTATCCAAGGAAGGATTTGACCTCCAGTCTTCCTGACTTCAAGTCCAGTTTTTAATCCGGTATGCCACCTAATCAAGTCAAGGCATGTCAAGAAACATTCATTAAGCATTTACTATGTGTCAAGCCCAGGTATAAACCCCAGGGATAAAAAGAAAGGCATAACAGTCCTTGTCTTCAAGGAGCTCACATTCTAATGAAGGAAACAATTGTCAAGCAGCCATGTAGAGACAAGATACATATGGAATAAACTGGTGATAATTTTAGGGGAGGAAGTACCAACATTTAGGGGAACAGCAAAGGCTTCTCGCAGAAGCTGAGACTCTAAGAAAGTCAGGGAAGCCTGGAAGCAGAGATAGGAGGGAGAATATTCTACCTGTACCTATAACTATCTGTATCAATGAAATCATAGTTCTAGTTTAAAAACAGTGACAAAAACAAAAGCAAAAACTCAATTCTTTTATACCTTGGTGTGATGTAACTCCTAAAATAATAATAATTTTTAAAAAAAGTCTTGCTACAGAACTTGATGCACTGCTGGGTAGCACAGTGGGTAGAGTGCCAGGCCTAGAGTCAGGAAGACTCTTCTTTGTGAGTTCAAATCTGACATCACATACTTACTAGCTATGTCACCTTAGGCAAATCACTGAACTCTGTTTGCCTCAGTTTCCTAATCTGTCAAATGATCTGGAGAAGGAAATGGCAAACCACTCCAGTATCTTTGCCAAGAATACCCCAAATGGGGTCACAAAGAGTCAGATACATCTGAAAAACAACTCAACAACAGCACAGTACTAGATACTGTACTCAACATCAGAGATACAGAAAAATGGTCTTCTTGGTCCTTAAGGAGCACATATCTGTCCCAGATCACAGCCCATCTCTGCTTTCTCATCCTATACAATTCTCATGTCTGTTTTTGTTTGTTTGTGTTTAAATAAACCTTCCATAGAGGATCTACTCTGAAGACCAGAGGCTCTCCTTCAGGTTTTACAAATTTCATAGGTGCTATTGTAGCATTTAAGCATTTGCTGCACAATCAGCTCATCTTCTGTTTTGGTACCACCTGTCAAAGATCACATCCCATGGACTTATGTACAAGTCCTTGCCAGAAATGTACTTCAACCTTCTCCATCTTTCTGTTCCCTTTCTCTGTCATCAGAGAATGTATGCTCTTGGTGAGTAGGCGGGTTAGTGAAGCGAAAGGCATGCTAGACCTCAAGTCAAGGTCCCCAATTGGCTTCAAATCTTGACTCTACTATGTGATACTTTTGTGACTGTCCTCAAGCCACTTAACTTTTCTAGCCTCAGTTTTCTCATCTGTAAAGTGTTACCTTTGGATTAGATTGCCGCTCAGGTCCCTTTTAAGGTAAAATCTATTATAACCCTATGGCTGTTTTTGTCTTTGTATCTGCGGCACATAAACATAGTACCTTACAAACAATAATAATACATGTGTGTGGAAATGAATTTTTTAAGGCCATACATAGCTGTGAATTTTTTGGTGTGAGAGATTCCCTCCAAGCAAAGGCTAGAACTGTTTTGCCACTTATAGTCTTAGAGAGTCCCTTAGGATACTGAGAAATCAATCACAGCCAAGCGCCATCAGCAATGAGACTTGAATCCATGCCTTCCTGATTAGGCTCTTATTGGATCCAATTCTGGATAAAGAGAAAACAAGTTAGAATGGATTTCAGTTCAGCAAATTAGGAATTTTGCTTATTGACTCTCTGCTATTTCACTTTGGCTCTTTGAAATGAGAGATGGAAAAGTGACCTGACTAAATTTAGAATGAGGTTGTCTCTCTGCCCCGTGCTAAACTTTTGTCATTTGCCTCCAGGCATACCTATATTTTTCTGCTTTTGCCTTCATTTTATCCTTTGAACGTTAACAGCTTGTCTCCTGCTTCTATTATTCCCAGCCCTCTAATGCTCTCCCTTCATTCATAAAACTTTTATCAAGTGGCTCGGTGTAAGGCTTTCCCTTGTCCAAAGTGGATATGTCCGGTCTTTTCTAGGTTCACTGGACAACTTACTGTTTGTTTGTGGGCCTTGTAATCCCTTGAGTACTGTGGGCATTGTCCTTTAGGTCACATCGTCTTTGGCTTCTCCCCCAACACAAGTTACTTGAGGGAGGATTCTTTTTCCAGGAAAACATCTTGAAATGAAGTTGAGGTTCCCTATTTGTTCCCCAAAACTCAGAAAACCAGTTTATTTCAGTGCTTTAGTTAATCCCTAGTTGACTATTGGGCAGCTCTGGTAGCATTATTAACTTTTAGAGGTCACTGGGCTATGACTGACTAAGTGTTTAGGTATAAGATGTTGGTATAAACTGGTTTCCATAGGCACTTGATCTACTGAGCAATCACTGTGACCGTGGGACTCACAAATTCCTAATTTGCTGAACTGAAATCCATTCTAACTTGTTTTCTCTTTATCCAGAAATTTGACTTTAGCTGAAATGGTCAAATATACAGACTCACTTTTCACCCAGTGTATCAGCAAGCACCCTAGTATCCAGGAGGGCCTGCTCCACAGATTCGTGGATGTGCTTTTCTAAAAGCAGGGTCAACAATCTTACTTTAATTACATATATCAATAGAGAAAATACAAGCAGGACCAACAGACAGGGCTTCCAACTGTCTGATCATAAGCAATACATACATCATTACCAGAGAGAGAAGCATCAACATCTGGGCTTTCAAAGCCCGAGGAACTTCTTAAAATGGGGGCCCACAGTCTCATCAGGCACAGGAAACTTCCTTCCAAAAACCAAGCCCCAAAGCAAAGCCTCACCTCAGAATATACATATATATATATATATATATATATATATATATATATATATATGTACTCTTTTCATATACTCTTTTCAGAGCTGGAGGGCATAGCCCCTCATGATGCAGTGCCTTATTGGCAATTAATAAAAGGTGTGGACTTCCTTAGGAAACAAGCCTCCCCCAGTCAAGTCTCCCTCAATACCTCACCTTAAAAAGGTGAGGAAAATTTTTAACTCCCATTACACCCAGAAACCTTGAGAGTTGGCATAAAATAGTGGACAGAAAAAAGGGTTTCTTCCCTTCTCTAACCTTCTTTAACATTTTAATTAAATTCATTTGTATGTTATTTGTCACATTCTGCCTCCATCCTAGTCATTTGTGTATGTATCTTACTTATCTATTAGCTCTTTGAAAGCAGAGACTATGTTCTCAGCTTCTTTGAATATCTTAAAGATAGTCTTCTTTGTTCCCCTTGGTACACAGTACAGGTATGTTCAGCAAATGTGTTTAATGAGGGAAGACATGCAGTTAAGTGTATAGCTTTATTAAGGAAGATCAACTTAATCTTTTGCAGTAGCACATAACTTAAGATGGAATTCTCAGGTAGAAGACTCCCTTCTAGGTTCTCTTTAGCATGTCAGTTCCCTTCTTAAAATGTGGTGCTCAGAAGTGAACATACTCTCCACATGTAGTCTGATCAAGGTGAAGTATAGCTAGCTGCTGGTCCTGCAAAGTGTGGCTTTCTAAGTATGGTCTAAGATTCTTTGGGCTTTAATGCTGTTCTGGCCCATTCTTCCCTCAGATTGAATTTGCAGTCCACCAAAACCCTCAAGACCTTTTAAGATGAACTCATTTCTAGCTGTGCTGCTCTTTTTGTATCTCTGTCTCTGTTTCTGTAGCTCTCTCTCTTTCTTGGTCTCTGTCTCTATATGTATACGCATATTTTCATATATTTCTGTCTAAACAAAACAAATGCATAAATATCTATGTGTAACTATAGCTATGTTTATGTATGTGTATATATACACCCCCCTCCCCTCACAATTTCTTGCCAAGTCTAATGTTATTCTCCACTAATTTTCTGAGACAGCAATGTTAATACTTGTCCATTATTCTTCATAAGATTTTATAAATAAATTTCTCTTCTAATCAGGTTTTTGGGGAGCAGTCATGTTTCTGTTTATGTATACATATGCATATATGTGTGTGCTATCATGATTTAAATCAGACCAAAATCTAAAATAGCTGATTTTTACTGGCTACCCACACATATACATATGTACATACATACATGCATACAAATATACATATATATTTGTATATGTAATACACAAACATATACAAAGAAAATCTGTAATAGCTAGTATTTGCTGTTTCCACTAAGGAAGAGTAGTAGTGATTAAAAGTAGGAGAAAGTGGTTGTTTTTTGTTTTATTTCTTAAAAGTCTTATACATTTGTAAGGGGTGATTGACAGTAAGGTTAAGAGATCTGGGAGCACCAACATTTCTCAACTGACTAGGACAATTGGCAAAATATCCTTCAAATACTCAAATGTATCTGTAATCTCACAATTTGGGAGTCCCTCCAATGATTATCAGAACTTATTCATGGCTACCCATCCTTTGTGACCCTTAAACGTATTCACCCAAAAGTTTGTGAGTGGGGTTCCACCCCAGGTGCTGGAGGCCTTTATCACCAGTTCTGGACATCACCAGGTACTGGTAGAGCAGTCCAACTGTTCACCATTCCTCCTTTGTTCTTGCCATGTGACCAGTTCATCTTTTCTTCTGTCATACAGTTTCTTGGTTGTGTCCTTAGACCTGTTCTTCTTTGGAGTTTTTCCTTAGTTATGGATGTTGTAGCCTGCTCACATCTACCATGTACCTTTCCATTACCTTCATGATGATACTCATTTTAGGTTCTGTAGAGGGAGTGGTGCTCTACCTCTTGCTGCCATATCATAATATCAGGAAAATGTTTGTATTGATAATATGGACCTTTATTGTCCATTTAGTGATCCATATCATCTGTACTATATAGAGATCCTGTTGGATAAACAACAGTGTCCATCTAAATATATATCAAAAACTGGGCAATAGAGACTCTTCATCTACTCGACCTTCCTGGCCTGCATAGACAGGCCAAACTCCTTTGAGTGATAATCTGTCTCTTTAAGGACACTCTGCAGTATGCAGTCCCTATAATGTCATTCTTAAACAGGAACATCTAGAGGACTTTACTCTCCATAAGGAAACCCTTCTTGACCTGGATTCTTTTTGTGTTTCTCTTCCATCACAAGGGTGAATACTTTGAGTAAGCCTGAGTCTCTTTGTCTTAAACCTTGTCTTATTATGCATATGACCTAATGAGAGGGTCATGGATCAGGTTTACTTCCTTTGTTACATCTTTCAAGGAATTCTGAATGATCTTGATATATGGATGTGAGAAACATTGCTGTAAAAGATCCTGTAAGTCTTATTTCCTTCTATGCAATTAAATCTTCTTTTGTAATCAACCAACAAGAAGCAAAGTATGTCTCTACATCTTTCAGTTAATTTTGAGATAATAAGGATGTGATCCATTGTTTAATGTCACTTGTAAAAATATGCTTACTCTCTGCTCATCAAGAATGTCTGCAACTCATACACTGATGACACTTGTAAAGATTTTATATAGGTGGGAGAGTAGACATATTGAATGGTAGCTACTGGTATTTTTTCAGTCACCTTTTTTTCTATATTCTCAAGTTCTCGTTTTCACCCCCCATACCTTTGGTATCTTGCTTTCCTTCAAATATCTTGTATACCAGTCAGTCAAGGACCTCACCTCCAGTTGAGATCTTCTCAATATATACTTGATCCAACCGGTCTGCCTTTTTTTTCTCTCTTTGTTTTCTTTAATGTCATTTTTTAACTCCCTTATGAGCAGCCCAGGGACTATAGTGTTAGAGTCCATGTATGGTGGTTTCTCTATCCTTGTTTCTTTTCCTCCTGCCTTTTTAGTCTTCCTGAAACTTATTCATCCCCATATACTCTATAATTCAGTGGCATCTAGTCTTCTTTCTGTTCCTTGCAGAAGACACTCTCATTTCCCAACTCTGGGTATTTCTTACCAGTTGCCCCACACACATTAGAATTTCCTTCTTCCACACTTCTTTTCCCTGTTTTCCCTATATTCCTTCAAGGCCCAGCTCAAATTCTGCCTTCTATAAGAATCCTTTCCTGATCCTCCTTAATGCTAGTGCCTTCCCTCTGTTGGATATTTCCAATTTATCCTATGTATCATATGTACAGCTTTTGAGTATCTTATCTGAAGCAATTAGATGGCCCAGTGCATAGAATACTGGACTTGGAGGCAGGAGAAATTCCTTAGGTCAAAGCCAACTTCAGACATTTAACTAGCTGCGTGTCCCTGGACAAGTCACTTAACTGTCATCTTAAAAAAAGGATAATAGTAGCACATAACTCTGAGGGTTCTTGTGATAAAACGAGATATTTGTAAAGCATTTTGTAAACCTTAAAGATTTATATAAATATTAGCTTTTATCTATCTACCTATTTATGTATTATTGAATTCCTAGCCATCTTTTTAAAACCCGCTTCAAATGCCACCTTCTCCATGAAAGTTTCTCTGATGTCCTAGTCAGTAACATTTGTTACCTATCTAGAACTCCAGATATGTTTTTGTCTTATACCTCTTTAATTGCATTTATCATATATTATTTTGTGTTATAGTTATGCTATATGTGTTGTTGTTGATGCTAAATTGTTTCGATTGTTTCCAACTCTTTATGATCCCATTTAGGGTTTTCCTAGCAAAGATAATGGAGTAGTTTGCTATTTCCTTCTCCAGCTTATTTTACAGATGAACAGACCCTTGCCCAGGATTATACACCTAAGTGTTTGAAGTCAGACAGATGAGTCTTCCTGACTCCAGGCCTGGCACTCTAGACCCTGTGCCACCCAACTGCACCTGGATAGATCTCAGGAGGACTTGGAACTTAGATGGAGAAGAAAATTACATCTTTATATTTGCTGACCTCAACTAAAGTTTAACATTTCCTTCAATTTTGAATAAAAAAGATACTTTGAGGAGGGCTTTACCAGAATGTCAAAGGAATTCATGACACACAAAAATAGAACAACTCTTGATGTAGTTCAACCCCTAATTTTACAGATGAACAAATGACCCCCAGATTGGTTAAATGACTTTCCTAAGATTAACTGGGGTTGTAAGCTGCTGAATCGAGATTGGAACTCAGGTCCTCTGATTCCAAATCCAGTGTTCTTTCCATTACAGCATTCTCTCATAGTGAATCATCTCTGAGGTCCCTTCCAGCACCAGTGTTCTGTAACTACATCTGATCATATCTGCACTATTTTGTTCAAGTCTGGACACTTATTTTTTAAGATGGATACTACCACTACTACTAATGATGATATTTAATAAGTAATTAAATAATAAATGATGGCAAAGTGCCTCAGAATCATACCATATTTGGTCAGTGGAAGGAACTAGGGTTGACTAGAGGGTGGAAAGGAAGATTTCTGAAGAATGATAGCTGTTTTCAAGTTGTCCTGTGAAAGAAGGGTTAAACTTGTTATTGGTTATGGAGGGCAGAACCCAGACAGTGGATGGAAGTTAAAAAGAGGACAATTTAGACTCCATATAAGGAAACTTTTTATGATTAGATCTAAAAGTAGAATGGGGAGGGGTGAGAGCGAGGTAGTACAGTGGGTAGAGTGCCAGCCTGGAGTCAGGAAAATCTGAGTTCAAATCCGGCCTCAGACAATATGTGACCATAAGCAACCCCATTTGCTTCAGTTTTCTCATCTGTAAAATGAGCTGAAGAAGGAAATGGTAAACTTTGCCAGTATCTTTGGCAAGAAAACCGCAATTGGAGACACAGAGTTGGACATGACTGAAAACAACTGAACATGTAGAAAAAAAAAGAGTAGAAGGGGCCACCTTAGAAAGTATTCATGCAAAGGCAAGATGACATTGTGTTGAGGACCTAAGATTATAGATCTAGAGTCCAACTCCTTTATTTTGTAGATGAGAAAGAGTTTAAGGGACTTTCCCAAGGTCACCTATGTAGTCAAGATGTGAGCTAAGGTTCTCTGACTACAAAACCAATATTTGTTCTGCTATATCAGTTAATTTAATAAGTTTTCTGTTTGGGGGGCAGATGTCTGTTTGGGGAGTTTTTGAGGCTGGATTTGAACTCAGGTCTTTCAGGTCTTCCTGTCTTCAGGACACACAGTACTCTATCTGCTGGCATACCTGGGCAAGATTGTGAGCTCACCCTAAAAAAGTCTATGGATCTTAAAACTGGCAGCAAATTGCCATTGTGTAAAGGTGACAAAGATCTAGGTGTCTTATTAGTATCTACCTCTCAGGATTATTATGAGGATCAAATAGTATAGTATTTGTAAAGTGCTTAGCACAGTGTCTGGCAGACAATAGATGATTAATAATTGCTTATTCCTTTATGCCTCCTTCTCTACTCCTCCCAAATTAGGAAGAGTGATGAGGGTTTGGAAGTCCCTGGTCCCTGATTTTCCACATCAGAGAATGGGCTCTTGAAGGAAGATAGCTGACCACTCATTGTTCTGCTTGAAGATCATTAGACATAAGGCTCCATTCACTGTTCTGACTGAAACTTCTGTTACCTATTCCTTTTCCTGGTTGTTCCCCCTAAGGTCCTTTCAAACTCTAAAATTATTTGATTTTTGTGAACTCTGTACATATAATATGGAAGGGGAAAAAGAAACCTTGAGATTTTGATACTGTTTTTCTGTGGCTTAAGACGGTGTTTCATATTATGACTGTTTTAAACTCTAATTCAGGTTTCTTGTCAGGATTAACCATCTTTGTCTTTGTAATTACTCAGATAGAATCTGATTAGTGTTGTTTTTAAGAGGAAGTACCCCTCTTATCATCTCCATTAATAGATTGGGACCTGATGTGATAATTGTCCCCTGATTCATGAGAGAAATCTCGTGGAGTCTAATGGAAAGTAAATGATAATTGAAACTGACTGAGTAATATGCATGGTAAGAAGAACCTTCCTTTGTTCATTCTGGTCATCCTAAAAATGAAAATAGTAAACCAGGTAATATGGCTTTCCTTCACTAGGGTGTGTGTGTGTGTGTGTGTGTGTGTGTGTGTGTGTGTGTGTGATGTGATTAATTTTTTTTTGTCTGGTTCAGGGAAGCATATTAGTTACTTAAAGTATAGGTTTGTTTTTTGTTTATGAGTGATTAGGGCTTAGGATTCTCTGTGAATTTTTGTCTCTGTCTTCGAGCTGGTGGGGATTTTGTATAAGAAAATGGAAGGAAAAGAGTAGAAAGGAGAATTCAGGTTATTGGTAGAAAACAAAGTTTTCTATCACACTTCCCTCAGAGGGTTGTTATATAAGAATTGAGTGAGATCACATATGTAAAAGCACTTTTTAAACTCTGAAGTTCAAGGCATTAGTGAGGCACTATTGTTATTGGAAACCAGATTACTGTTTCCTAGAATGGCCAATAAGAAGGATCAAAATTTTAAGAAGCTCCCGGGAGACTTGATGAAACAACAGGGCACAGACAACTGGTTAAGAAAGCAGCATCTGAGAATGGAATTTGGATTTCTTCAGAATGGCTTAAAATATAGGCAGTGTGGACTTTTAAAGAGTACTTATTGAGAGTTGGCCAAAATATCTTTTCATGGGTATTCTGAATTTTTGTAAAGAGTTTTAAGTTGAAAATGGTATTTGTAGGAATAATCTCCCTACGAGTAATCTGATGTTATAGAGTAGGTATGTTACAGGAAAAAGAATATATGGAGAGTAATTCACAGGAGACAATATTCAAGAAAAGAACTGGAAGTGAAGTGCCAATGGCCTCACATAATCTTCTAGACATAAATCACAAAGAGTGAGTAATGAACAAGTTGAACTGGACAATCTAGCCTAAAGGTCAGAGAGTCCTTGATTTAGAGCTAGAAGATTTGGAGATGATCCAGTCCACTCTCTTCATTTTATAAATGAGAAAATTGTGACTGCAAGAAGTTACGTGATTTTCCCCAGGTCACACAGGTAGAAAGTATCAGAAACAGGATAGAAACCCATGTTCTCTGATTCAGATTCAATGATTTTTTCCACTAAAAATTTGACAGCATAGATAATTCCTGAGAATTAATAAGATTAGTCTCAAATGAAATTATGGAAGGGCATATTTTATTTTAAAAAACAATAAATATAAGGGTTTGTGGAGTAACATTATACATTGAGAATCTATATTTAGGAGGATATCCAGGAATTGGAAGTAGGAAGCTTAGGATTGAAGTTATGATCAATGGAAAGAGGTAAAGTATTATTTAAGGAGAATAGTAGAGACCACTTCACCTGAAGAGGGACATGGATGATGAGTTGAGTAAACAGATTATAAACTTGTCATGGACTTATAATAGTAGTAACAGAACCAGGGATGTAGAGCCTGTGACCTTGAGGCCACATGTGACCCTCTAGGTCCCCAAATGTGGCCCTTTGAATCCAAATTTCATAGAACATTCACATTTCTGTGAAGTTTCGATTCAATCAAAGGGATGCACTTGAGGACCTAGAGGACCACATGTGACCTCGAGGCTGCAGGTTTCTCCACCCCCAACCTCATCTTTTTTTCTCTGTTACAATAAACTACTAAATTTTTGACCTGCTTCAATAATTTCATTTTTCAAAAGAAGGAAGAAGTAATTAGGAGAACTGGTATTTTGGCTACAAATCTGACCAGCAAAGAAGAATTACTTTCTGAGCTAAAAATTATGGTTATCTTTCAGGAAAGTGAGTACTCCATCTTAAAATTATGGTAGAGAAGGAAGCTAAGCTGTGTACGTTTTGAAATTCTCCTTGAATTCTGGAAGAGAGAATTTCAAAGAAGTTGGAGAGAGGGTAGTTAAAACAGTTGTAAGAGTAGTTGCTTGGACATCAACCAGCTTAGACCTGGGGAGACAGATTTGATATAGAACTGAAGACAGGAAAATATCCCAGTTAAAAAAAAAAAAGAAAAGAGTGGCACCTGTAAACCCTAGGCTGGTGTGGTTGGATTTCTGGAAACAAAATTTAGAAAGTTTTATTAAAGAAATGACTGTAATTTTAGAAAAGGAAGCAGTAGTTACAAGCCAGTGTGTCTTTATCAAAACTGATCATACCAGATT
Organism: Potorous gilbertii; assembly: GCA_028658325.1. Lineage (NCBI taxonomy): Eukaryota > Metazoa > Chordata > Mammalia > Diprotodontia > Potoroidae > Potorous > Potorous gilbertii. The sequence continues at coordinate 127,942,617 of CM053773.1, forward strand.
AACCCCCTTTCCTTTTTTAAACATCACTATACTGGGAAATTCAGCAGACAACCTACCTGAACTACAGAAAACATATGACCAAGTATTTCTTGCTGTTCTTAAGGGCAAGATTATGATATAGTCATATGGATTTTGAAATAGTCAGATAACAGAACCCAAAGAGGAGTCATTAACAGGTTGATGTCATTTAGGAGATAGGTTCCTGCTGGAGTGCCACTGAAAGCTGCCCTTGGCTCTGTTGTATTCAACATTTTTACCAATGGCATGAATGAAGATTTCAGTTAACATGTGAATCAGTTTGTAGACGGTGTGAAGCCAGAGGAGGAGAGCTGACAGATTGAATTAGAGAGTCAGGAGGACAAAAGTTTCAGTGGATTGTACTGAATAATTTAATAGGGATAAATCCAATGTTTTCCATTTGGGATAAAAAAAATGATCCACATAATTAAGGATGAGTGAGGCCTGACTAGCTAGCTGTTCCTGGGAGAAAATGATCAGGATGTCTTAATGGGTGGCAAGTCCAATATAAACCAATAGTTTGATGCAGCAACCAAAAAAATGATGTTCCCTTCCATTGCATGGGGAGACATTGTACCCAGAACTAGGGACGTGACAGTCCTACTCTACAAGTCAGACAACATTTTCAATTCAGTTGTAGATGCTGAATTTTAGGCAGGACATCAGTAAGTTGGAGAGCATCCAGAGGAAGATAACCAGGGGACTGGAGGCCATCCCACATGAAGATTGGGTAAGGAACCAAGCATACTTAGCCAAATGAATACTAAGGGGACACAGATAATTAAACATTTAAAGAAATCTCATGCACAAGAGGAATTAGATTTGTGCTGTGTAGCTCTAGGGTTGGAGTTTCAAAAAGTCTGATTTTTGACTCAAGATAAGCAGGGACTTTCCAACAATTAGAATCCCAAAGTGGAACTTTCTTTTTCTAAGTGTGTGTGTGTGTGTGTGTGTGTGTGTGTGTGTGTGTGTGTGTTCATCCTTCATTGCCAAAGAAGACCATGTCATCAGAGAAATGATGACATGACTTGTACTTGACTTTGATTTGAGTGAGGGAGGGCTGTGCAGGTCACTAACCTCACTTTTCCTCCAGAGCCATTTGAATCCAGTGACCAGATATTCATCAGGATGACTGGAGATGACCCAGGATGAGGCAGTTGGGGTTAAGTGACTTGCCCAAGATCACACAGTTAGTGAGTGTCAAGTGTCTGAGGTGAGATTTGAACTCAAGTCCTACTGACTGCTGCACTGATACCCTATCCAGTGCACCACCCAGCTGCCCCCTTATTCTAGGTATTGAAGAGAAGTGTCACAGCCTACTTTTGGGGCATGTTTTGAAGGTGATTCCTGTAGAGGTCTGAATGGAGCTGATGATTCCTGATTTTTGCTATATCCTGTTGACTTAGTAGATTTCATAACATACATCTTGGCTTCCCCGCCCCGCCTCCCCGTCCTTGTTGCTTGTGCTTGGCAATGTTCCGGTTAAGTGAGGTTCCACTCAAGTTTTGTTTTTGATAGAGGAAGTGTTTCCCTACTGCTGAAAGGGAATATCTCTCTTTAATGAAAATGCCTCCTGATCTCAATCCCATAGCTCATTTTTTTTTTCCAGCAGTGCTTTATACAACAAAATCTCAAGACAATAAAAGAGTTTCATCTCCTTCTTGGAATCTGTTGTTATCAGCTTGCACACCTGGACATTTCTAATCTAGCTAAATTATCATCAATTTTGGTGCCTGGTAAATATTCATTTACTCCAGACTCAATGACTCTCTTGTTGGTTGTAAGAATCCATTTAAATATTGAACATTGTACCTTAATATGTCTTTAATTTCACAGTGGACTGTGAAATTTTCCAGGTATTTGGCTTCATTTCCAGGGCCCTAATCCAGACACCAAAGTTATCTTCTCACTAGGGCATACTTTGGGTGGATGGTCAAACCTGTTGTTCATTAGAAACAGCTGTAACTTATCAGCATATTTCCCTTAATATGCCAACAATAATTTCAGTTAAATTATGAGGTAGTTCTCCTGATTCCAGAAAGTTATGAATCTCCATATCTGCCCAGATAAAGGCAGTGAGTTCCAATTTTCCCACGGCTTCTAATTTAGATTAATATAAGAAAGCAAGCAGATGGATTGCCTTTCCTTTTTTTGTTCTTCTGGGTCAGTATTTGCCTGCTGATATTTTGAGATAAGTGAAACTCTTAATTGTTCTTAAAGATATGCTTGTGGATCTGTAGCCAGTTACTGAAATACAAAAATCACCTATTCATCATTTTATACCTGTAGATAGAGCCAGGCCCCAAGGTTTCCGTAGATTAGTGCCTATCTAGAAATCAAGCATTCTTGAATGTTTGTATTTCATTTATTGAAAGTTTTTTTTTTAGTGCCTTTTGTTTTTATATCACATTCATTTCGTAATATGCCCTCTCCTTCAAATGTACTCTGGTCTGCAAACCTTGCTTCATAGGAAAGATAAAAAAAACATACAAAGTTAAGCAAAACCAGGCAACCCAGTGATCACGTAGCACAGTGTATGGAGTATTGGCCCCGGAATTAGGAAGACTTAAATCTCTATATCAATGCTAGCTATCATTACTGTCACCAATTAATGATAATGACAATAGTATGTGTGAGTAGTATATCATCATAGCCAAAAACGTTAATGCAATTTAAGCCTCTTTTAATAGCAGAAGTGTACTGCCCAGAGTCAGAGGTAAATATCTCCTTTGTTCCCTGTATCTGGAATCTTTCCCCTCACTTTCTTCACCTATTAAAGTAGCTAGGTGACACAGTGGATAGAATCTGTCCCTGGAAGTAGGAAGACCTGAGTTCAAATCCAGCCTCACACACTTATTAGCTCTGTGCCCCTGGGCAAATCATTGCCTGACTCAGTTTCCTTATCTGTAAAATAGAGAAAATAAAAGCAGTTACCTTCAAGGATTGTTGTATAGATTAAGTGAGATATTTGGTAAAGTGCTTTGCAAACTTCAATGTTCTATGTAAATGCTATGATGATGATGCCTGACAGCCTGTGCAACATTCTACACTCATAGTCCACCACCTCTTTAATAAAAGGACATTAGTCATAGGATCATTGATCTGAAACTGGAAGGATGACCAGAGAATATCGAGTCCAGTCCCTCCTATTGAAAATGAGCAAACTAAGGCACAGGGAGGTTGTAACTTGGTCAATATCATATAATTTGTCATTATCAAAGTGGAATTTGATCTCAGGTCATATGACTCAAGGGTCATCATTCTTGCATTTGCTTACCTCTTTGCCAGGGCCAGGTTTGGTCATCAGAGTTAAATAATGTTTAGTTTCATTTTATTACTCATTGCATTTACATTATTGTTCTGCAATTCATTTTAAAAGGATTTTCCAAGTAATATTTAAGCTATTTGTCTTTTTTATGGCGGCTGTTAAACTTTCATCAAAACCTAGTTCCTTAGCTTATGAGATTAAGTAAGCTGGCCAAACATTGGTTACAACTTTCAGTTTTTGCTGATATGTTTTAGTACTACACAGTTTACCTAAGAGTCACAAATAAAAAAAAAATCAGCCAACTGTGACTTTCTTTTATATCCATGTTTCTCTCTTGCCACAGTGGTTGGCCTTCATTGTTGAACATTTTTCACTTGTCACTGTTACCTCTTGACTAAATTGGGTCTTTGGTCTTTTGGCAGTCTTGTGAATGACTTTTTGGAAAGCCTTAAATATGGTTTCCAATTCAGTAAAAATTGGTCAGAAGAGAGGATGGCAGAATGCTTTCTGTTTGTTTAAGCAGAGCTTCAGTATTATGGGACACTCAATGTCTTCAAAGTATTTTTTATTTGAAGAATAGTGATATATTTGGTAATGAACAAGGAACATGTACTGTAAACTGAGAAGCATGAGAAGCTTCCACATTCCCTGAGAGCTTTTGTACAAAGGAGGAAAGAAAACAAGCTGACTCCTTTGTGGCCTTTGGGAGTGGTTACATTAACCATTTGTTAAGAGCTGGATTTATGAGATGCATTGGCTTCCAAGAGCATTGTTCCCAAACTTTGTCAATCCCTTTGTATGATGTCAGTGTGGGTTGTTTAGCAACACATCAAAATATATCCAAGATAAGATAAATATGTGTTTCATGAATCCCAAAGGGAATTTAAAATTTTTTTTTGCCTTTGTAAATAATTGCTGTCATTCTTTTAAATGTGTGACTTTTCAACTCTATTTTCCTTATTCCCACCCCATTCTCTCAAACAATTTATGATTTAGGACTAGCTGTGCAAATGACTCAGAGACTATTATAAGCATGGGAGATGGCTTGAAAAGTGTGATCTTCTCGACCCAATTTGCTTGATGCATTTGATCTAAAGTTTAATACCTTGGTCAGACCCTTAAGACTGTCCACAGACTGGCATAAGCATATATTTTCAGCTTTATCTTGTATTATTACAGTATACACACTTTGTGTTCCATCTAAATAAATTGCTCTTTGAACTTGGACAATGGAGGCGGCTTTGTAAATAGAGCACTGGTCCTGGAATCAGGAAGACCTGAGTTCAAATCAGACATCTGATATTTACTTGCTGTGTGTCCTTGGGAAAGTCACTTAACCTCCATTTGCCTTCATCCATTGGAGAAGGAAATGAAAAACGACTGTAGTATCTTTGCCAAGAAAACCCATGGACTGTATTGGTGTGCTGTGGTCCATGAGGTCATGAAATTGACTACAACTGAACAAAAACAACCCTGGACCATGCCATGTAATTACCAATGTGTATACTTGTTCACTTTCCTATCCTTGTTGACCCCTTCACTTCCTCCAGTCTATGATGATTTCTTTTTTTTTTTTTGTTACCCATGTATTCTTTTTGTGCGTCTCAAATAGGTTTTAGAAATAGTAGTTCTTTTCTACTCTTTTAAAAAAATTGCTGTTATTTCCCTAGGAGAGTTAAACAAAGCAAATCAACCCTATGACTATGATAAAGCGTTAGGCATTTATAGTCTACTACCTATGTGCTCAGAGGCGAAAGGCATGCTTTACCTGTGGCATTGTCTGGAATCACAGTTGGCCACTGAATTGATCAGACTTCTGAAACAGGTGTTGTTTTCCTTTAGGAGTCATTGTATAAATCTTCAGATTCTACTTTCCCTTTTGCTCTGCTTTAGTTTATACAGGTCTCAGAATTCTTCATTTTCATTATTTTTCAGAATGTGATAATTCCAATGCACTTATCATCCAATAGGAGTGGGAATGGGGCTGGAGCTCTAAATTCATTGATATAGGGAATACCTGGGTAAGGAAACTCTTATCAGTGTAGGTCAGCACATTCTTTGAAAATTATCATTTTAGAGATTGAATGCCACACCCAGTATCACATAGCCAGTGTGTCAAAGCCAGGAATTGAATCCAGGTCTTTCTCAGTCAGAGGCTGTGTCATATTATATTGCATTGTTATGATCTGTGAATTTTGTCTTAGCTTCTTATTAGACTCTTGGATGAATGAGGGCAGGAACACTTTCATATATAAATTTTATATAACCCCCATACCTAGCACAGTGATGTGTGTGCAATGCAATGGGTGTGTAAGAGATCAGAGAATCATAGTGCATGAGGTGTAGAAGGGATCTTGGATATCATTTAATCCAATTCATACTTAAAAAAGAGCCCCTTTTAAAACATGTCTTCAAAATGACCATCCAGTTTATGCTTAAAGATCTCCAAGGAGGGGGAATTCACTGCTTTCTAAGACAGTTCACTCTACTTTTGGATGACTCCAAGTTTTAGGAAATCATTTCTGACACGAAGCATAAATTTGCCTTTTTGTAACTTCTACTCTTTTCTTTCCCAGGACAGAATACATCTAATCCATCTTTCTCATGCCAACCCTCCAGATTTTTGAAAAGGTCATCATATCCCCTTGTATCTTAGTTCCCCTAGGCTATCTGCTATACCATCAACTGATCCTCACGGCATGAATTTGAAACCCTTAGATATACCTAGCCCAGTCGTTCTCCTTTGCATCTCTTGAATAGATTTTTTGCATTTTGTGAAATGTGGTGCTAAAGTCTGATCATAATCCTTTAGGTTTCATCTGACTAGGGCAGATATAACAATACCTTTTAAAGGCTTCATACCTCTCTAGTGCAACCTAAGATTGCATTAACATCTTTGGGTACCATTTTTGTATGTCCTTTGTTTTTGAAGAGGACCAATGACATGTTAGCTGATCTCTTAGCTTCTGCGTGGATTATATTTAAGTGAGGCAGAGTCGCATAAAGTTGTCAGCCTCACTGCCTTCCAGAGGCATAAAAGTCCAGTGGCAAGATGAGTCAGTGGCCATCGATGGTCTGAGATGCAACGGATGACTTTGGAGTCTTCAATGCCTGACCAGGTTTTAAGTGCTCCATGATGCCTGCTTCACCTGTCTTCCTGGCAGTTGGAACAAATTGTTCTCATCCATCCATTCTTTGAAGACTTTGACTTCCTTGGGGGCAGACATTCTCCTAATTCATTGATGGGTTTGAGGCCTATTGGCTACCCTCAACCTGATTTAGCCTATCTGCTGAGATGGTTTTACTAGGGTGTGGCCACTGCACATGCTACAGCTTCTTGGAGCCAAAGGTGAGAGCTGGGTGTATCAGGTGGATACCAAAAGTGAATGAACAACCCTGAAAAGGCCTGGCAAGCCCTCACACCAGAGGTCCTACTACTCCTGATCAAACTACTGACTCATATGGAACTTACAGTCTGCTAAAACATCCTCCTTTTTTTAGTTGAACTCTCATCTTCTCTTACCTGTGCTTTCTTCTTTAGGGAAGTTGATTTTTTTAACCCAAGGGTAAGATTTTTACATTTGTCTCTTTTATATTTCATCTTAGTAGATTGATCCCAGTGTTCTAATATGTTGACACCTTCAGTGTTATGTATCACCATTAATTTTGTGTCTTCTGAAAAATTTGATGTTTGCTAAAGTTTACCATTGTCCAGGTCAGTGATAAAAATGCTAACTAGCTGAAGGCCAAGCACAGATTTCCAGGACATTGCCAAGTAAATCTCCTTCCAAGCTGACACTGAACAACTATTTAAGACTACCCTTTGTTGGAGTTATTCACCCAACTTAAAGTTCAGAGATATCAAACTCCCTGGCCCAAAAACTGAGTGTAGCCCTAAACAGATTACATTGTAATTGGGCTATGTTTAAGAAAATCAATAAAAATACAATATAACATATATAATGTTAATTTGTGATTTTCTAAGTCTTTATGTGGCCAACAGTTTGATACCACTGATTCTAGTTCA
>CM053773.1:127950429-128072492 GCA_028658325.1 Potorous gilbertii
TATAATTTTTCTTTCTAGGAATTACAGCTGAAGTCCTGGTAGTGTCTTCTTTTGATGAGTTGCATAGAAGGGCCTCTGAAGCAAGAGGGAAGATTGTGGTTTATAACCAACCCTACAAAGGTTATCCAGAAAGTGTGCAATACAGAGTCAAGGGGGCAGTAGAAGCGGCAAAAGTGGGTGCGGTGGCCTCCCTCATCAGATCTGTTGCTTCTCTCTCTATCTACAGGTAATTCTGTGTTGCTTATTTGAATATGCTTTGTACTAAATCACAGACTCACAGAATGATGCATGTTAGAATCTAAAGAGTTCACCTGCGCCAGGGGTTCTTAACCATTCCTTATTGATGGCCCCTATTGTCAGTCTGATGAAGCCAGTGGGTCCTTTCTTAGAATAATGGTTTTCAATGCATAAAATAAAATGCATAGGATTAAAAAGGATAGCAGCAAAACTACAAATTTATTTTCACTTCTAGTTGAATTTTGACATTCTTTTCAAATATGTGTATGTATATATATATATATATATATATATATATATATATATACACACACCTATATGTACATATATACACTACACATATGTGCAATTTTCTTCCCATCCAAGTTCATAGATGCTTTTGAGGGGTGACCTGTGGACCTCTGATCTCATCCAAATCACCTTTTTTCATTGATGAGGAAAGTGATATTTAGAGAGAACTGATTTGCTTGAGGTTACACAGTTAATAAACGGCTGAACTGGGATTCGAAACTGTCTTTTGACTCAAAATCCAGGGCCCTTTATGCTAGGTCACAAGTCAATTTCCAGAAAACAAATGTCTCCAATAAAATATCATCCTCCACTTCTAAAACACCCACACAGAGATATACATTGATCTACAGAACTTGTGTAATCAACATTTGCTCATTTCTTTGGCATGACTACTTCATTCTTATCCAGTTTCAAAGCATCATTTGTGCTTACCTTTTAAAAGCTTTCCATTATCTCTAATGAGATAGTAAATTTGAATATTGTGCCTTATATTTTATGTACTTTCATTGGAAAGAGAGATGAATTCACATCTGTGTTTTATCAAGAACTCCTAATGACTTTGGGAAATGGCTGTTTTTCATTGTTGTTAGAAACCGGAAATACAAATCAAGTCTCAAACATTTACAAATTTGAGAGTGTCTTAGATTGTTCAGTGCTTAATTTCCTGTTTGGCTGGTGATGTCCTCCTGCCATCCCTGGGCCTTTGAGGCTCCTTTTCCTCAAAAAGAGTCAAACAGTTATAAGTAGAAAAAACCCAAAACATTGTTCCTTGGCATTTTGCTTTCTTTGAGTAGACTGAGTAGACCTCAGGTAAAACACAAACTTTTTCTTTGGATTGGGGGAGAAAAGAGGAGAGTAAAGAGAAAGAGAAAGTATCTAGAAATTTTATGCTCTCATCTTGTAGCCTTTTTCTATAGAGAGAATGAACACAGAAAAACATCTTTAAAACATTTGGAAATAGTGTTCAGATAAGATTCCAAATGGAATCTGGAACTTTGGGTGTGAAGAGGAGTCTCTTTGTTCTATACAATTACTGTAGAGTGAATGCTGACTGCACAGCTGTTTGACCGCAGTTACCATCTCACACCCTATCAAAAGGAAATGACTAAAAAACTGGGCGAGATCAGGACTGGGAAATTCCCTCTAAGGGGAGCTGTCCAAAATGGAAGAGAAAAGGAATACAATATTTTTCTTTCTCGTACTAGCATAATACACACATGTATGCACACACATATACAAAACATACCATGTGTACATATATATATATATATATATATATATATATATATATATATATATATATATATGACAGATAAACAAGCACACTTGAGGGCTGCTCGCACAGGTTCACTCTTGATTTTTGGTTAGACAAGAAAGACACTAAGAAGGAAAATCTTACTTTTTTTCTAGTCTAGTTTTCTCAGAATAGGGTTGCTGATAATGGGAGCCCAGACATCTATAGTATTCCCTAATCACCCTTCTCACAGGGACTGGTGGAAAGCTGGGGCAACTACCCCTGAGTCTTGATGGGGTCAATTGAGATAGGCACAACTTGTGCTTCTCTTAAATCTCCTGCAGTCTCAATGGGGGCCAGTTGAGTCAAACAAAGGTCCCCCCCCAAGTCTTGATGGGTGCTGATCAAGGCAAGCACAGGAACCAGAGGATCCTGGGAAACTGAACTCTGAGAAATAATAACAAAAATTGACTTACACATACTGAAATCCACCTTACTTACACTAAAATTCAATAAATAATAAAATTCAAACATACAATATATATGGAAGGAAGATTGGGTTATATCATAGTCATGTACAGGGAGGTTTATTGGAATGAGTACTGATGATAATGATGCTGTAATTTCTTTAAAAAAAATTTTCCAAATGATCTCATGGCTAATGAAATCATGGTGATTGATCATGGCTGAGTGAATAGGACACTGAATTTGGAATCAAGAGACCTGGGTTTGAATCCTGACTCTCAGTCTTCCTTTCTGGGTGACCCTGGGCAAGTTATTTTTTTCTGAATCTTTTTCTGTCTTGGTAAAACAAAGGGCTTGCATTAGATTATCCTTAAGGTCCCTCCCTCTAAATCCTATGATTTTATGAGCACATGCCAGGAATGCTATTCCTATCAAAGGTTGATGTTTATATAGTACTTTAAGGTTTGTAAAGTGTTTTGCATTTGTGTTATCATTTGAGCCTTATAGAAATCAGATGAGGTGGCTGCTACAGTTATTATTTACCTCGTCTTTCAGATGAAGATAGGAGGCTCAGAGGCTTAGATCAGAGATTTAATCACTGTGCACCTGGTTGAACATTTAAACAAATTATAGAGGCATAATTCAAATCCAGGTCTTCTTCAGTTCAAATCAAACCAAACACTCTGTTTACTACTTCATCGCCTTCAGAGGTGAAAACCTGTGTTTAAAATACTTTTTTTTAAAGCACTTTTTTAAAGTACTCTAGTTAAAGTACTTTGGGTGTGTCTGTTTTTGCTCTTTCCCTCTAATCTACCTCCCAGACTAAGGCCCATTCATGATTATTTTACATGTGGAGATAAGGGCAGCTAGGTGGTGCAGTGGATAGAGTACCAATGTAGGAGTCAGGAGGACCTGAGTTCAAATCTCACCTCAGACACTGGATGCTTACTAGCTGTGTGACCTTGGGCAAGTCACTTAACCCCAATTGTCTTATCCTGGGTCATCTCCAGTCATCCTGATAAATATCTGGTCACTGGATTCAGATGGCTGTGGAGGAGAAGTGAGGCTGGGGACTTGCACAGCTCTCCCTCACTCAAAACAAAGTCAAGTGCAAGTCATGTCATTATTTCTCTGATGGCATGGTCTTCTTTGGCAATGAAGGATGAACATACACACATGTGGAGAGGAGGCCCATCTCTAGTTCCTCTTGTTCTATATTTGGCCACTGGACTCCGATGGTTCTGGAGGACAAAGTGAGCCTTGGTGACTTTGCATAGCCCTTCTTCACTTAAATCTAATTCACTTGCAATTCATGGCATCATCTTCCTGATGTTATGGTCATTTTTGAATTAAAAATCCTGAAGTTAAAACTATATGTAGGTTATTTAATGAGAGGGATTTCCCAAAGTTCATAAGCTCATGGGGCCATAGTTCATAGTTTATCTAGTATGATAATTAGTTCATTTTAAGCTTAGGGAAAGTATAGTGGCCTCTCAGGTTCATATAGTGCCCTTTCCTGCTTTAGGGAGTTTATATCATATGAAAAGCTAAAGTACAATCACAACTGCTCTGAGCCCCCACTTAAGAAAATTCCTAATGTTTAGGTAGAGATTTGGCTCTCAGCTTTCATTTACATTCATGTTTATCTCTAACTAACCTCTGCCTCTTTGTACTTGAGTCAAAATTCTGGTTACCAAAAACATCTGGGTAAAGAAGCATAAACCTTTATCATAGTTTCAGGTAGCAGAAGGGGGAAACTGGAGAAAGAACAAAGTTTTTCTTGCAACTTCAGTTGGCTCTTGATGAGGTGGACACAGTTGGAGGTTTTAGCCCAACCCTTCTGCTTTGAGATGCCTGTAGGGCTGACAGCCTTCCTCTAACTCTTTCTTTTTATCCATAGCTCAATCCTACTTTCCATTTCTCCTTTCCTTGTGTAAGACAGATAAACACAGCACTCCTGAGGGCTGCTAGCTCAGGCTCACTTTTGATTTGGTCAGACAGAAAAGACACTAAGAAGGGGTTAATAATCTTACTTTAGTTTTCACAGAAGAGGACTGTGGATAATGAGAGCACAAACTCTTACAGCATTCCCTAATCACTGTTCTCACAGGGGCCTGTGAGGAGTGGGAAGGGGTGCAACTCCTCCTATATCTCCATAGGGTCAATTGAGACAGGCACAACTTGTGCATCCCCTACATCCCTTCCAGCCTCAATGGGGGCCAGTTGAAGCACATACTGCATTTTTGCATTCAACTTTAAGAGTTCCCCCTTCACTATCTATAACCAGCTGTTTTATAGGTCAACGGACAAAGAAGGCATATTGCCAGCATTAATCTCACAAGTTTACATCACCTCATCCCTGTATCTCACTGTGCAGCCATAGTGGATGTTTATATTATTTATCATTATATAATGCTGTGCAAGCGTGGTGGAGATGTTTTGAACCTTAACTGTGGGAACTCATATCTAATACCTGGGAACTGGAGATTGTTATGGCTATGGATCCTGGGAAATTGAGCTTTGAGAAATAATAACAAAAATTCATTTTACACACACTAAAATTCACTTTACATACACCTTGATTTCCATTGGGTCGCCATTTCTTTCTGGCTCTGGATTTCTGTACTCATTCTCCACTGTTAGATTCTTGGAATGCCTCTCCTCATTTTACACAGGTTCCCTAAGGTGTGACCAAGACCCTCATCCATTCAGAACAGACTTCTTGTACACATAATTAAAATGTCTTTGATTGTTTAAGCAAAGTGTACAGGTCTTTTCTACGCTGAGTATTAGTTCATTGTTTCGATTAATGTATTTTTACTTAACAAAGGTAATTAATTACTTTTAAGTGGGCTGATGTAATCAATGAATCTCTTCTCCCCTTATAGTAGGATCAGGGATTTAGAACTAGAAGGAAATATAAGGATGATCTAGTCCTACTCCACCTCCATTGCTGCCCCTTCCTCCCTTTTTAAAGATGAGGGAACTGAGATCCAGATCAAGTGACTTTTATGATGTCCTAGGGACAGTAAGTGTTGGAGATGGGATGGAACCCAAATCATTTGATACGCCATACTGAGTCTAATTTGGTAAAATGAAGACATCTGTGAGACAAGCCTCCAGCCTAGAAGTGTGAGAAACATTTTATTTGACTGAAGACATTTTACATATCTTTTGACTGTTCTACTTGAAAGGTTTAAAGTCAACAACTTGTGGTCTGTAATAGATAGAAATCCTACTTGTTAATTCTGGCCTGGTAAAATCTTTTCAGTAATGTTTTGGTCAAGCATTTTTTGAATTGTCAAATCAGCTTTTTTCCACAATTGAGGTTACATTAATATCATCATACATTGGTATAGAGCATCACATTTTACACGGAGTTTTCACATATGCCATCTCATTTGATAATCAGAGAAAGCTCACTGTACTATAAGTAATTCTGGACCTGAGCTCCCAGGTCCTAGGTTCAAATTCTTCAAGGTGTGAGCAGATAACAGAAACCTTCTACACTTACCCCTTTCTGTTTGACTATTGATTCTTTGAAGGCACATCCCTAGCATTCAACACAGTGCTTATTAAATACTTAGTAGGCACTTCATAGGACAGGTAGGATGGTCGAGAGGATAGACCTGAGTTCAAATCTGGCCTCAGAAATTTACTAACAGTGTGACCCTAGACAAGTCACTTAACCCTGTTTGCTTCAGTTTCCTCATCTGTAAAATGAACTGGAGAAGGAAATGGTAAACCACTTCAGTATCTTTCTCAAGAAAAATCCCAAATGGGGTCACAGAGAGTCAGACATGACTGAAAATGATTGAACAACACAAGGTATTTAAAAAATGCTTATTTCTTGGTTGAAATGTTCTTACGTGTAAAATGAATTATGCTTCCTATCTTAAAGTACTCTATTATTATAGATAAAATAATAGAATAGAATAAAAAAATAGAAATAGAATAGAAAATAATAGAAACACCAAGCTATTAGTACTTGAAGCTAACAACAACAATAACCATAACTGATGTTCATACAGTGCTTTAAAATGTCTAAGCTGCTTTATGTGCATCATTTTATTTAAATCTCACAGTCATCTAATGAAATGATCCATGTTAAGTATTATTATATGTCCATTTTACAAATGACTCAGAAAGGGGTGAGGTCATTTGCAAGTTAGTGGCAAAACTGGCACCCAGTTCTAGATTTGGGGCTTTTTACAGCTCCATGCTATTGCCTTTGTGTAACTTTGGGAAGTCTAGATTTAAAATGCCTATCTAGAGAGTGATTCCTTTTAGTTTTTATATGAAGGCACTGAACAAGTAACACCCGAAATCCAGTTATTCTGTGTTAAAAAAAAAAATTTCCTCCTGCCTATTGGCTGCTATATTCCTAGTCTTATGGGCAATGGATGCTATTTGAGTTCTGTTGCCTTGAAAGTGTATCCTATTCCAAGTCTTTATTTATGTGTTTATATGTTTAGAAGATCACAGAGTTGGATAGCTACCCAGAAGTCTTCCAGAATTTCCCCCCACTCCTCAGAGGATGCAAACACCAGTATTGAGCAACCTTACTTTGAAGATGGAGTTACTGGCTGTTCTTTTTATCAGTGTGGATTTTGCAGAGATGATCATTGCATCCCCAGTATGCTCATCCACACTGAATAGGAATTGGAAATATCTTCTACTTTACTCTTAGGTTGTCAGGCACTTAGAGAAGCAGTCTCCAAAATGAGGGCCATGATGTAGCCTCCAAAGGGTGTGTGATTAACCAGAGAACAGGAAGATAGGTGGCATCCTGACTTCCCTTCAATAGCCAATCATGGGACTTGTCAGCAACACAATTATAGCTACCCCTTTCTCCCAATACTCCCTCTCCCAGGCATCTCCCTCCATAATACAAGCTCCCAATCTCTTCTCCTTATGGGGCAGATACTTGGGCACCCATAGCAGCAGCAGCAGCGCAAATGCCTTTGGGAAAATTTACCCTGGCTCCCTTCTCCACCACCTCGAGGTTCCACCAGATATCCCTTGGAGAGAAGGCTCTGTGTTGCAGAGCAGTGACCAATGAGTAAGAATATTTTTGACAACATGAATCCAGTGTAGAATTCTGCAACTCTGGGTTTTTTAAAATTAAAAACAATTTTTAAAAATTCTAAAATTAACAAATACCAAAAAAGATTTCCACATATGAAGTAGAACAGAAAAAGATTATCTGTTAAACTATGAAACTTTATTATCTACAACTTACTTCATTTAAAGACCAGGGAACAAGCATTTAATAAATATTTACTATCTGCCCAACACGAACTGCAGGGCAGCTATGTGGTGAAGTAAAGTGCTGGGATTGGAGTCAAGAAGATCTGAGTTCAAGTTTGTGTGACCCTGGGCAGGTCATTTAACTCTGTTTGCCTTAGTTCCTCATCTGTTAAAAAAAACAAAAAATGAGCTGGAGAAGAAAATGGCAAACCATTTCTGTATCTTTGCCAAGAAAACTACAAATGGGTCATGGTCATGGGTAATCGGACATGATTGAAATGACTCAACAACAACAAAAATGTGTGGAGCCATGTGTTAAGAGCTGTAAGATACAAATATAAGAAAAAAGAAAGACAAACCCCTGCCCTAAAGGTACTACATTCTAATGCCAGAAGACCACACAACTGAAAAGTGGCCAAGTAGAAGTTCTGTCTTGGGGTGTCTGGAAGGGGAATAAAGGATGGTGGACTTGGACCTCTCCACAAAATGGAAACCTTGGGAGGAGATCACCAATGAGAAGAGAAAGATGACAGACTGTTCAGAGTGTGGAGGCCAGAGGGCTGAAGCAGCTGAGGCATAATGGCAAAATCCAGAAAGTCAGAAGCAAAACTGAGAGGGAAATGACAAAAAGTCTACAGTAAATTTAACAACATGCGACTTTCAAAGCTGTCCTGTTTTTCTGTATTTCCTTATGAACACCCTTCTATTCTGTTCTACACATCTTAAAAATTCTTTAGTTACAGTTTTTTTTCTTTTTGGCAACATTCTAGCTAACTCTCTCTTCTCTCCACCATACTCACATGTCCCAAATCCACATACTTGTGATGCAGAATTTTACCATGTTGATAGGGTTTTGCTTACTCTAGTATTATATACTGGAGGCAGTGTGATGTAATGGTTAAACTGCTGAGTTTTGAGTCAGGAAGACCTGCATTCAAATTCTCTTTCTTTTTGCACTTCAGTCAGCTCCCAAAATGTTTAGAGATGAGTTGCTATCTGCTTTGGTCGTTTGAAAAAATCACTGACCTTTGAGTATTCAGGTCCAGTGTATTATTTTTTTGTCAAGCCAGATGAGTTAAAGTATGCCTTCAGAATGATAGAATAGCTGTCATAGTTCTGGTCTCCTCAGAATATTGCCTTTCTCCCTATGTTTAGTTTGCAAAGGCAATACCATCCTGTTGTTTAATACATCAATAAGCATTTGTTTAACTCCTAGAATGTGCTAGACACTGGGGTAGGCATTGAGGAAGTAAAGACAAAAAAAAAACCAACACTTTTTTTTTGGCTATCCAGTGGTCTGTATTCTATTGGGGGAAATAATATATGCACACATCAGTTTGTTGTTGTTCAGTCATTTTTAGTCCTGGCTCCATGGTCTCATTTGGGGTTTTCTTGGCAAAAATGTTGGAGTGGTTTGCCATTTCCTTTTCCAGCTCATTTTACAGATGAGAAAACTGAGGCAAACAGAGTTAAGTGACATTTCCAGGGTCACACAGTGAGTCCAGATTTGAACCCAGGAAGATGAGTTTTCTTGACTCCAGACTCCTCACTTGCTCTACTTAACTGCTCTACATACATCAATATATCCAAATATTCTCAAAGTAAAAGTAAGGTGATGTCAGGCAGAGCTGTGTGAATCAGAAAGGCTGCATAAATGACATGCCAGAACTCAGTGATATGCTGTAGGCTTTGTCCTTCTTTGGGAAAGCTGATTGCATGAAGTCAAATTTTTGGTCTGAGGTTATTGGAAAGGGGTGAAATTGCCTCTCCCTATAGATTTTTAAAAAGTATTTAATCATGGAAATGTACATATAAGTCCTCTCAAGAGCTAGTGCTTCAACTTTCAATACATCCACATGACTGTTTTTGTTTGGTAGGATCCTTTCAATTTCCTTTCCCACTTGAATCCAAACACCTGATCCAAATGTGAATCTGATCCCTAGATTAGTGTGTTGTTGGCTTCCATTTATTTTAATTCATTTAGCATTTACTGAGCCCCTAGGGGGTATATGATGCTGTACTACATGGAGATGTTAGACAGGAGTATTCTGGTGTTTAACAATCAGCTCTCTGAAAAAATGTACACAAGAAAAACTTTAAAAGTTAATCTTCATCATTATAATTTTCTCCATCACTTTCTCAAATCTAGACAATCAACAGAACAATAAATCAAGTCCTGGTTTGTAGTGTTTTCAAATTTCCAACGTTTAAGTGCTCTTACTGAATATTTAACAATGGGGTCAGTAGGAGCTGACTCCAGCACCTCTCTGACATTAGGATACAGTGAAAGAGGAAGAAATGCCAGTGACTTTAAGGAACTTTGTTGGTTTAATCTGGATTCTCATTCTGTTTTCTCCTTGAGCTTTTGTACATTCTCCTAAATGAGAATATTATGAGACCTATTCCTTCTATGGGACTTCCCTTATGTATGCCAGTCTGGAAGAAGGAGAGATTATTGATGGTTACCACAGTTTTCAAGACAAGGATGGATGGAGAGGCCAAAAAGGAGAAAGCTTTAGAGGAATGAATGGAGTGAGCACAGGTGTGGGATAAGAAGTCATGACAGGAACTCATAGTGTTGATTCACATTTATATAGTGCTTTCTGGCTACAAATTACTTTACATATACAAGTTGTCCCCCAAGTCTTATTTTCTATTTTATTATTTTCAGTTTTAAATGATCACTAATTACCTCTATTAGTCTAGATTTTAGAAAATTGGCTATGTGTTTTAATCAGCTCTCAACACACAAGATTTTCCCATTAAGTTAAGGTTAGAGTTGTTTCATTGGTGGAGGATTCACTGAAACAGGAACTGATGGGAAAAACTCTACACTCTTGGTTTTGTAAATGCTATTGACTTATTGGCACTACCAAGCATTTATTAAGTGCCTACTGTATGCCAGGCACTGTGCTAGGTATTGGTGATATTAGTACAAAGAATGAAACTATCTCTACCCACAAGGGGTTTATCTTTCAGTGGTGGAGATGAGTATATATTGATTAAGCTGAGATGAATATAGTTTGGTAGAAGGACTATGAGTTGGGGTATCAGGCGCTGGAGTTGGAAAGACCTGTGTTCTAATCCTGCCTCAGACTCTTACTACCTATGTGACCCTTATTGAAACACTTATTCTCACTTGGCCTCATTTTTCTCATCTCTAAAATGGGGAAGTGGGGAAATGGATTTGGATTTGTTGGTGTCTAAGTTCTCTTCCATTTCTGTCTCTATGATCTTATAAAAGTCATTACAATCAGTAACACATTCTGACTTATGAGGAAGTATTGGGATGAAGCTGAACATGGGCTTCATCTAAGGGTCCATTTAAAGCATTTTGTATGGATGACATATTTTGGGGAACAGTTGGAAAGCTGTTCTTGGAGAGTAAAACTGAGAACTTGAATAACAATGGGAAAGGAAAAATGGTACGTAGTTCACACTTAGACGATCTTTATTTCTGTTTCGTGTCCTGGTGGTTTGGTTATTCAGCGTGACCTTAGGATAATTAGCTATCAAGCTTGATTTAAATTGTTTTTGAAATATCATTGCAATTTTGAGAGCATGTGTGCCCACTGATGATTATGAAAATATGAAAAATACCAGTGTGATTCACAGTGGTACAACTGGGCCAACCTTGGTTGCTAATTCTTTTTTTCCCCTCTTTTGCTTTTACTTAATTTGCTCTGAGGTCTGTAGCAGATGTATGGTAATCAAGCAGAATGCCAGGTCTCATCATTCAGCAGGTGTTGGTTCACTGTGCTCTCAAGAGGGGGAGAACTAGAAAGGCTGGTGTTGAATAGAATTCTCTGCTTCCCTGGCCCTTCCTCTCTTTCCTTTCTTTTTCTTCTCATTTCTGAACATCAAGTTCTTTGTTGAGAGGCACTTTGAAAGGAATTCTGAAATGTTTCTGAAGCAGAGAATTCTCATCCCTGAATCAGGTAGTGGGGACATATTATCTTCTATTCACAAAGCAAGCCAGTGCAATTAAATGAAGTGACTTTTGCCAACATCTGGACTGCGGACAAAGAGATTCATTCTGCAAGCAACTCTTGTTTGTTCAGCATCATTAATGCTTCAGCTAGCATATTGGTATTTTCAACTCCCTTAGATAAATGAGAAACTGTAACATCATATAGGAGACAGTATAGTATAATGGAAAAAGTACTCTGGGCTTAAAGGACCTATGCTGAAGTCTCTCTTCAGATACTTCCTTGAACTTCTCTACATCTCTTTCCTCATTTTTAAAATGAAGGAATTGGTCTAGATGGTATGTGGGGTCTCTTCCAGGTCTAGGTGTATGTACAGGGGTAAGAAACCTGAGTCCTTGAGGGTGCATGTGGCTCTCTAGGTCCTCAAGTATGGCCCTTTGACTGAACCCAAACTTTACAGAACAAATCCACATAATAAAAGAATATGTTCTGTAAAACTTGGACTCAGTCAAAGTGCCGCACTCCGAGATTTAGAAGACCACATGTGGCCTTGAGGCTGTAGGTTCCCTACCCCTGACTGACTCTCATTGTACAGTATATAGTCTCTGTGGAGTTATCTGCATCAGCCACCCTTTCATATAAAAGCTGTAGAAGGAAGGCCCTTTCAGTTGGTTAGTACACTAGCTCAGGGAGTTTCAATTTCACATTCCCAGAAGTTGGATATTATACCAGTGAAATGATGAGCAGAATTACTAGTTATCAAAAATAGTCTCAGAAATGAGAGACCACTGACTTATGGAAATTTTCTGTATGGTACGTGCAAACTGTGTGCTAGGGGAGGGCTTTAGAGGGCTCCTAAAATTAATGATGTGTTTGAGGATCTGCCACAAGCTGCCATTTTTCATCTGTTTGTAACTTTGATAGAAGAATTCACTCCTGGCAGCTACTTTGCATTTGTAATTTTAAAACTTACAAATGTTCGCTTTCTGCTGTTCAAATGACCAGAAGCACAGGCTTAAGCCACAGTGCTGAGGTGTATTTCTCTGAGCATCTCTAATGGTGAAAAGGAATGAATGCATTTTGAATCCAGGTTTTAGGGATTATCGCTATATTGTCTTCATATTCAGTGTCCTTTGCAAAAGCCCAGCCCTGCCATTAAGAATCTTGGCATTAAATCTGAGCATCCGCAAACTGATTTCATACCATGGTGAATGCTTTTTTGGGGGGGCGGGGTGCATGCCTTTGATATCTGTGTTGATGGTTAAACTTAATATGTGGTGACAGATGATTGGCATGAAATAATGAGATAAATATCACAAAACCAGCTCCTATAGAGATAGATATGGAGATATAGATATTAGTACTTTATACTTAAAAGTAATTTCCCCATGACAACCCTGTGAGGTAGGTGAAGTAAGTAGAGTCATTCCCATTTTATTTATGAAAAAATTGCGGTACAGAGAGTTACTATGACTGGTTTGCAGTAACCTTGCTCAGTATTAATCAACAGGCATTTTTCAAGCATCTCTAACGTACTAAGCATTTGCTAGGCAAGACCTTATGAACTTTTGGGGGTAACTCCATGTAGACATATAAATATATGTAAATTAAATTAAATACATAGTAAAAACAAAGTGTTTTGGGGGTGATGGGAAAGCCTTAGCAACTGGGATGGGCAGCATAAGTTTCACCTAAGGGGGGATCAATTGATCTGAAATTTGAAGAAAAATGAGTATTCTTAGAGGTGGAGTTAAGAAAAGAGTACATTCTTGGCATGGAGAGCAGCCTCTGCAAATGCATAAAGAGGAGATGTGGGTCATGTTGGAGGAACATATATGCAGGTACCCATTTACTTGTATGTTCTCTCCCTCTCTATATGGAAGTTCTTTGAGGTCAGGGGCTATTCCTGGATTTTTGTTCTTTCGTTCTATCCCCTGGCTTTTACCTTGCTCCTCTTTTACATAAGTGATTAGTAGGTATTGATTGATTGAAAAGGAACAACCAGAAGACCTTGTTGAATTTGAGAAGCCTATAATGAATGAATGAATCAATCAATAAACATTTATTAAGCAGCATCTCTGTTCCAGGTACCATGGATTTAAATGCTAAGTGCTACGGATACAAAAAGGCAATCCCTACTCACAAGGAGCATATAATCTAATGTCATTTGGACATGTGGTGGTGTGTAAGCGAAACTCAAAAGGGAGACCTGAATAATCAGTTTCATTTCTTTATAATCTTACTTTGTCCACTGAGAGATTGTGATTTTGTTCAGGGCAAGGGCAATAGGGTAATGAAATCACATGAGTTTAGAATAGGAAAAGACCTTCTTCCTTCCCCCTGGTAACCCCCTATGTAGCACCTGTAGAAGGATGCTCTGCATGAAGATGCTTAATAACTGTTGCTTGAGTGAAAAAAAAAACAAAAAACAACAACCTCAACCAAATAAAGCTGATAACATATGAAATATGGCTGTTGTTTTTCCTTTTCATCTCATTCACCTTGATGATACGAAGATTTGGAATGAGAAATGGTGCCATTCAGAATTAAAGGGTGGGGGATAAGTATGATTGGGTACTTTGATTAGATGGTTTTTTTAATGGAGTTTTATCAGCGTTTGGGTGAGCAGTTCCTTAGAGGGTGATGCCAATGAAGAAGAGGCATCAGCCTGGTGAACCTCAAGTCACTTTAGGTACCACTGAAGTTTTACTTCTCCTGTGAGCTTCTGCATATATTTAGAACAGGGGTTTAGGATAAAGTGTGAAGGAGAAAAGTGTAAAGTGAAGGAGGCAAAGAGCCTTTAAATCAGAAGATTTTAATCTTTATTTTTGTGTGTGCCTGAGCCCCTTTGACAATCTGGTGAAGAGTATGGATACTTTTTTAGACTAATGCTTTTAAATGCACAATTTAAAATGTAGGGTTTACAAAGGAAACCAATATAATTATCAAAATATGTTTTGAAAAGTTCACAGATTTCAGGTTAAGAATCACTTTAATAATAGCTAACATTTATATAATGTTTTATACATTTTTTCCCCACAGCAATTCTTTAAGATGTGTGCTGTGATGAGGAAATTGAGACTGATTTGCTCAGGGCCATATAACTAGTAAAGAATTTAAGGCAAGATTTGAACTCAGGGTTTTCTGACTCTAGACTCCATTTTGTATCAATCCAGAAACTGGCTACCTCTTTATCTGTTTTTAATCCATTAAATCAAGGCTTTAAATCCACTTAATATTAACTGGAATTTGAAAGGCAGCAGAGACCCTTTGGTAGCTTTTGGAACAACTATCCAGTGATGGTTTCAGATCATGTGACAACTTTGCTTGATTTACTCTTTCACCCCATTCCAAGGAATTGCTATGTAGACTTTATGCACAGTCAGTCAACTAACCTTTCAGCCTGGTATGTTGAGTTTGAAAGGCTAAATAAACATCTATTATTTTCTAGGTACTATGCTAGGCTCTGGGTCCACAAAAAGCCCTCCCTGAAACAAAAAAATAGCCCCTGCTCTCAAGGAAATCCTTTTCTCTCTAATTTCCTAGTGACTGACCTTGCCTTGCCCCTTGGGCTAGAGTTCTAATGACTCCAACCATGACTTTCACTAGACCTTTATAAATCTCCCTTGGTCACCTAATTTAAATGGTATTTTTTAGTTGAATCTTTTAGGTTCAGAAGTGAACAGTTTACATGTCAGTTTATGACACAGTCCATAATAAACTACAGTCTTTATTTGAAAATTATATCTCATTATAATGAGAGTGGAAAGCAGAGGGTTATGAGATTTGGAGCAGGTCTGTTAGAGCATCACAGATTCTAAAGCATTCCTGAACAGTTAAATTGTGTGTGCTTGTGTGTGTGTGTGTGTGTGCACGTGTGTGTATTATGAGGTATGGACTCATGCTTTCATTCTAGGGTATCATTGAGGAAGAAACTCCCTTGTTACAAGAGAACTTGTAGCTGGGTTACTAAAAGGGTAAATGACTTGTTCAGGGTCTCATGGTCTGAGGTGGGCCTGGAGTCCAGATCTTCCTGACTACTACATCGCATTAAGCTTGAGTTCTGTGGGCTACTAAAAGCAATTCTGATGAATTAAAAAAAAAAAATCAAACTTCTGCCGAGAAGACGAGTCTAATCAATATATTTCCACTGAACTTTCTCATTAACGCATGGGTTGTGGGGTAATAACTTCTGGAGTTATTTTTAGAGATTACCATTATACCTCTTTGCCATACAAGTGATATGCAAATGAACAAACAAAATTGCTGTTAATGGAAAAAACCAAAACCCAAACCTGAAGGAACAAATATCCCAAATACAGTCTTTGCTTCTCATCCTTTGCCACTCTCTATTGATGTTTGGATACATTTAATTTGAAAGAACACTTTTTATAACCAAGGGAAATAAAAGGGTAGAGACTGACCTGTTGTCAGTGTGTTCACAGATGTTTTGGTTCCTCCCATATAATGTCAGCTTACATGTCATAACTTTGAGAGAATGTGAAAAAATGCTAAAAAAAAAAACCCATTTGCCTTCTGACTTTCTTTGTATCATCAGTAATTCAGAATGGTTATTCAGAGATTTTGGAGGGCTGAGTGATAACTGGGTAATATCGAATTTAATCTATCACATTCAAAAGTGATCAGATAACATTTACTAGATGTTGATAACTTTCTTGAAGAGATAGAAAAGAATGAAGTTTATAACTTCCTCTTTGCAATTTAGCTGAATGACAGATCTCTTTTATAATTGTCACAGAGCTATCTATGGCTAAATCTGATAGAAAGCTCTGAATTTCATGAGAGACCTCCACAGGACACACCCCGTTTGCCTGCTTTGTATTTCCAGTCAAGTCTTTGTTCAGTTGTTTAGAGTCTAAAGCTCTGATTTTCTCCTCTTTGCCACAGCAAGTCTGAAAGACTGAGACAGGACCAGAAGGGGAGAGCTTCTATATATAGCTCATGATTGTGTATGTGTGTGTGTGTGTGTGTGTGTGTGTGTGTGTGGAGCTGTTTGGTTTTCCTGACTTGTTCTTAACTTCTGCATTTATTATATTTTTTAAAGGTTTTGTGGCTTGTATTTACATTGCATTGACAGATTATTCTTGCTTCATGAGAGACCTCTTGTAACAAAGTAAAACAGTTAAGTGAAACATAATACAATAGGGTTGTCTGAAGGTGAACATAACATTTTATATCTGTAACACTCCCCAAAAACCTCTCTTTAAAAACAAAAATAAATAAGCAACCAAACTTTTTTTATCTCTTCCACTTGCTACTCCATTGGGAAGAAAAAGAGAAATAAATTTAGGCATTTAGAGACATACTTCCTTTAATGGTATCCCTGGATCTACCATTAAGTGAGATGAGGCCATTTTGTTCCCAAAATGTGTGAGTTTCAGGGCAAAATGTTTATTTGACAGCACTTTAATGTTTTAAAAATTATTTTGAAAATTTTGTCCCTGGTGCTTCTATCATTTGTGTCAGTCAACAGTTAGTCAACAAACATTTTTTAATAATTGTGTGCCAGTCACTGTGCTAAATACTGAAGATAGAAAGAAAGGCAAAATATGATCCCTATTCTCAGAGATCTCATATTCCAATGGGGAAACAATAGGCCAATAACTGTTCTCACAAGATATATCCAGTGTATTTGAAAGATAATCACAGAGGGGAGGAACTAGCAAGCAGTGGGTGGGAAAGGACTTTTGATCAAGGTGGGATTTGTAGTGGGAGTAGTACTTGGAGGGAGCCAAGGAAGCTGTGGGCCAGAAATGTTGAGAGAGAGAGAGAGAGAGAGCGTTCTAGGCATGAGAGATTATCCAGTGGAAGTTACAGATTTGGAAGATGGAGTGTGTTACCAAATAGGGTAGTGTAGGTCATAGAGGTACCTTGTAAAAAGCCAGGAAAGGTTGAGAAAAGGAAGGTTATAGAGGACTGGTTTTTAACCAACCCGAGAATTTTATATTTGATGCTAGAGTTAATAGAGAAGTACTGGAATTTAATGAGTAGAGGGGCGACATGGTCAGAATGGTGTGAGGTATTGAGGGTATGTACCACAGTAGTGGCAAGAGTAGAAAAGACAAGAGGACTTATATGGGAGATGTTGTTAAAATAAAAATAATAGTATTTGACAAGAGATTAGATATGTAGGGTGAATGCACGTAGGGATCTGAGGATGATGCTGAAGTTGTGAATCTGGGTGACTGGTAGGAGTACCTTTCACAGTAATGGAAACACACTGGGAAGAGGGCAGGATCTTGGGGGAAATATGAGTTCTGTTTTGGCCATGTGGAGTGTGAGAAGTCCATGGGATATAGACTTTCAGATATCTAACAATTTAAGATGTCTAAAAGGCAGCTGACAATGTGGGATTGAAGCTTGGAAGATTAGGGTTAGATACATCTAGAAATCAGCTGCATAGAGATGGCAGTTGAACCCACTGAAACTAATGAGATGGGACAGAGCCAATATGGCAGAATAAAAGCAGGGACTTGCTTGAGCTCTCCCCCAAACCCTTCCAAATACCTGTAAAAGTGACTCTAAATAAATTCTAGATTAGCAGAACCCACAAAATGACAAAGTAAAATCAATTTCCAACCCAAGACAACCTGGAAGGGTGACAGGAAAGGTTGTTGCATGGGACTGGGAGAGGAGCACAGTCTAGTATGGGCTGTGCTGACACAGATGGGGCTTGAGCAGGCCTCAGGGCACTGAATGTGGTGATTTTCAAACTTCTCAATCCCAAAACACCAAGGGCAATTTGTAAGGTTAGTAGGAAAAGCCTGTCAGAACTAATGTGAGAGAAGAGCATGATCCAGCACCAGCCCTGAGGTGGAGGAGGGGGTGGTGGAGCATGTGGCAGCAGTAGCAGCAGCAATATCCCCAGTAGTAATAGTAGCAGCAGCAACAGCAGCAGCTATTTCTAGAGCCCTAGGCCCACAGATTGTGGGGGTATAGAGAAACTGATCAGAGCAGGATTTCAGGGATATCTTTGCTGATCCTGAGGCAGGATTCTCTTGGTTTGCCCTGCTTGGAACTGTGTTGCAGTCCTGGGTGATTGTCCTGGAGTGAGGAGGAGTGCTGGCGTGGTGGAGCTTGTGGCAGTGGTAGAGAAGGAGTTATTCTCACAGTTCCAAGGCAGACAACAGTGCTTGAGTTCACTTGAAGACCAGAGCACAGACCAGGAGAGGAGTAAACATACAATCATTTATCATACAACCTTGGAAGAGCTGAAAATTTACAAGTCCCTAGAAGTACCTCTGAAAACAGCCGCACAAAATCCCTGAAGCTTGGGGCGAGTATATCACCTCCCCACCGCCCACCCCCCACTGAAACCAGAGACCTACCTTGACAAAGAGCGAAAAGAAAAGCAATTGACTGGGAAAATGAGCAAAAAGTGGGGAAAAAAGTAAGATAATAAAATCTTACTTTGGCGACAAGGAAGATCAAAACATACAATCTGAAGAAGACAGCAAAGTCAAAGCTCCTACATCCAAAACCTCCAGGAAAACATATGAATTGGTCTCAGGCCATAGAAGAGCTCAAAAAGGATTTTGAAAATCAAGTAAGAGAAGTAGAGGAAAAATTGGGAAGAGAAATGAGAGTAATGCAAGAAAATCATGAAAAAAACGAGTCAGCAGCTTGCTAAAGGAGACCCCCAAAATGCTGAAGAAAATAACTCCTTAAAAATAGACTAACCCAAATGTCAAAGGAAGTTCAAAAGCCAATGAGGAGAAGAATGCCTTAAAAAACAGAACTGGTCAAATGGAAGTCCAAAAGCTCACTGAAGAAAATAATTCCTTAAAAATGAGAATGGAACAAATGGAAGCTAATGACTTTATGAGAAATCTGGAAATTATAAAACAGAACCAAAAGAATGTAAAAATAGAAGATAATGTGAAATATTTCACTGGAAAAACAACTGACCTCGAAAATAGATCCAGGAGTGATACTTTAAAATTATTAGACTGTTTGAAAGTCATGAGCAAAAAAAAAGATCTTAGACAAAATCTCTCAAGAAATTATTAAAGAAAATGCCCTGATATTCCAGAAACAGAGGGTAAAATAGAGATGGAAAGAACCCACTGATCACCTCCTAAAAGAGACCCCAAAAGAAAAATTCCTAGGAATATTGTAGCCAAATTCCAGCTGCTTTTGTAAGCAGCCAGAGATAAACAATTTGAGTATTGTGAAAACACAATCAGGATAACACAAGATCTAGCAGCTTCTACGTTAAGGATCAGAGGGCTTGAAATATGTTATTCCAGAGGTTAAAAGAGCTAGGATTAAAACAAAGAATCACCTACCCAATAAAACTAAGTATAATACTTTAGTGAAAAAATGGACATTTAATGAAATAGAGGACTTTCAAAAATTCTTGATGAAAAGACCAGAGCTGAACAGGAAATTTGACTTTCAAATACAAGAATCAAGAGAAGTATGAAAAGATAAACAGAAAAGAGAAATCATAAAGGACTTACTAAAGTTGACCTGTTTACATTCCTACATGGAAAGATAACATTTGTAACTCTTGAGATTTTTCTCAGTATTAGGGTGGTTGGAGGGAGATACACACATACACACACACACACACACACACACACACACACACATGCACACACATATATACACACACATTGGGCACAGGGTTAGTTGAATATGAAGGGATGATATCTAAAAAGTAAAATTAAGGGGTGACAGAAGAAAATATTGGGAGGAGAAGGGGAGAGATAGAATGGGGTAAATTATCTCACACAAAAGAGGCAAAAAAAGCTTTTACAATGGAGGGGAAGAAAGGAGAGATGACAAGGAATGAGTGAACCTTACTTTTAGGAGATTTATCTTAAGGAAGGAATAACATACACACTCAATTGGGCATGAAAATCTATCTTGCCCTAAAGTAGGGGGGACATGGTTAAGGAAGAATAATGGAAGGGAGGGAAAATGGGAGGAAGGGATAATTAGAAGCAAACATTTTTAAGAAAGGATGTATTAAAGGAGAGAATAGAATAAAGGGGGGTTGGGATAGGATGAAGAGAAATAGAATTAGTCTTTCACAACATAACTATTATGGAAGGGTTTTGCTTGACTACACATGCAAATACCCCATATTGCATTGCTTGCTTTCTCACTGGTGGTGGGTGGGAAGGGATGAAGGGAGAGAATTTGGAACTCAAAGTATTAAAAAATGAATGTTAAAATAGTTTTTACATGCCACTGAGAAATAAGACATACAGGTAATGGGATATAGAACTCTATCTTGCCCTACAAGAAAATAGAGGGGAAGGAGATAAGAGAAGGATGTGTGTGTGATAGAAGGGAGGACAGATTGAGACAAGGGGTAATTATAATGCATGATGTCTTGAGGTGGGGTGGGAGAGGAGAGAGGGGGAGAAAATTTGAAACTCAAAATCTTGTGGAAGTGAATGTTGAAAACTAAAAATAATTTAATAAAGAAAAAGAAACCAATGAGATCACCAAGTGAGATGGTACAGAGGGAATAGAGTGGAGGGGACAGAGCAGAGTTTTGGGAGCTACCCCTGGTCAGTGGGTATGACCTGGATGCAGATACAGCACAAGAGACTGAGAAGGAATAGTAAAGCCCAGAGAGGAGAGAAAATCCAGGGGAAGAGAGTGACCCTCAGTGTTGAAGGCTGCAGAGAGGCCAAGAAAAGAAAAGGCTATTAGATTGGGCAATTACCCTGAATATGGCTTGTGTATATATAGTTGGTTTCATATTTTCTCCCCATTAGACTATGAGCTTCTTGAGAGTAGGGGCTATTTTTTACCTTTCTCTGCAGTTTGAGCACTTAACCTAGTGCTTGGAACACGAGTCAACGAATAAATGCTTGTTGATTTTCTCTCTTTGGAGAGAATGGTTTTAGTTGAATGAGAGAAGCCAGATTGTGAAATAAGTGAGAAGAGAGGAAGTGGAGGTACTTCATGAGGGTGACTTTTTCATACAGTTTGGCCAAGGAGGGGAATGAGACTAGGAAAAATGATGGTCTCCTTTTTTCCTTTTAAACTTGGAAATCCTCATGCTATCTTAATTGACATATGTAACAAGTTATTTGGTTCCACCAATATATATATATCAAATAATTTCTTTATATTGTGGGATCTTTCTTCAATGATGCCAAAATTGAATTTGACCTTGATAAGTACAACATTCTTAATGCAAACCAATGAATCGTGGAGACTTGAGGTTCTGAGTCTGCCGGTTAATTCTGGATGAAGTCAATAGCTACAAATACTCCTGTATAAAAACCTTTACAATATTAATGTAACTGAATGTGGTTTTTCTCCAGAAATGACTAAGATCCAAGAATGGAATTGACAGCACCTCCATGGACAGCATCCACATGAACTCAGCCAAAGAAGCTTCAAACAATTGACTGAGTTATATGGATTTGTTTATAGAAATGAAGAGGTTTGCAAGTATAATTCAGGAGCAAGTCATCACTACTAATAGTTACAGAGAGGGTTATGCTCAAGGAGTCTGGAACAGTTTATGCTTCAAAACAATAGAAATTGTGTAAAACATCAAAATTTAGCTTTTGCTGAATACCTGGAGACATGGATTGGTGACTAGAAGTACACATCAGAAGCTTTCTTTCTTTCATGGACTGACAGACCTTAAATCCTCCTATATTATAGAGTTCCAACTATTTTGTAGAACTAAACTATAATAAACTACTGGAATCAGAACATTATCAGAGACAAAATTATTGATCACAACCACTCAGGCATGCACACTGGTCCATACAAGCTTAAGAGTAATGTTTTTCATAGATGCTGTTTTTCAGTCATATCCAACTCTTCATGAATCTATTTGGGATTTTCTTGGGAAAGATACTGAAGTAGTTTGCATTCTCTTCTCCAGTTCTAAGGCAAACAGGGTTAAGTGACTTGTTCAGGATTACACAACTAGTGAGTGTTTAAGGCCAGATTTGAACTCCAGACTCAACATTCCATCCAATGTATCCCCTAGTTGCCCATTATTAATCGATGCCATCAAGCCAAATACAATAATCTCCATCCGCAGAGAATGAAAAGCTTTCCAAATACAGAGAGGAGCATCTGAGGAAATCAAACTGATGAGATCAAAATTATGTATCATCCTTATTGTTTCATCTATAGTTGGAGTTATATTGAGGATGCTTTCGGTGCATCTGCAGATGAGATTATATATCTAGTGCTTTTATTCAACTATAAAAGTCAGTCACTTTATATACCTTTGCAGTTCTGTGCAGAACATTCCATATAGGAGAATAATAGCTAGATCTCAGGTCTATTTCTATCTCAACCTCACTGAAAAATAGGAGAAAATGAGGTGGTGATAATGACAATGATGTAATAATAATAGCTCCTCAATGTCCAACCCCAGTATCCCTTTCTTGGCAGGTGATGAGGAGGAGAGAGGGAAGTGATAAAGTAATGGAATGCCAGTCAGTGTGACATAAATAAAGGACTCTTTGTGCCCTAAGACTGCTATAATAACTATCAAGGCCTGTCAGACACCTTCAAACACTGACTACTTGGGTTCTGTCAATACCAATGACTGGGTTAGCACCTAGCCAGTGTAATAGAACTGCTGTCATGAATCTGAAAAACAGATAGTGGCATAAAGTTGCAGGCTAGCCGTATTTAAAACTATTGCAATGATCACCTTAAAATGGAGGAATGTTGATTAAATTGCACTCCTTCCTGTTCTGGTGCCATGAAACAGCAAGATGTGTCAGAACGAATAAGAAATACCACTATCTCACCTGCCGGAAAATACTCTGAATGCAGATGGTGCTGACCTTAAAGCAGACAACTCATGAGTACACATGAAATGAATTGAGCAAATTAATATTTTCTTTATGTGTCATCACTCTATCGTAACAAAATTGGAGTCAGATCCCACCAGTTGTAGTTGAGGGTTTCCAATTGCTTCTTCTCAATAATATCCTTCTTCATATCTAAGTCACACTGCAGTGTACTGCTGACCAGTACAGCATGATCATTAAAATCCCCCCCCCACCCCCACTTTACTCTTAATGTCAATTTGGTGAATAAGAGATAAAATCATGAAATTACTAAAATATGAAAGGGGAAAAATTGAAGAACCAGACAAGGGTTGTTGAAAATTTTGACTTCTTGAAAACACCAGAGAATATACCTAATGACAAAATGGATAAAAAAACACAGCAGTGACATATCTCAGATGATATTGAAAAGGAGATGGGAATACTTAGATTAGAATTCTTAAAAGGGCCCTTTTGCAATTCATCAACCACAAGCTTGCTATAATCATTTACTACTGCATATAGTATATCTGCTCCATTCCAATTATTTCTATTTATTAGTCAGTGTCAGGTAGTTTTGATAATTACTGCCTTATAATATAGTTTAAGATCTGGTATTGCTAAACTTCCTTCCTTTGCATTTTTTCATTAATTCCTTTTATATTCCTTTTGTTCTTCTGAATGAATTTTATTATTATTTTTTTATTTCAATAAAATAAGTTTTTGGTAACTAAATTGGGATGGCATTAAATAATAAGATTAAATTAGATAGAATTGTCATTTTAATTATGTTGGCTCTGTCCATTCATGAACCATTGATACTTTTCCAGTTATTTAAATATGATTTAATTTGTATAAAAATGTTTTATAATTATGCTTATGTAGTTCCTGGGTTTGTTTTGGCAGGTATATCCCCAGGTGTTTTATAAAATCTACAGGTATTTTAAATGGGATATCTCTTAATATCTCTTCTTGAAGAGTTTTATTGGTGGTATATAGACATGCTGATGTTTCATGTGTTTTTTTTTATACCCTGCTACTTTGCTAAAACTATTGCTTTAATTAACTTTTTAGTTGAATCTTTAGGATTTTTCAAGTATATCATACTGTCTGCAAAAAGATAGCTTTGTTACCTCATTGCCCATTTTGAATCCTTCAATTTCTTTTTCTTCTCTTATTGCTATTTCTAGCATCTCTAATACAATATTGAATAATATTGGTGATAATGGGCACCCTTATTTCACTCCTGATCTTATTGGGAAGTCATCTAACTTATACCTATTACAAATAATGCTTTCTAATATCTTGCTGTATCTTCAAAGTAAATGTCCCTTGGTGAAAGGACAGTTGATAGTGATTGGTTAAATGAAACTGAGATATTAGTAACTTATGGTTCATAGTGTGGAGACCATGTTGGAATGGGGACTTCAACTGATAATATTAAAGAAAGGTAGTGTGATTTCTCAAGAGTACCTTTAGAACCCTGAGAGGGTGATATAGCCCACCTAGGTCTAAGAGAATGAGGTCAGAGTATTTGCTACATAAGGAAATATAGGACTTCTGCAAAATAACCCTATATGCTATAGGAGTTGAACAACTAATGAATACTTAGCAAGCCATGACCTGGTGGCTAGAACCAGAAGCTTGTTTATTTCATTTGTTTATATAATAATTGACTGAACATTAAATATAAAATAATAATGGAGCTGTGACTAATCTCAAAATAATATCTGCCTGAATTCTATTAGAGGATAGAATGAATCTTAAATTGTGATAATCACTGACATATACATTTAAATGTATTTTACATAGAGTTTTAAAAAGTTTTACCTACGTCATCTCATATGAACTTTATGAAAGCTCTAAAACAGAGGTTCACTACTATTATCACCTCCCTTTTATAGATGAAGAACTTGAGGCTTAGATGATTTGCCTATGGTCACACCACTAGTAAGTGGAATAGTGGAATTTGGACACAGTTCTTTCAAAATTCATGTCCAACCCACTATCCTCCATGGCATATGTTAAATTGTCTTATTTATTTCCACATCTTCCTACTTATCATTCCCCTCTCTCTCTTAGGAAGTTTAGAGCCCTGACTGATATTAATCTCTCTCTGTCTCTTCTTTCTTTTTCTTTCTTCCTTCCTTCCTTCCTTTTCTTTCTTTCTTTCTTTCTTTCTTTCTTTCTTTCTTTCTTTCTTTCCTTCCTTCCTTCCTTCCTTCCTTCCTTCCTTCTTTCTTTCTCTCTGTCTCTGTCTCTCTCTCTCTCCTCTCTTGCTATATTGTGATCTATCTATATATAGTTATATCAAAAATCTCCATACCTGGGAGTCTTTGTTTCATTTTGTTTTTCAAATCACATTCCCTATTTTTTGGCATGTCTTTTACCTCTCTTTGCTACTTTGGCACTCAAGATTTCTTTAAAATTATCTTTTTCCTATTACTTTTCTTCTCTCTTTGAAAGATGCTTGTCAGGCAGATCAATGCCAAATGGGGGCCTCTAGTGCTTTATGTAAATTAGGTATGCTTTCACATTTTCTTTGTTTTTTTTTCCCCCAAATTTGAATTTTCAAAAAGTTAGATTTATTCACATTTCTCTAACATTGATCATGCAGCATTTAAACTAAAGATAATTAGTCTTTTATTCCCTCAGTAGGATTTTTAATAACCTAGTATAAATATTCTATACAGTATTAGAGTAGATGGAAACTCACCATTTGTAAATGTACAGTGTACACACTTTCATTCTATTTTCCTTTCCCTAGTAGGGGGAAGAGACTGTGCCAGCTGTGTGGCCATTCCTCTGGGGCTTGGTTTTTAATCCCCAGGGAAGCTTGGCAGACAAAATGTCATCCCTTCACCAGCTAAGGAAAAAAGCTGTGAAATAGATCCTCATTGCTTACAAGCCTCAGGTTGCTTAGCACTGCCTGCGTGCAAAACACCATGATGTATTTAAAGTTCTCCTCTGCTGAGATAAAGTTTTTGTAGAGGCTTAAAAGATATCTAAAAAAGCATTACAAGGTTATATAGGCTTCATCTTTAATTGAATCTGTCAATGGCCAGAAATTTTCATTGAAATACATATGTATATATGCATGTATGGATGCATGTATATGTGTGTATATAGAGGAATAAAAACGTATAGGTGCATACATGTCTCTATATGTATATACATACACATGCCTGTTTTTATGTACATGTGTGTATACTTTCTGAACATCATATTTGTGTATATGCTTTCTAAACACATAATTAATGTACTACAGTTGATAAATTTTGGATCTAGATTTTTCTGTTATTAATACATATGGTCTGTTTCTAAAACAAATTATGAAATGTCTGATAATTTGATAGAATATTATGAAGCAGATTTGTTGATTTGAAATTTGTTTTCCAACTTTACATTTGGGGAAATTGATCCAGTTAAACAAGAAAGGGGTTGCAGGACAAGTGTCTTGGCCTGTATTAGACCAGGTTAATAAAGTTAACTATAGGAGTCAAAACAATATGTCACAATTCCCAGGAGAAAGCATGGACTCATGATGGTAAGGTACCATTTACCAGCCTATTTGCATAGTCTTAAACCTATTAACTTTTCCATTAAAAGGGGCTTTAGGAATTTAGAATAACATTCTGCAATGTGGTTTGAGATTTCAAAAAATGGATACACACTCACCTTAAGCTAACTACAAGATTTATTGGAGGGTATAAAACATTAACCGAACCCTCATTTACCAAACAAAGAATACTAGGAGATCTGCTTCTTCCTTACCTACTACCCATGGATTCCAGTGTCTATCTGATTAAGGCGAGCAGAGCAACCATGTGACGGCAACTCAGCCAATTGCTCTATCCAGACGTAGAGCCACTCCAAATGGCCTGAAGCTCTTGGGGGCTGTGGAGTTCCATATTAAAATAATTAATGGCAGTTAGAACCTTTCATAAAATGGATTGAGATCCCAGCACTTTTTAAATACGCCACTTATGATTTGCTTACTTAAGGGTAAGCACAAGAGCTGGTAGAATTATCTTGGTATCAGGGGCTATACTTATGGGTTTATTAGTCATGCGAGCTTTTTCCTGTCCGTGAATACACCCTCACTTTCAAGGTGCCTGATTTAACTGCTTTGCATCAAGTCTTTTCTGGGGTCTCAAGAAAACTCTTTGGGTACCAGGCAAAGGACCAGAGGCAAAGGACAATCCTTGATGTCAATGAGCTTACAATCTAGGCAGCTGGGTGGTGAAATTGAAGTAGCACTGGACCTAGTATCCAGAAGACCAGAGTTCAAATCTTGCCCTAGATAATTCCCTAGCTGTGTGACACAACCTCTATCTGCTTCAGTTTTCTCATCTATAAAATTGGAATAATAGTAATAATTAATAATAGTAGGTAGTAGTAACACTACTGATCTCGCAGGGGTGTTGTGAGCATAAAAATGGTAATTCACTATGTAAATGCAAGTTTTTATTCTTAATTATTGCCTCCCATTATCCTCTTCCTTTCCTTCCATCCCAGGCTAACGCGGTTGTAACCCTTCATTGGGTGCTTTCTAAATTTCCTCATTCTCTCAGATATTCCAATTACCATGCCACTGGCCCCCTCCTAGTACTTATTTATACTATCTCTCCTTCCCAGAGATATGCCCTTTGGCACCTTCGATACAGTATCATCACTCTTCTCACTCAAATTGGCTGCTTTCCTAGACTTGGGGAAGTAAAAGCAAATCTGTAGATATGCAAACCACAGAATCAAGACCGGACTAATGAAATCCCTGCCCTGCTTGCCCTTGCCTGTTCCTGAATTCTCTTCCAGCCAGGAAGCAAAGACAGCTTCAGTCAATGCTGTTGAAAGAAGCTCAGATTTTTCCCCTGCTATTTCCTTCCTTCCCAACGTTTTCCCGTTTTCTCTTTGATCATCCCTGGAATGGAATGCCAGTTGGTTGCATACTTTCCTTAGTTTAGTGGACAAAGTTCATTTGAATTGATGCTTTTTCTTTCTCTCATTTTTTTCTTAGTGTTGGGGAGTTTTTAATAAAAGGACAAGCAAGCAAGCAAAAAACAATAGCCCTCACTCTCCATGGAAGAAACTTGCATGCTCCCTCTTAGTTTCATGCTTCCAGAAATCTTTCATTCCTCCTGACAGGTGTCATATATACAATGTGAGCTCATTTAAGCTGAACTGTCTAGGGAAAACTAAATTTGTTCAAGAGAATGGCAATTTGGATGCCAAGTGCCGGGATACAACAGATGGTATGACTGGAGAAACCCTTATCAGATTTGCGGTTCATGTTCCAAGGGCCCTTTCCTTTTTCTGTGCTTCTGTTCATGGTCCACTCAAAGAGAGTGGAAAGTGATTACCTATGTTTGCCATTACTCCCCCAAAGAATAGTCTTCATCCATTACTGCCACCTCCCGGGCCCTTAGATTCAGTTACTAAAAACAGTTATGCTATTGGAGTTGTCAAAACATTTAGCCTTTTCTACAGTCTTCAGTCCTGGTAAGAACTTCTAACAGAGAGGACATGAGCAGACACAACTTATTTCCTCCTCCTAGTGCCCAGCTACCCATCAGAAATCCCTACTAATTTTCCCTCATACTTGGGCAGGGCAAGGTTCCGGCGTGCTTACATGTCATAGGAGTATAGTTTTGCAGTAGAATATATGATTTCCATCCGTGTAGAACACTTTGAAATTTAAGGGCAGACCATTATGAATGACTGTAATCTAGGGACCATTATCTCTTTAACCTGCCTAGGGAACAGAAAGGAAGAGATTGCCTCCCTTGACCACAAACAAAAGGAGAAAAAGAAGAAAAAAATCTCCTCTCAACACTGGTTATTCACATGACATTTTCTATTTGCTTATGTTTTCAGACAAGTCTTTTTTTTTTTAACCTAGAATTAAACTGCTCCTGGTCAGCAGACCTACTGAAAGAGCAAAACAGGTTGGTGATTTAGGGAAGCCAAGGGGGCAGATGTTTATAATGCTGTACATTGATTTTTATGTCAATATTTGCTCACTTGAGAAGGTTTATTTTTACCGGCTTGGTACACTCTGGCCCTGAACATACAAGCTTTTGAAGGTTCTGGAATGTTGATAATTTTGTGATGAAACTTAGCCCAATAGCAGAGCCTTTCTTTTTTGGCCTGAAGAAATAAAAGACCGGCTTGTGCAGGGAAATGGGCATTTCCCATATTGCCCGGATGTGTATTCAGAGACTTCTTTGATCTGGCAATATGAGTCCTTCAAGTCAATGTTAAAGCAATTCCAGGAATAATCGTTGGAGGAATCAGAAACACTGCTTTACGGTTGTAAAATACTTTATATTCATATTTAACATGAATGTTGGAAGAGTTCAGGAAGATGGAGCTTTGACTATCCCTAGAACTTCTCCCCTCCTGTAGTAGTCAGTCTTCACAAAATTATAGTCTCAGTGTTGGAAAGCAATGAAAAGGCCCTCTGGTCCAACCTCTACCTAATCAACCTTCCTTCTCTACCAAGTGCTCTATCCGCTCTTTGTGAAGGGACCTCCAGTGATTTGGAGGCATTCCTTTCTGAGTTGCCTCATTCCACTTTCATACTGCAGGCTTAAAGTTGGAAGTGACCTTAGAGGTCCTTCATCCATTTACAAATGAAGGAACTGAGGCCTAGAGTGCTTAAGTGACTTACTCAGGATCACATAGCTAGTTTCTGGCAGAATTTAAGTTTGAATCTTCTGATGTCAGACAATCCAATGTTGCCCTTGTCTCCTTATTGAATAATGCTGTGATATCCTTAACCATCTAGAGTTAAGTATTTTTAAACTGGGATCTATTGATCCCTAAGGAATCTATGAATAGATTTTAGGGGTTCCTGAACTTGGATAAAAAAAATAAAACTTTCTTTTCAATGAATTATACCTGAAATTATTTCTTTCAGTTATGAATTAAAAAAGCCCAACATTCTGAGAAAGGTCCATAGGCTTCATCAGATGGTCAATGGTACAAAAATAGATTAAGAACCCTTAGACTAGTGTGAGTCTCTAGCTCCCCAAAATAGGCTAAAAAGGAATATGAAATAGCTGAGTATCTTAAATCTCTCTCATAAAGACCCTGTCTCACAGCCCTTTTGACTCATTTATAACTTTTATTTTCCCCTATCCTCAAATGTGTAATAAATGTTGGTTGATTTATATAACTCTTAACAAGCTTGGTTATATGAATT
Source organism: Potorous gilbertii (assembly GCA_028658325.1). Lineage (NCBI taxonomy): Eukaryota > Metazoa > Chordata > Mammalia > Diprotodontia > Potoroidae > Potorous > Potorous gilbertii. The sequence goes on from CM053773.1 coordinate 127,980,832, forward strand.
CCCAACTCACAGAAGATTAGAAGCAACAAACTGAGCAAGGCATGGTAGGGAGTGGAAGGCTATTAAAAGCCAGTTGATACTTAGACATTATCACTCACAGCCTGATGATGAAGGAGGAGATGGGCAAATGTGAAAGTAGATACAGAACTGCTAGAGACTGATTTAAAGACTGAATTCTAGCAACAACCTTTGCTGCTCACTGCATAAACTAGGGGTCCTTTGCCTAAAGACCATGAACTTATTTTTAAAAATATTTTTATGATATTTCAATATAACTGACTTCCTTTGTAATCCTATGAATTTTATTTTGTGCATTGAAAAAACATTATTCTGAGAAAGAGTCTGTAGACTTCACTCATATTCCAAATTGTCAAAAAGATCCATGACTGCAAAAAGGTTAAGAACCTCTACCTGTTTTCCACCTACCTCTGTGATTTAGACAATGTGTCTTCCATATTGTGTTAACAAAGGCAGATTTAAGTTTAAAATCATTTTTTTCTATGAAAATTTCTCCAGTACTTTATTAGTGTTTTGTCCTTTTGCAAATATATGTATATATGTGTCTCTATATATATTGTACCCTCAGTAGAATGTAAGTATCTTGAAGGCAAGATGCTTGTTTTTATCTTCGTATATCCTAACCTGTATATCTGCCTCATCCAGAGTAGATACTTAATAAATATTCGTTGAATTGAATTATTGAACATCCTATACTCTTGACTTTTACTCATGTTTTTCTTGTTTTGTGTTTCTTTCCTTTCTAAATTCTGTTGAGCCATCATGGTCCATTTCAAGTTTTACCTGTTTTCTGTGCAACCTTCTCTAACTGTCTTAGCCCTCATCAATCCCCCTTGTACTTTGATCTTGGGGATATGATGATAAATGTTTAGCAATGAACTCTCTAAAAAGAGAATTCAGGATGTGGGATGTTCACACTAAAACTTGTATGAACTGGCTACTGCATATGCATGATTTAGAAGCTACCTGACATTTATAGCCTGGACAATTTATCTTGCAATGCCTCTCATTGTCTCACATTTAGTTTCATCTTGCCAATTAGATCATAAACTCCATGAGGGCAGCCACCATGCAATTATTTATGAAGTTGTATAGCATATAGTGTATGAAACTCTGGGATGGAAGTCAGGAGACACCTGTCTCTGAAAATTATATGCTATATGACTGTGAACAAGTTGTTTCACTTCTCCGAGTGTCTGTTTCCTAATCTGTAAAATGGAAATAAGAATGATGGTAGTACTTACTTAAGTCAATAAGCATTTATTAAGTGCTGCGTGCCAATTACAAAATGTAAGGGAAAGTGTAAATATAAAGGACGCAAAGAAAGATAAAATCATGGTCTGTGTCCTCAAGGAGAGACAATATGCAAATAACTATACACATACTAGATATCTACAATGTATGGAAGGAAATCTTTCATAGGGAAGGGAGAGGGGGTAGCTTGTAAAAGTCTCTTGCAAAAGATCAGATTTAAACTGAGATCTGAAACTAAGGAAGCTCAGAGGCAGAGATGAGAAAGAACACTCCAGGCATGGGGACAGTCAGTGAAAAGGCAAGGAGTCAGAAGAGGGAAGATTGTTTGTGAGGAGTGGTGCTACTGGATTGTAGTGTATCATGGGCAGGATTGAGGTCTTTGAAGACTGGAAAGGTAGGAAAAGGCCTGGTTTGGGGTAGGGGGGGCCCTCATATTTTTTTATATTAATTTTATTTATTTTTAGTGTTCTACAATCACTAGCATAAAACTTAGACTTTTCCCCCCTACCCTTCCTCCCCACACCCTCCCTCCCTGAGACAGCATACAATTCTATATAGGATCTACACATACATTCCTATTGAATACATTTTCACTATAGTCATACTGTGTAGAAGAACTAAAATAAATGGGAGAAATCATATAACAAACCAAAACATTAAACACACACACACAAAATGATCTGCTACATTCTGTGATTGAATTCCATAGTTCTTTCTCTGAATGTGGAAGGCATTTTGCCTTAGAAGATCACTGAGAGTTTTTTTTAAGTCCTTGCATTGCAATGAAGTTCCAAGTCTACCAGAAAAAACTCTAGCACACTGTGGTCGTTGCTGTGCACAAAGTTCTCCTGGTTCTCCTCCTTTCACTCAGCATCAGTTCATGTAAGTCTTTGCAGGCCTCTCTGAAGTCTTCCTGTTCATCATTTCTTATAGCACAATAGTATTTCATTACATTCATATACCATAATTTATTCAGCCATTCCCCAATTGATGGGCATCCCCTTGATTTCCAGTTCTTGGCCACTACAAAGAGGGAGCCTCTTATATTTGATCCTGGAGGTAATAAGGAGCTGCTAGAATTTACCTAGTAGGGAGAATAGAATGACACAGCCAGACATGAGCTTTGGCAGGATGGATTGAAGTTTTTACATCAAATGAGATGATGTTTGTTAAAATGTAGATATGTAATAATGTTATGTAAATGTTAGTTGTTGTAATGACTTTCTGCTGTATTTTTTTTTTGACCCACACTTTTAAGCACATAGTTGGTGCTTAATCAGTTGATCAGGCCAAGTAGTCATCCGCTGCACAGGAAAGCCAGCTGCCAAACCTTTTTCTGCCTTTTTAGGTGCTCACGGGTGAAGAGATGGGGGAACTGGTTAAATTCCACCCAGGCTAGCAATGTCTAAACCACCCACCAGCCATTGCCTGGGCAGGCCCATAATTTAGCTGTTTCCCTGGGAACCTGACTGTTAATAGGCACGGGCAGCCCACCTGTATGTTCATGTAGCCACGCACAACCCTCCTACAAATTTATCAGCAAGTAGTGACTCAGTATCACTGTGGGGGATTGGGGAAGGGAGGGTTAGGACTGCTATAAGAGAATAAACTGGGGTCATTAAACTCAGAATGGCAGGAGGCATTACCCAAAGGGATCTAATGAGTGACTTCTTGCTTATCAAAATGGAAACAAAACAAAATAAAAAACCCAAATGGAAAAACGAGCCTTTCCCCTTTGCTTAAAGAACATGTTAAAACTTTTCTTATGAAGTAATTTCTTCCATAGCATCATTTAAACAGAAAAATTTCCAAGGAGCCTCACTTGCCCTCAAGCCTTTCTGTTTTATCCTAAGATAAGGCTGAACAATCAGGAAGAAACAATTTGTTGGGTTGTTGGTCAGCTACTGAAATGATAAATGAGAAATGATTCCTAACCAAAGTTGGCTTAGAGTGCTCTGGTAGCCCATCAGTTTCCATCAGCAGTTACACAGCTAAGCACTTCAGCCAGAATAGCTGTGTGGTCAAGTCAGTTAATAAATATTTATGGTACATCTGCTGGCTCCAGGCTACTGTATTACCTCTCAAACTTTTCCAGTTCACAACTTGCCCTTTCTCTCACTCCCAGCCCTTCTCCACCCTCTCTCACCCATCACATCCCCATTTATAGATCATCTAATCTCTAAGACCCTTTTGAAGAAAGAGGGGAGTAATGCCTGAAGGAGATGATTAAACTGAAGAGGCAAAATATTAAAGAGGCTATTACCACAATATCTCTATAGAGAAACCTAATTTTAATGACTAGTGCAGTTGTGGGTGAAGAGTATGTAGGCACTAGTAAATATTTATTGAACGGAATAATGAATGACATCCCTGCTTCTACCATATTAGGCATTCTTCTAACAATTTATACCATGTTTGCAACTAGAGGTCAGCGTGTAGAGTATTAGGCTTGGCATCAGTTAGATCCAACTTCAAAACCTGCCTCAGATACTTTGGGTGGGTGACCTTTGCCAAGGAACTTAATCTCTTTCAGCCTCAGTTTCCTCATCTGTAAAAGGGGAATAATAGAACACCTACCTTGCAGGGTTGTATTGAGGATATAAAGTACTTTGTAAACCATGTTATGTCAACAGTAGCTGTTATTATTAAAGGATATTTGCTCCAACTTCTCTGACATCAGCTCTGAATACTTTCTAATCCTCTTTTCTCTGGGCATTTCTCAGAGATATTGAAATTTTCTATTAATTTTTTTTTCACTGTGGTAGATCTCATCAAGAGTGGTATGTGCACCTATCTTAACTTTATTTTTTTAAAAAAAATTTATCTAATTTGAATTTCATTTGTTTTGATCATTTCTTAGTATTCTATTCCATTTGTTTACTCCTTTGGTAGGAAAAGTGCCATTTTACCTCTTTCTTTCCCATCAAAATGGTCTTTTTTTTTTTACTTATATTTGAATCTCCAGAGTTATCATGGTGTGTGGCACGTAAAAGAAAACTTGATAAATGTTTGTTTTCTTGTCTTGCCTTGTGACCAGTCAGTTAATCAATCAGTCAATCCGAAATATATTTTCTGAGCATTTATGTACCAGGGTCTGGGATAAGCCCTGGGAATATTAAAAAAAAGTAAAAATAATTTCTGCCCTCAAGAAGCTCAAATTCTAGTGGATGATATCATGTATAGATAATGAAGTACATACACTACAGAGTAGATAGGAGGGTATCTCAGAGGGCAAGGTGCTTACAGTGAGGGAGCTGGGAAATGGTTTCTGTGGAAGGTAGAATTTGAGCTGAGGTTTAAAGGAAACCAGGGAAACTCTGAGGGGGAGGTAAGGAGGGTGTCAAGTAAAGTCAATCATATTTATTAAGAGCATTTCATATGCAAGACAGGGAAGCTAGATGGTACAGTGGACAGAGCACTGGACCTTAAGTCAGGAAGACCTGAATTCAAATCCATCCTCAGGCACTTACTAGCTGTGTGATTTTGGATAAGTTTCTTAACTTTCATTTGCCTCTGTCCACTGGAGAAGGACATGGCAAATCACTTGAGTATCTTTGCCAAGAAAATGCCAAAGATAGTATTGGTGTGTTGTGATCCCTGGGGTCACAAAGAGTTGGACAGGACTGAAAGACTGAACAACCATGACAATAAATGCTTGTTTACCCAACTTGAGTCGTAGTCATTCCTTGGTTTGTTATATATTTAGTGAGTCGCTCTCTTAGTGTCTCTTTCTGTATCTATTTTTGTCTTTGACTCTTTCTCTGTGTCTTTCTCTCTGTCTTTGCCCCTCTGTCTCTGTCTCTCTGTGTATCTATCTCTCTTTTCCTCTTCTCTGTACTAGGGAGCCATGGAGTACATTACTGCTACGTCCTGAGTGTTAACCTTGCTGACAGCCTGACAGATGGGAATGCTGCCTCTGTGACATGTGTTGGCCTCACAGAATTTAATGCATTTCCCTCCGTTACCAGGGACTGATGTGGGCACTGGGAGAAAGTAATAGCTGATAGAAAATAACTAGTCACCAAGGATAACATTTTCAGTATAGGATAATTTTAAAATGGGGTTAATGAACTCTTTTAGAATCCTGAGAAAATTCTGAAGCTACTTCTTTCAATTTGTCAGAGCTACTGGGTCTATAATTTCTTTACAACAGAGATTTTCCCATGTCCTTGCTATGAGGACACTCTTCTCATGGAAGTGTTTGTTCCATGCATTTGGCAGCATTCTTTCCCCGTGTCAGGAAAAAGAAAAAAAATAAGTTGCTTTTTCTTCCTGGTCTTTTATTGCTGTCATGTGGTGATCAAGGTTAGGGCTTATTCCCAGGGTGGGGGAATAACCAAGAAAGAAATCAGTGTCATGAATGCCCTTCTCCAGTGCGAGGGCTTGTGTTTTAATATTAGTAGGATGAGACTGATCCAACATGATATTCTTCTCTCTAGTGTGGAATTAAGCTTTTTACTGAATAGGTAGGGAAGTAAGTTTTAGGCCTCAAGACAGTTAACCTAAAATTATGAAAGAGACCTCTTTTTTCCTTTCTCCTTTTGTAGCAACTTAGCTTAAGACAGCTTTAGGTCAGGCTACACATTTTCTTGAAATGAGTAGGCTTAGCAACCTGCTATTAACCCCAGCAAATGGATTTGGGATATGAGTGACGCAGTGGAAAATGATGGCTTTATACTTTGATATAGAAATGGGACACTTTACTTTGTGTCCTAGGGCAGTTAGGTGGCACAGTGGATAGAATGCCAGGTCTAGAGTCAAGGAAGACTCATCTTTTTCAGTTAAAATCTGACCTCCGATAGTTAATAGTTGTGTGACTCTGGGTGACCCTGTTTGCCTCAGTTTCCTCATCTGTAAAATGAGTTGGAGAAGGAAATAGCAGACCATTCCAGTATCTTTGCCAAGAAAACCCCAAATAAAGTCAAGAAGACACAACTGAAAAAAATGGCTAACCAACAACAAAAACTTTATGTCCTTCATATAATAGGCATGTTAATAAATGTTTGCTGAATTAAATTGAATTCAATTAAAGTTGTAATGACTTGTGACTGGGACAAGGGTGGGAGGGGAAGTGGGGAATGGTAAAAACTGAAGCCATGCTTATCCTAGAGACACTGATCTCTTTGGCCAAGGACTGGGACCCATCTCCTCCCCTGCCCCACTTACTCCTGGGAAGGTTCAGAAACATATAATTCCTGGACTAAGAAACTGATTAGTTGCCAAGTCTGTGGAGGAAGGAAATGATCTGAAGCCTTGGAGTGGAATTACTAAGTGGACCTTAGCCTCAGATGCCCTCTTGCTTCATGCCATCAGAGATGTCCCTTTTGCCTTTTGCTTGGCACGTGTCCTACGGAAAGTTCTTCCTTTTATCCTGTGTCACTTAAAACAAACAAACAAACAAAAAAATTGAACACCTGCTGTAGGGGAATAATAGTATTTTAAAAGAAATTTGAAAATTTTTTCTTCTTGCCTACAATTCAAAATACTAATAATGGAAGGTATGTGTTGTGGGCTTCACCTGTTGCCAAAAAAAAAAAAAAGCAGAAGATAAAAGAAAACTAATGTCAGATTGTCATTCATGGCATAAAGCACCTCCTTTTTGTGAGAGAATGAAGTGGCAGCTAGGTGGCAGGATGTATAGAATACTGGATTTGGAGCCAGATCTGAGTTTAAGAATTGCCTCAGACAATTTATTGTGTGAACTTGGGCAAGTAACTTAACCTTTACCCACTTTAATTTCTTCAGATTGACATAATAATAGCCTCTAACTCACAGTGTTGTTGTATAAGTTTGTAATATATTTTGCAAACTTTAAAACAATATATAAATATTGGCTGTTATTAATAAAACAAGCACTTGCCAGGACAACAGTGCCTGTATGATGAATTATTGATCCAATTGTCCAACTACACCTTCTCCTCCTCCTTTTCTTCTCCTCCTCCTCCTCTTCATCCTCTGTCTCCTTCCTCCTCCTCCATCTCCTCCTTCTCTTTCTTAGTCTATGGTTTGTCTTAATAAGATCGTCATTAAAGTATGCTTCAGAATGAAAAGAATTTGACAATATGGGAGGAAGAATGAATGAAATAAGTCTATTGATTCTAGACAAGATTCAGAGCAGGAATCAGAAAACAGCATCTGAGATTTGATGAGATCCCTATTGCCATCTGTATCTACCAATACCCATCAGGATACCCTGAATCTAACTTACCTGATAGTGGTAATCGAGCCTTTGTTTGAAGATTCTACTGCTATGCCCCAAGCTCTTGAAGGCAGTCCATTCCACTTGAAATAGTTCTAATTATTAGGAGGTTTTTCCTGACATCAAGTCTGAATTATCCTATTTGCATTTTCTATCCATTTTTCCTAGTACTGGCCATTGGAGACAAATAGATTAGGTCCAATATGTCTTCTGTGTGACAGCCCTTCAAATACTTCAACACAACTATTATGTTCCCTCTGAGGTTTTTCTTCTCCAGGCTCAAAATCCATCACCCAGTTCCCAGCTGAGGAATCTAAAAGGAAATTTTAACTAAAAAAGAGGACAAAGGAGAAAATTCTTTAATGGGCTGAGCTAGAAGAGACCTTAAAAGTCTTGGAGCCCAATTGTTTCCAGTCTTGACAACATCATAAAATCATTGGTAACATTTGGTAATACAAAGCAACAAAACTCAATTCAATAAAAGTTTATTGAATATCTTATATTCAAGGAACTGTGCTTTGTGGGGGGGATACAAAGGCAAAAGGAAAAAAATATTGTTGCCCTGAAGGATCATACATTCAACGTGAGCTCAGTTAAATAAATATAAAACTATATACTATAATAGTGTATACAAAGTAATGTTCAAGAGGAAGCAAGCACTGATAAAAAGTTAACTTTTATATAGATTTTATATAGTTTAAAGGTTTTCAAAGTGTTTTATATATACATATACATACAAGCACATGTACATATACATGTATACACATGTGGATATACTACATATCATATATAGTACACACATTTATCCTTTGACTCTCACAACAACCCTATGAAGTAGGTACTAGTATTCTCTGTTTTACAGATGAGGAAACTGAGGGGGAAGTTAAGTGCCTTGCTCAGGATCACATACCTAATAATTGTCTAAGGTGTTGTTTGTATTCAGGACTTCCTTACTCCAAGTCCAGCATTCTGCCTATTATACCAACTAGTTACTTAATAAAACCCTGTAATTTTAGTGGTGGTGGGGTGAAGGTAGGGCAAGGCCAGGCCTTGTGAATAATGAATGTGAATAGCCATTGTGCAGAGAAATGAAGGTGTATGTGTGTGCGTATGTATGTATGTATGTATATATATATGTATATATATATATATATATATGTGTGTGTGTGTGTGTGTGTGCGTGTGCACATGTACATCATATGGGTGTACCTTTTTAAAAATGAATTATCAATATGAAAAATAAATTTATAGGAAAGATAAATGTGAAGGTGCAATTGTCACCATACAATTCTTTTCAAAAGACATTTTATATCTTTTGGGGATTGTATCTATTGCATAAAATGGAGTGTACCTGTATTTATGTACACAAGAATATGTAGTGAGGCAATGGAAATATTTGAAAGGTAAGAAGTATTCGAAAAGGAAAATCTCACAGAAAAATGGGCAGAGACTAAAGAAAGAGGTCTTTCTACAATGAGTGAGTGTGATTGGGTAAATGAAGAGTGAGAATAAAATATTCAGAACAAAGCAAAAGCCTAAATTACCTAAAATTAGCCTGTCTCTGAAAGGAGAATAAAACAATGGTTCAGTACCTCCAGAGTGGGTTAGAATCTTTATGTTTAAAAAAATTTTTTTTAAAGCCAAAGAAAACAAAGTTTATTAAAGATTCACCAAATTGGGTTTGCCTCTTAAGGAGCCTAAGCATTTGTAATGCTTGTATTCACAAGCGGGCCAGATAGAATCCCAGCGTCTGAGCTGGATTGAATCTGAGCGCCTGCATGGAGGCAAGATGGAACTTAAATACCGAAAAAATTAAAGGAAAGCATAAATGGGGAAATTGAAACCTTTGAAGATGAATTTGAAAAAAAAGTAAGAAATGGTTCAGAACAAAGAGGGAAAAATTTAATAATTCCCTGGACTCTTTGAGAAAGAATGGTGGAGGGAAAACACAGAAAGTAGAGATGCACCAACAAATATCAGACCAAAAAATGTTTTTAATAGGAAAAAATAGAACACTGGATATTTCCATACTTCCAAACAGTAGACTGCTAAAGGTCTCCATAAGACAGTCATATAATTACTAGTTTCAATAAAAAATAATATGAAAGCTCAAATAACATGTTCAAAGAAATCACACACAAACATTGCCTTGGGAATATTCGTAAAAGGGGATAAAGCACACACTGAGATAATCCACAGAGCAATCCCAAGTTTAACACACCTCAGAAATACAGTTATCAAGTTCTAGAGCTTTCGTTTTCCAGAATGATTTTTTTCAGGCAATCAGGAGGAAATAGTGTACATTTTAAGATCTCACAAGGTCATTCTTAGTAATTCACTTTTATTTAGTGCCTTAAGGTTCACAGAATTCTTTCTACACATGCTATCATCTAAACAATATGCCTTTCTGATTATTTCATTTTTCAAAGGTAGAGAAAGTGTCTGGGGAGTTGCTACACCAAATTTGATTCTGACCAATGAGAAGCAACTGTGTACAATTTTAGACCAGAAGATTGGAAAGCAAATTAGGGTCATGCATTGTCTATGTGTCTTAGGTGTTTTTGTTTGTTTTCTTTTTCTTTGATCTGTGATTGTTACCAGTTTGCGATGTGTGGGTCAGAGACCACTGACTCAAATAAAAATCAGGGACCTCTCAAGGTAGAAACAAAGCAGGAAGATTTTATTACAATCTTGTGAGAAAGAGCAATCCCTCTCTGATAAGTAATCAGGAGAGTGAGACAATTACAGAAGGCAATAATAAAGATTATATAGCCCTAATGCAGATCCCACCCTGCTACTGGCCTTTTACTGCCATTGGCTGGGAGGCAGGGTCACAATCTAAATATGATAGTTTACTCTGTGAATAGGGGACAAGGAAGCAGTGGAATGACCAATAGGCATTATGTTGATGTGGACGTTGATATGGCAACCCAAAGGGGGCATTGTGTTATGTTGATGTGGCAACCCAAGGAGGGGAGTTTAAGTTTCATATGCCCAAAAGTCACATGATTTCTGGGAAACTAAAACTTAGGCCTAACCATCTACTAAAAACCTTTTGTTAAGCACTAAGAAGTCTTCACTAACTTCATTCCATTCAGTGTGAAACTCCTGCCATCATGATTTCCTAAATAAATGTAGCCTGGAAACATGATCCATCATTAGTTCAGAGTTTATGTCTGTAACTTACAGTCTTAGAATGTTGCCTGGGTCACTGAGAAGTGAGGGGACTTGTCAAGGGTCACACAATATTTGGTATAAGCAACAACTGAACTCAGATCTTCCTGATCCCAAGGCTGATTCCTTATCCATTAAGTCACAATACTTCTTGTTTTAGAGTAATAGATGAGTAGATATTACAATGTTCAGAACAAAGACAAATAGTAAACCATGGCCTGATATTCTCAAAGGAAAATCCCATCAGAATGGGAAGAGGCTCTCAAGAATGCAAACTGGGCATCATATTAGCAGATAATTCTGATGAGGAAGGAAAACGAGAGGTATTGAAAGAGTCTGATATGACTTGGCAGAGAGCTCATTGACAAGAACAGATTTGAAAAAGGACAGAGGCTCTGTAAGCTTGATATGTGTTTTAACAGTGTAATCTAGCAGCTTCCAAAGACTAACATGATCTGAGTTCCTTCTGTAGAGGTAGTGTTCAGATCAAAGGAAATGGAAGTCCTACTATGTGCTGCTCTGCTCAGACTGAACCTGGAGTGTTACAGATGCCACCATATAAGTTTCAGGAAAGATCTTAGGATTATAGATATAGGGTTGCAAGGGATCTTAGAGGACATTGAGTCCAGCTTTAAGACAAAGAAACTGATGCTAAAGGAGTTAAATCACTTGACCAAGGTCAGTCATGCAATGTTTATGGTAGGATTTGAGCTCAGGTCTTGCTGACTCCAATTCACCTAGCAGCCTAATGTGAAGATCATGCACACTGAGGACTGATGGAAGAAAATGGGAATATTTAGCCCAAGAAAGAGAAAATATAGGGGACATGATAACTATTTTCACATAATTGAAAGCTTTATGGAAGAGGGACGAGACTTGGAGGCTGAAGAACAATGGGCCTCCTTTTCGTTGCATTTTAATTTAGTGATAACTTCTAATAAATGAATGGAAAGTCATGAGAGGCAGCAAGGTGGTGCAGCGGAGTGTTGGGCCTAGAATCAGGAATACCTGAGTTCCAAATTTGGCCCCAGACATGAAACTGTGATTCTGGGAAAGTGGCTGAACTTCTTTCTTCCTCAGTTTCCTTTTCTGTAAAATGGAGATTGTAATAGCATCTATTTCCCAGTTGTTTTGTGGATAAAATGAGATAAAGCACTTTGCAAATCTCAAAGCATTACATAAATGCTAGCTATTTATTATGATTGACAACATTTTATTAAGTTCTTACAAAGTACCGGGAATACAAATAGAAAAGGAGGGCAGTCCCATTAGCAGATTCAAGTTTCCTAATTTATGAAAAAGAACCAAAGAAGTGGAGTAAAATCATGAGTGAGAATAAAACCAAAACAAAAAAAAAATCTAAGTGGCAAATGCCCCATAAAATCAGTCATAGAAAAAACAAAACAAATAAATAGGGAGAGCTTTTCATTTCTTTTGCTCGGGGAAAGAAACCAACTTTGGAACAAGTAAAACAGTGCAAAATTGGCAAAGGATTTCCAAAAAACTATATACTTCTGTTATTTACTGATTAACAAAAGAAATGAAAACTGTATATCATCTTTAACAAGATAGCACCATTTTACTTAGGAGGGAACTATGAAAAGAGTATTATAAATAAATGTTTTATAAATGAATTATATGATTCTCACAACAACCCTGAGAGGTAGCTATTGTTTCTGCAGTTGTGAGGTAGGCACAGGTTAAATGACTTGCCCAAGGTCACACAGACACTAAATTGTCTAAGGCTACATTTGAACTCAAGTCTTCCGGCTTCCAAACCCAACACTCTATTACGAGTCATCAAGCTACTATTCTTTATGATGAATTTTATTGCTGTTTGATACTCTCTTCCTTTATAGAGTTATAGTCACTATAATATATTATTGTCTTGGTTCTGTTTTGTCTTTGGCATCATTTCACATACATACTTCCATGTTTATGTATATTCTTATTTATGGTGTAATAATATATTCATAAATAACAATAACCTTACCTGTTCCACAGTCATTGGGTACAGAGTTTCTGCCTAGCTTTTTTTTTTCTTTTACAAATAGAGCTGCTATGAATATTTTTTGTTCAAAGGGATCTTTTCTGCCTGACATTAACCTCCTTAGGGCATAAACCTAAAACTGAGATTGCTGAGTCAAAAGGTATGAAGATTTTGACACTTCCATTATATAGTTCCATATTGCTTTCCAAAGCAGGGGAACCATTTCAGAAATGCACCGTACAGTTGTGCGCCAAGTTCCCACACCCTAACCAAAGGGGATTTCATCATCTTTTACTACCTTTGCCAGTTTGTTGATTACTATGTGGTTCCTTAGAGTTATTTTAATTTGCATGTCTTTGCTATTTGCGAATTTAGCAATTTCTGAAGTTATTGATAGATTGTAGTTCTGTTTTTCAGAATTACTTATTCATATCCTTTGGCCAATTATCTGTTAGACTCACAGAATAGTTTTTATTCTTGTGAAAGTCATGTCAGTCCCCTATGTATTTGGATATAAGACTTTTAGTTATAATGTAAAAATATATTTTTAAAAATAATTTTCGTTATTTTTTGTTTTAACATGACCTCCACTTCCCAATGTATTTCTTCCTCCCTTATTCCTGTCTCAGAGCCATCTCTTATAACATATACTCAAATGAATCTGTGAGCTTATTGATTCAGGGGTTTCTTCCAAGGATGCCCAATTGCCACCCATCTTTGTTTACCTATTCTGTGCAAACCTTAAAGGGTTATGTAAATTCTAATCATTAATATTATTAAAAGAGAACATTTATTATGCGATTACATGTACTCTTAAAATATCACAGTGAGAACTACTTGGTGTTCTGGAAGTTTCTTTCCCTTTCTCCCAGTATCATATGAGGATCTGTAAATCACTCAGGCTGTCCACCTATCATCATATGTGACTATCACGTCTCTTCCTGTCATACAATTCCTTAGTAATATCTTTAATTCTTTTTTCCCTTAGAGTTACTTGTCTATTATGTGTCTATTACATCTGCACATGTCTACTGTGAGCCTCTCAGTTATCCTCATTGAGTGATATCAACTCATCAGAAGGCCTTTGTGGGCAATGGTTTTCTATATCTTGCTTTTTAGCCACACTTTTAATATTGAGAAGTTGGGCCTTCCTTGGTGAATGAAAAGTCCTTTGATTGCTTACAGATTCCCTCCAGGTGGCTCAGCAAAGTTCTGTGACTTGATCTAATCTGAACAGTGTCATTTGCAAGCAGGAGTATCTGGAGGACCTTTATTCATAAGGAATCTATCCTTGATGTGGATTGTTGTTGAATCATTTCATTCGTACTCAACTGTCCATGACCCTATTTGGGGTGTTCTTAGCAAAGATACTGGAGTGGTTTGCTATTTCCTTCTCCAGCTCATTTTACAGAGGAGGAAACTAAGGAAAACAGAAGTTAAGTGACTTGCCTACAATCACACAGCTAGTAAGTGTCTGAGGCCAGATTTGACCTCAGATTCTCCTGACTCCATGACCAGTGCTCTATCTACTTAACTACCTAGCTGCCCTTGTTGTGTATAAAGGGTCCATATCACACACTTCTGTTACTGAATTATCAGAAAGTCATTGAACAGGATTATTTTTTTTGTTATATCTTCCAAGCAATCCACATACACAGAAAGTTTACAGATTTCATTGCACACTCAGACCCTTGTTGTTGTTCCTGGGAGGAGAAGCAAGTTGTTGCCAAGAGAAGAATCGGCATGAGAGAGTGAGGCCACCAGAAAAGAAAATCATGCTTGATGTTTGATTGGACTGTGGGGTGAAAAGTGAAGTGCCTAATTGGCAATGGTATTATGTCTTAATGATACTTATTATCAGATTCCCAGCAGGTTGCAACCTGGGGTGAAGATGATCATCTGATTCTTCTTTAAATTGTTCTGTTAATGTTTGTTACGATTTGTTTATTCTTAAAAGTGCTTTCCATGTGGAAATAAAATGACCTATCATACAGGCAATCTATATACTACTTTGGGTAACTATTTTACTACCCCCTCTCACTCTTTTAGAGAAACTCTAGACTGGAGCTAAATAGGAATGTCCCTGGAGTCGCTGGAGCAAGGATAAAGAGCCAATTTGAGATTTGGGGAACCAACTTCTCTAAACCTATCCTGGACAAATTACAGCGACAGAAAAAGGACAAAGAAGGTGGCCTTGTTTCAGAAATGCCTAGCTAACCACTGTGATCGAGTTATGGACAACATATTTTATTCCGTTTGTGTTAGATTTCTTTTAATTTAAGTTACACAGTTACTACTATATAATTATTTGTATATTTAATATTGGTACTCTGTCATTGTCTTATGAGCCTTTAATCATAATAATGTAGTTTACCTGTTTATTTCTGTTTCTTTTATCACTGTTATCTCTTTATGTTGACTTTCATTTTGTCTGAAATTGTGGCTTCAACATTTTTTTGTGTTGACTGAAGAACAACAAATGTTACCTAGACTCTTATTTGGAATATGTATATTCTTTTGCCTTAAGTGTCTTTATTTTAGGCACATATATCATGGAACTATTTTTTGAACAATCTTTTTTGATACCCATTTCTTTGTTATGGGTAAATTCAGGCCATTTACATTCAGGATCATTATGGTTAAATTTGACATATTCAGCTATATTGATTTTAGAAAACATGCCCTGAGTATCATTCCTCTCCTTTTATTGCAGACACACACACACACACACAAACACACACACATATCCCATAGTAGTTTTACTGAAGCAACCTTTTCAAACCACTATCGTCCCTTACTTATTTTTAGAAAACAATATCTTAGGAATTACATATTTTACCTTATTCCTCCTATATCTTACTTAGCTTAAACTTTATCTCTATTACTCTGAGGTAGAACAATCTTTTTTTCTAATCCTTCCCCAATTTTTAAGATCATCTGCTTCATTTTGAGCTCTTCCTATGAAGACATTTAAATCCTGGCCATTGCCTCCTTCATAACTCTTGGAAAGCTAAACTTCAAAGGGACAGTACGCTTTTTTTCTCCCTCTAGAATATGAATTATTTGAATCACTACTTATTCATTATTTTGTCTCTTTATCTCTTTACTTTGCTTCATGGCCAATTTGTATATCAAAGACATGATTGAAGACTGACCTACAACCACGAATGTTTGGAAAGTGTCAGGTTAATTTTAAAATAATATTTTCTTATGAAATTATATGCTCAGTATTTCTAGATAAATAATTTTAAACTGTCAGCCAATTTATCTTACTTTTTAATATATTTTATTCAGTTTCCTCCTATAATTTTTTGTTCAGAATGAGAAAAATTATATGTTTTGAATGACTGCCTTTTAATATGTTATTTTCTTTTTACTATCTATTAGCAAAATCCTCTCTTTGTTTCTGTAACACTTGATTTCTTTCTTCATGAGTGAAATTTTGAAATTCTATTTGTTGTCATCCTATGTATTTGGTCAAACCTCACTGTCTTCTGGTTTTAATATCTGCAAGACCTTTTCATTTTGTAATTTTCTGAAATATGATTTTTACTCAATTTTTTCATGGAAAAGGAACAATTTTCTGTTTTTTCAGAACTCTATACCATAGTTCCTTTACTTTTATTTGTAACTTTCTCTAAATGTGATTAGATTGTTTAATCATTTATGTGACCTCCTCTGCCACTTTTCTTCCACTAATACTATTTATTCTTTCTTAAATCTAGTTATTTTGTTAATAATTTTACTTAGTTTTACAGACTCAAATTCCCTAATGATTTTAATTTTATCTTCATTCTAGAGATACTACATCTCCCATATTTTCTCTCAATGAATTTCTAATCCAACCTGAAGCATTTTTGTAATATTTCTAGATTTAGTTCTGTGACTTATCTACTCTTCTATTGTCTGTTCTTTAGCTTCTTTAACCCCATACTTGTTCATTGTATTTTATATATATGTATATTTCATGTATGTATGTTTCATGTATATATTCATATGCATCACCATTTTCCCACTTTGTTGTGAAATCATTTTCCTTGTGAGGGCTTATAGATTTTTTGTTTATTTAGTTGTTAGTTTGCTGTTGTTGTTCAGTTGTTTTAGTCATGTCTGACTCTTTGTGACCCCATTTGGAGTTTTCTGCATAAAGATACTGGCGTGATTTGTCATTCCCTTCTCCAGTTCATTTCACAGATGAGGAAACTGAGGCAAACAGAGTTAAGTGACTTGCCAAGGGTCACATAGCTAGTAAGTGTCTGAAACCAGATTTGAATTCAGGAAGATTAACCTTTTTTTTACTCCAAGCTCGACACTTTATCCACTGTACCACCTAGCTGCTTGGTTATTAGTTTACTTTGCTATATTTTTGTTGTTGGTGGTATTTTTGATTTCTTTTAGGAGATCTGGACTAAACTAAATGTTAAATCTACCTTCTTGGACCCCCATTCCAGGATCTTTTCCTGAATTCTTTGATTCTATAAAGGATGGTTGGAGAATGCAGTCAAGATAGCACAGTGAAAGCTGGGACTCATTGGAGCTCTTCCACAAATTCCTTCAGGTGCCTCTAAAAAGTAAATCTGAACAAATTTTAGAGTGGCAGAATCCACTAGGAGACAGAGTGAGGCAGATTTCCAGCCCAGAACAGCCAAAAGATCAACCAGAAGTATCTGTTACACCAGTCTGGGAGAGTGCAGAGGTGCAGGCTGCATTAGCACAGACTGGACTATAATGGAGCAGGAACGATCCCAGGCAGTCTGAGTCACTAGGGACAGTAACAATTCCCAAACCTCTCAGTGTAGGACAGGAGTAGGATGGAGTTGGGTGAGAGAAAAGCCTGGGGTGTGTGGCAGTAACAGGGGCTGCTCCTGGGACTATCAGCCCACAGACTGCATGTTTGAAAGTCACCCACCTGAACTTCTGGGAGCCAAGATGGCAGAGTAAACTGTAAGTGCTCTCAGCCTCCCTTGTTGACGTGCAGAGAATATTGCCCCAGGAGAAATCTGGGAATAGTGGAGTCAGCAGAGAAGCAGTCTTCTAGCTCTGGAGGCTAGGGAGATTGATGGGAAGGGTCCCTCCAGCTGAAGGGGACCAGTTTAGGGGTACCAGCAAGCCACATCTTAGTAGACCAGCAGGAGACCCTGAGCCTCAGAGAGGTGGAACCAGTAAGAGCCAACACCAGGACCTTATGTGCTTTAGCATAGCCAGGGAAATTGAGTAGACATCAACATTGACAGATGTCTACCAGCCACTGAACCTGCCTGTGCTATTGTGCAGCCTGAGGGGAGGAGAAGACCTCCAGTGGCCAGAGTGGTCAGACTACCCCTCTCCCAGACCTCAGGCTGGGAATTTCAGTGTAACCTTAGGGAAACTCAGAAACACTTCACCTGGCCTTGGATTTGGCACCTACCAGCCAGCTCAGCACCAGGTAAGCTGCAGCATTATATAGCTCCTAGTTGAAAGAACCAGAGGCCACAGCACACAAAGCCAGTAACTATGCCCCTAGCACCCAGCACAAGAAATGTGGAACAGAGCCCCTTGTGCCCTAGAAGCAGAGATCCACTTTAAAAGTCAGGAAAAAGGCAATCATCATGACCAAGAAGCAAATTAGAAAAGCAAAGCTCATAGAATCTTATTATAGGGACAAGAAGATCAAAAATACAAATTCAGAAGAAGACAGCATTGACACTGTACTCACATCTGAAACCTCAAAAGGGAACATAAACTGGTCTCAAGCCTAAAGAGCATTCTTGCAGGAGCTCAAGAAGGATTTTAAAAGCTAAATTGGAGAGGTAAAAGAAAAATTGACCAATGATTTAAAAAAACACAATCAGCTCCTTAAAAAAGTAAAATTGGTCAAATGGATAAGGATGTACAAAACCTAACTGGAGAAAATAACTCCTTAAAAGGAACAACTGGACAAATGGAAAAGGATGTACAAAAGCTAACTGAAGAAAATAATTTGTTAAAAATTAGAATTGGGGAAGTAGAAGGTAATGACTCTATTAAGTATCAAGAATCAGTCACACAAAATCTAAAGAATGAAAAAATTGAAGAAAATGTAAAATATCTCATTGGAAAAACAACTGACCTGGAAAAGAGATCCAGGAGAGAACATCTAAGAATTATTGCTCTCCTGGAAAGCCATGATGAAAACAAAGAACCTGGACATTATCTTCCAAGAAATCATATGGGAAAATTGCCCCGAGGTCCTAGATCCAGATGGCAAAATAGTCATTGAAATAATCCATTGATCACCTCCTCAAAGAGGTGATTGAAAATCCCAAATTGAAAATGCCAAGGAATATTACTGCTAAATTCCAGAATTATTAGGTCAAGGAGACAATACAGCAAGTCACTAGAAAGAAATAATTCAAATATTGAGGAACTACAGTCAGGATCACATAGGACATTGCAGGTTCTACACTAAAAGACAGGAGGGATTGCAGTATGATATTCCATAAGGCAAGGGAGCTTGGACTACAACCAAGGATCAGTTACCTAGCAAATTGAACATAATCTTTCAGGCTAGGAGATGGGCAGTCAATGAAATAAGGGATTTTCAGACCTTCCTGATGAAAAGGTCAGAGCTCAGTAGGAAATTTGATCTTCAAATACAAGATTCAAGAGAGGCATAACAAGGTTAGCAGGAAAAAACTTATTTAATATGGGCAAACTGTTTACATCCCTATGTGGAAGGATGATACTTGTTAATCTTGAGAACAGTATATTTATTATGACATTTAAAAGGGATATACATAGATAAAGGTTGTGGGTATAAATGAACTGATATGATGATAAAAAAACCTCATTAAAGGGGGATGGAGGGAGAAGAGGAAAGGAGGAGGCAGAAAAGGGTAAATTACATCACATGAAGTGGCACAAAAACATTATAGTAGAAGGAAAGAAGGGAGGGAGATGAGCATTGTTTGAACTTTACTCTCATTGGATTTGGTTCAGGGAGGATATATAACTTGCTCTAACATCAATCAGTAGGAGGGGGAAGGAGAATAAAGGGGAGAGGGTAGTTAGAAGAGAGAGAAGAAGTAAAAGAAAAGGGAAAGAAAAGGGGAGGGCTGATAGAAGGGAGGGAAGATTGAGGGAGGCAGTAGTCAAAAGTAAAAGATGGTTGGATGAAAGATAAAGGAAGAGGAAATACCTCTAAATTCATGAATATTAGGATATTACCAAATTTGTGATATGATTAGGAAAATGATTAGGAAAGTATGAAGACATCTAGAGTTCTTAATCTGAGGTTCACGAACTTAAAAGTTTTTGATTGATTGATATTTCAACATTAACTAGTTTCCTATGTTATCCTATCTTATCTTTTACATTTAGAAACATTATTTGGGGAACGTTCCCACCGGCTTCAACAGATCACCAAAAGGATCCATGGCACAAAAAGAGTGTACCTAAACATAAATAAATATATGTACACATACACACACACACACACACACACACACACACACACACACACGCATGCACTCACACACACATTCTAGTCTATTCCCTTGCTAGGATATGTAGTACCAAACTTAGAGAAAGGAGTCTTAGATTTTGGGGTAGGAGTGCCGAAAAGGAATTAGAGTGACTAAGTTTTTCAATTTATCAGGTAAATTTTTTGGAATTCTAATCCTTTCCAGGCATTATTTGCTCTTTCAGAAATGATCTTCTTAAAGAAAGGTAGAGATGCATGATATGAAACTGAACACCTTCCTAGTTTTCTTTTGTCAGGTAGCTTGCTCTAGTTGTGCACTTTGGATAGAAGAAATTCTCTGCCTTTGCCAGACATTTAATCTAGACCTGGCTCAAGTCTTAAAGAAAACAATTATGATCTTGCTTGAAGACACACTAATTTGGGATAGTGTTATATGGAGTGTGAGAGTGAATGAATTGGAATAGAGGAAAGGGGATTTCCACATTGCTCAGGGGAGAGGAACTAAAGAATGTTTTGTATGTTTGGTTAATTTAAAAAAATAACAACAATGCAAAACTCGAATTTGTTTAGTGTTCTTTTCTAGCTTTGATCTTAGCTATTAAAGTTGTTCCAATACCTGGTTAGATTTTTGTCAGTCTTTTCTCAGAAAATCAGAGGGAGATGGCAGTAGCCTCAACTGTTGACTGACAATGAAAGCCTAAGAGAACATCACTCTGCTACTACTCACAGTAGTATACTTAGTATACATAGCATAGTTAGTACTGCTACTATTATTAATAGCAGTGCACATTTATATAGCATTTAAAGTTTGTAAAGCACTTGGATACATTTTCTCATTTGACTGAAACAGACATAGTCACAGAACTAGTAAAGTATCAGAGGTAGTATTTTAACCCAGGTCTTTTGATCTGATATCCAATACTCTATCCATTGTGCCATGTTATCTTTCCTGTGAATAAATGATTCTTGACTGAACAAACACTTTCTGACTGGCTATTCTAGAGGTAAAGATGACTGGATTTCATGGAGACAATGAGGAATAATTCTACAAATTCAATTCAGTGTTTATTAAGCATCTACCCTGTGCAAAGCAGTATGGTAAACTGTCTTGTAAGATGTAGTCTCATCCATCCAGTTGCCTATGAGACATTTCCCCCATATGTTACTTCCTGTCCGGACTACCAACTTAATATGTCATAATAATATGTATTATAATATGTAATTCAATATATTCAAGTTTATTATATTTCTCTTCTTCCGTCCAGTGTCAGATTTTCCATAAATGATAATTTTTCAACCAGCCATCTATGTTCAAAATCTTGTTATTATATTTTACTCTTCTTTTTCTGTCTTGGTTTACGTTGTCAGTTACTAAAGTCTATTGATTATACCTTTGTAGTAAGGTACCTTTCCATCCCTTCTTCTCTTTTCCCAGTGTCACTACCCTAATAAAGTCTCTTCCCAGTTAAACTATTGTAATACTTTCTTTAGATATTCCAAAATCAACTTTCTTCCCAATCAATCCATTCTTTATATTGCGGCTAGAATATCTTCTTTCTGTTTAGATACGACCATGTCAATCACAGCTCAAATCTCTTCAGTGGCTCCCTATTGCCTATTCAAGTTACTCTGCATGTAAGTTTCTGTAAGAGCAGGAATTCTGTCTTATTTATATGTCCCTAGTTCCTAAAATACAGTTGTCTCCATAGGGTGATAATGATGATGGTAACCATTGTGTTTCTATGGCATTTTTGTTGATTACCATTAAAAGACTTCCTTTACATTAACCCTGTGGTATATAGGTAGTATAATCATAAAGTATATTATTATATATTATAATGTGATTATTATATCAAATTTTACATCTGATACATCTGAAGCTTAGAGAGTACACAGCTAGTTATTGTTGAAGTCTAGATCCAAACTCAGGTTTCCTGTCTCTTAAGTCTAGCATTTGAATCTGGGAGGAACCATAGTACAGTGGGAAATGAACAGGTTTTGTATTCCATGAATCAGGGTTCAAATCTTACCCTGTGATGCCTATGACAACTGAGACCTTAGACAAATTGTTTCACCAACTTCAATTTCCTCATCTGTAAAATAAGGGAGTTGGAATTGATGGCCTCCAATGTCTGTTCCACCCTTAGATTTGTGATCATTTCCTTTGTGCTATGCTGTGATAGGAAGAACTTAATATTTAAAAAAAGTGAATTAGGGACACAGATGAAAATGCCATAATTTTTTATTTCAAGGAACTTGTCTTATAGGGTGATGATTATTCTTTTCACAAATAAGTATAATATACATCAGAATATGTGGTGAAATCAAGCAGGTTTTTGAGAAACTGGAGAGCAAGGATATCACTTCTGGGTGGGTCAGGAATGGCTTTATGGCTTTTGTGTTGGGTCTTGAAGAAAGAGAATGATCTGAAGAATTAGAGATGTAGAAACTGGACAGGAGCAATGAAAGGGTTAAGTGTTCAAGCAGTTGGTGCTTCTATATCTCAGGAAGGAGAGGAGCAGGAGGTTAGAAAGGAAGCTGAAGGTATTTACTAGTCTTGTTGTGTAGGAGTACAGAGTAGGCAGAGGCAGAAGCTTCTGGAATTAAGTAACTTCAAATCTTCTAATTGGAATGTTTGTATGCATTGCCCAGATGACTTCCATCTAAGTCCATTTGCCACTGGAAAGGGAAAGTGTTTGGTGCAGGAAGAAGTTAGAGGAAGAGTCATTAAAAATTTTTCAGCAACCTAGTGATGTGATTATATTTGTGCATTAGAAAGATTAACTTAGCATCAGTTTATGAGATGAATAAAACTTCTGGGGTCAACTCAGAGGTAGAGGTGACATGCCTGCCAGAACTTGTCTGATCTTAATAGGCAGGGCAAGAGAAGGCATGCTTTCTGAGGATTGTGGGTATGTGTGGGTGTATGTGTATGTGTATGTGTGTGTGTGTGTGTGTGTGTGTGTGTGTGTGTGTGTATGTGTATGGTGGGGGTTGGGGTTGTTGGTGAGATGAGAATGGGTTCTGTATTGAAGGCATGGTCCAACTTTAAGTTAGTAAACAAAAAGTTAGGCCAAGGTCAAAGCCAGATCTCACAAAGGTCAACAATACAGAGGGTTTAAAGACAGTCTTGAACTTGATTTGAGGTTAAAAAAAAAAAGTCTAAACTTAGAAAGTCAAACCTGGCAGAGAAAAGTCAGAAAAACACCTCAGATGGGGAAGCATGAAGCCCTTAGTAGAGCACTGGACTTGACAGCAGGAAGACTAACCTCAATCTGACACTAGATATGTGAGTTTTATGGAAGTCAGTGCTTCTAAAACCTCACGTCTTCATTGATAAAATGGGGATAATAGCACCTCACAGAGTGACTGTGAAACCGAAATGAGATAACGTAGGTGAAGAACTTTGCAAACCTTAAAGTGCTAAGTAAATGTTATTTATCGTTGTTGTTATTGTTGACAATGACAGGTAAAATGATATATGTGAGTAGGCAGCAGCACATAAGGGAATAGGAGCTATAGAGAAGAAACTGAGTATAGGATGCCGTTATAGATGAGTATGATCATAGACTAAGGAAGGTCAAACATATGGGGAAAAGAAAGGATAATGGATGAACTACCCTATTGATCCTGTGCCATTCTTTATCCTCCTAGTGTTAAGAAATTTAGGAAGCTCCTTGATGGTTGAGTGGATCAGTAACCTTATAGGAGAAAAAGGAACAAGGGTCTCCTCCTCCTCCTCCTTCTTCACAATGGTGATTAAGTGACTTGCTCAAGGTCACATAGTTACTAAGTGTCTGAGGCTGGATTTGAACTCAAGTTCTCCTGACTTCACAGCTAGTGCTGTATTCATGAACCGCTTACCTGCCCCTTTCAGTTATTCTTAATTTTACTTCCTTTTATTGGTCTTTTTTATTGGCATTGTTGTAGGGTAAGGAATTGTTTTCTTGGTGTGCCTGTCTCAGCTTTAAGAAGTTGATAGACTATCAGCTGTGTTCCCTCAGACCATACTTGTTGGAGAAACAAGAAATTTTTAGCCACTAAGGTCAAAAGATCATAGATTTACATGTAGAAGGGGCCTTAGAAGTCATTGAGTCTCACATACTCATTTTCCAAATGAAGGCAGGTCCAGTGACTTACCCAAAAGTCACAGAGGTATTAACAGTAAAAAGTGGGATTTTAACTTGTCTTCTAAGTCATAGAGGTTCCATAGATTCCTTCAAAGAGACCCTCTAAGTAAGTCCTAGCCTCTCCCTAGTTTTGCCCCTTATTTTCCTTCCCCTTACCTCTCTTCCTAGTGCTGTGCCTTTAGATGGAGTAGGCTGAGTGATTTGACTCTAAGGATCTTTAGAAACCAAAATGGCTTACATTTCCATAGCACTTTATATAGTTTACAGTGTCAAGTGTAACACATGATGTCCTCCAAACCCTCAATACATGTACAGAAAAACTCATTAGTAAAGTCTTTTTTTGGGGGGGAGGGGGCAAAACTGTAGAGAATGATAGTGCAAGCAGCTAGATGAGAAGCAAGGCGAATTATCAAAGTGAAAAAAATGGTTACATTTTCTGTGTGGTATCAAAAAACTACAAGGCATGGTAATATTTTGGTATATAGAGCTGACTCAAATGCAGCTGTTATCAGGGGTAACAAAAGGGCAGCTCTCTGTTTTGGAAGAGTGTGTTTGTACCTTGTATATTTGAAGATGATGCAACCCTAAATCCATGGATTCTGGGGATTTCCTGTTGTTTAATCAACTTGTTTCCCTAACCTTTAACATTAAGGGAGTTGGAAGGATGCAAAGGAAAGATTTGGGACAGGTATGGAGACACTTAACTTTTGCAGGAAGTAGGGGAGGGGGCACTGGACAGTGGGAGATGATCAAAGTTTGGGCATAGAAAGCCAGTTGGAAGGACAGAAAGTAACAATCATCTACTTTGAAATTTTGACAAGGATTGTGATGGGGGTAGGTGGAGTTAGATTGTAGGGAAAGGCTGCTTCCTCCAACTGTCCCATAGGCTGAATTCTCCCAACATAGACACACATGCCTTTTCTTCTGTCTAAACTGAATAGGAAACTGTTTATGCAAAGAACAAGTTAATAAAATTGTAAGTTTAGATCTGAAAGGGACCATAGAGGTTTTAGGATCACAGGAGTGTAGACTTTAAGTTGGAAAGGATAAAATGATGAAAACCTGAGTTCAAAACCTGACTGGTCTGACACTGACCTGCTGTATGACCCTGGGCAAATCACTTAACTTCAGCCTGTCTCAGTTTCCTCATCAGTAAAATGGGAATGCTAATAGAACTTAACTCCCAGGGTGGTTGTGTCACGAGGGTGAAAGGATTTCATATATATGAGGTACTTTGCAAACTTTAAAGTGCTGTATAAATGTTAGTCGTCATTGTTATCTTGCCCAACCTCCTCATTTTATAGAGAGAAATTTATGGTCCACAGAGTTTAAATTACTTGCCTAAGATCACACAGGTAGTAAAATTCAGAACCAGAATTAGAACCCAAGTCATTTGACTCCAAATCAAATGTACTTTGAGTCATTTTTCACTTGTTTTTGACTCTTCATGACCTGACTTCTTATTTATTTTGGGTTTTTTCTTTGGTAAAGATACTGGAGTGGTTTGCTATTTTCTTCTCCTTTTACTCTACTTTTACAGATGAGGAAACTAAGGTAAACAGGGTTAAGTGACTTGCCCTGGATCACACATAATTAGTAAGTGTCTGAGGCTGGATTTGAACTAATGAGGAAGAGTCTTCCTGACTCAAGGCCTGGCTTTCTAGCCATTACACCACTTAGCTGCCCCAAGTTTTAATACTTTTTCTTTCTTTTTATGAACTTAAAAAAAATCAGTTGAAAATATGAGCATTCCAATATGCAAAAAGTAGAAAAGAGGACTGGATATGAACACGTGAAGTTTGTCAGGTACAGTTTTTTTTTACGTGTATATTAAATTTAACACAATGGTACCAACACTGCACTGCTTATCTGTGCCCGCTTTTGAATTCCTTCTGCTCTTATGTGTTTTTAGTTATTTCATTACCACTTTCTTTTTCCTATCATTATCGCCATCCATCAACCCTTCCTCTCACCCTCCCCCAAACGAATGTCCTTCCTTATACGAATAAGTATAGTTATACTTGTCATGTATGAAAATATATGTTTTGTTCTACACCTCTTTGCTGAGGCGTGGGACACCTGCTTTGGCATCAGTCTTCTCAGTGAAATAGCAGAGAATAATTGGAAAGATTGCCTGGATTGTGTTCTGCAACTTGGTTTGGATAGTCTTCTGGGAGGCTGTAAGAAATTAAATGATTCATCCAGAGTCACAACACTAGTATGGGTCAGAGGTAGGACATGAATCCAGCTCACCCTGACTCTGAGGCTGGCCCTCTATCTATTACACCATGTGCCCTCCCATTCCATAGGATAATTATTGTAAGTGTATTCAGAGATCTGAGAGCTACCCAAGCTGGGGTAGGGTCATAGACTGACTTGGATGGGCCTTTTGAGACAGTCTCACCTTCTCATGTGACAGAGAAGGATACAAAGGCCTGGGAAAGTTAAGCAATTTGCCTGAGGTTGCATAAGTAGGAAAATACATCTGCTGACTCTAGAATTACAAGAAAGGATTAATTTTTTTACAACCAGGGTTTTAGTAATTACATAATGGATGGACAGTGAAATAGAAATAATTACACAATCCTCATGTTTGTAGCTACCAAAGTTCTTTTCTCTTCTCTCTTGATCAAGGATCTACTCTGAATTAACATGTCAGACCAGATCTTTGGGATTCTGTAAAGAGTCATAGACCTAGATATAGATTCTATGCTCCAATCCCCTCATTTTATTTCTTAAGAAAAAATTTTGATTTTTATGAACCCCCAAAATAGCATATTCATTTATGATATGAATTCTCTATGAAACCATAAATGTCCATTTCATGCCACTAAAATCTATATGTATAAAATTATATATCATAAATTCTACTTGTTACTTTCAAAGCTCCTAGTTTTTTAAAAAAAATTATTATTAACATAAGAAAGAAAACAAGCATTTTTATAACAGAGTAGCACTGAAAAAATGCACATTTTGCTCCAGTTGTCTAGGAGGGAATTTAAGGTACCTCCTTTGATTTTAGTTCTTTTCTTTTCTTCCCCCTTTATTTCTCCCCCTTTCAGATCTAGAAGATTTTTTATCTTAGGGCATTATTTTACTGGCATCCATCTTGACAAGAAGTGCCCCATTCCTCCATTACATAGATGGGAAACTGTGACCTGAAGGAGTAAAATGACTTGCCCAAAGTCCATTTTCTCTTGCCAGCTAGAAATGGGTGATCACTAGTATTAACCTGGTGATGGAAAAAACTCAAACTCTAATAAATAATCAGTGCATTAAGTTCCATATTTTAGAGCCACTTCGATTTAAATAAAAATTGAGGAATTGATCGACATGAAGGGTTTTCTTATTAGCAGAAATGAAACTTTATAATAGGGTAGGGTAGAAAAATTTATCAACTAGTGGGGTCTCTTAGGACTTATAATATTTTCACAAGGCAACCAATGAAAGTGTGATCACAGTTATTGCTGTTGGACTATGTGGGAAGGAAACAGTTTGGGGGGTAAATTGACTAAGTGATGTAATGATGTTTTATTATTCTGTAAAAGGCAGGGATATTAATTTCTCACAGAAATGAAATTTCAATACAAAATTTGGAAATGATGGTCCCCTCTTGATTTCTGGTCTTATAATTCATGTAATTCTCTATTCAAATTTATGTGGGGTTTTTTTTTCAGGGAAAGGGAGGGCATTGTCTTTTAACTTTCTTCCAACTGAAGTTAGACTAACTTTAACTATATCTACATATAAGTTTATAAAACATATTAAAACTTTCACAATGAACTGCTGTAATCCAAAACCACTGCATCTACCAGACCTCTTAGTGTTTGAAAAAGTGTCTTAATCCATGATAAATTTGGAATTCTTGCCAGCTGATTTTGGATATCGAGTCCTAGTCCTTAGAAACATATTACCCTGATGTTTATAACATACCCTTTGCTAATGTCCTGTTTACACTTTAAATATAGGGCAAGAAGCATTTGCCTACTTCAAAGAACCAGATGAAAGTCTTTTGCTTCATCTAAATATTACGCCTACCTCTTCTCTGCCTTAAGCGGACTAATTTCCTATCATGAGTTATTTTCTCCATGGCACATAGTTTGTTTGTTGTAGATTTCCTTGTGAATAAATACTTAAATCTTGGCAGGGACTCTTGTACCTCTGGCCTGGTCTTGTCTCCATTCCTCAAAATATGTTCTCTCTTTGAGGGAGAAATTTAATTTTCTGCTTCTTAAGCCAGATGGTTAAAGGGCACAGGATGGGTGGAAGACTACCTGGGTAGTGACCTTCAAGTCAACACCCACTCATTCTCCTAAGAGCCATAGTCCATTGAAGCTCTGTCTGCTCAGCCCATCACTGCCCATCTGTTCTAAGGAACCTCCAGAGGGGCAATGGGAGGAGGGAATAGCAGAGGAAGAAGAAAAGACTTTCATTAAAAAAAGAACAAAACTTTTAGGGTTTTAAAAATTAAGCACCACATGAGAAAACATTAGTGTGAAATTTATAGTAATATTTCTATGAGCATTTTTATAGCTCTCCAGTCAGTACTTATAACAAACCTGGGGAATGGAATGGTTTTTTTTGGATTATAAACATGTTATTTGAGTGTTCAAAGGTTCCATGCTGCTTTTTTCTTTTGCCTTCTAATAGACCATTTCACAAGCAATAATGTACCCTAGGATCTGTGTTCAGCAGCCAATGTACACATACTTTGGGTATTTTAAGTGATTTGGCTGTACCTCCTGCCTCAGCACACACAGAGGATGAGATGAGGAGGGAAGGGAAGACTTACAGTTGTGGTTACTTTTGAGTGCTGTTGTTTGATCAACATTAAAATTGCTCTCAGACTGGAATATGAGAATTCAGAAGTGATAAGGTATTCACACAAGGTGGTACAGTGGGAAAAGCTTGGCTCTGAAGTCAAAGAACCTGAGTTCAAATCCCATTTCTAATGCTTCCTAGTGGGCAAGTCAAGAATGTCCAAGTCTGGACCTTAGTTTCCTTATTTCTAAAATAAGGGAATTGGATTTTGAAGCCCTGTTCATTTTGAGCTATAACTGTCATTTTGTACTAAGTGCTGTTTTTCATAGTCTGAGGAATATAAAGATGAATTAGATTTAGTTTCTGCCTTCAAGGTGCTTATGGCCTGAGGGGAAGAAACACATATAATGCAAGTCACATATGATCTACTTCTTCTCTTAACGTTTACTCACTAATAGTAAGGACAGTAATTCAATCTTTGAGTCTTGTTCTCAAGCCAGTTCCAAAGAACTGGAATATAGGGAGAGTTAGGAGGAAAAGCAAATCACATCTGATTAAGGGAATAAGGAAGACTTCACAGAGGAGGCAGTAGTTCCAATGGATTTTGAAGGATGAGCAATATTTCAACAGGTTGTTGTTGCTTGATGTTTAAATTCGCTTCTAGCTTTGACATTCTATAGTTCTTTGTAATCTTCACAATCCTGACCTCTGTGCTTTGGGCATAATTGATAGTGAGTTTTTGTTGGCTGCTAGAATGTCTTAAAGCATGTGGACCATGTAATGGTACTTCTCTTCCCTGTCTGCCCTTCCTCTAATTCTGTCAACAGTGAGTAACTGTCTTAATAGGACACCTTTCCTGAGAGGTAGAATTATCCTAGTAGAAAGAAGTCTGGACCTAGAACCAGGAAGATTTGAAATGAAATCCCTCCATCCCTCCAACAGTTAGCAGGCTTTATGTCTTCGGGAAAATCACAACTTCTTATTTATAAAATGGGACAGAGATAGTACTCACCTGACATGATGGTTGTGAGGAGCAAATGACATAATATGTAAAAAGCATTTTGTAAACTTGAATGCATTGTATAAATGCCAGCTGTCATTATAACTGTCATGACCAACATCATCATTTCCTGATTAAAGGACTCAGTTTTTCTATGTAGCAAAGAATATTTTTGAGCATGTGAGTTTCTGCAGAGTAGAAATGTAGCCCAAGTTAAAAATTGAGACTAGAAATCCAAGAGATGGAATAGGGAAGGGAAGAGACCAAAAGGGGAGAATAGGACAAAATATTCCATATGTAGAGCAACTACTAGCTATGTTGGCACGTTCTTGGGGCATTTCCAACCTATACAATCAGAGCTAATACTAAGTTACCCCCAGAGTGGGGTGCCCATGATGGAAAATAGTATAGAAGTTAGTCTTATACAGCCTGGGGTTAAAAAGCTAACTAGTAGCTATATTGGCACATTCTTGGAGCATTCCCAGCCTATACCGTCAGAGCTAATAGTGAGTTACCCCCAGAGTGGGCTGCCCATGATGACAAATAGTGTAGAAGTTAGTCTTATACAACCTGGAGTTAGCAAGCTAACTAGTATCTATTTTGGGACATTCTTGGGGCATTCCTAGCCTATATACTCAGAGCCAATATGGAGTTAACCCCAGAGTGGGCTGCCCATGATGGAAAATAGTATAGAAGTTAATCTTATACAGCCTGGGGTTAACAAGAGTCTAGAAAAGAATTAGGCTAATTACTTTTCAGAGAAGTCAGCCTACATCACTGTCCTCTGATGTAGATGTTTATGATTGGAATAGCCTTAAGGGTCATTCCAAAATAGCTTGGATTCTTGAACTATAGGCCTGAGAAGTCAACAGACCTGGCTTTGGCTTTTTCTGAGGTTGGATGGAATGAAGTATATTGATTTTCTCCTGGGTGTCATTTGTTCTTAGATTATGAGATCTCAACATAACTGGGGCAGGACAATTGCACCTTTGCCTAAGGATCCTGAAAAGACATATACTGCTTTAGCTTCAGTAGTGTAATGATAACAGAGCATAGCACCAGGTTAATAAGAATAATTACTTCAACAAGGAAGCTACTAGATGATACTGTTGGATGTTCCTTATCCTGCTCTCTTGGCCTTGCCATGATAACTTTCCTATCAGCATCTTTAAGTGACCTGGGGTCTCTGTCTTTCTACCACAAGGTATTGTTCTAGGATCTTACTCTTCCCCACAAATCTGGGGGCACATTATGTGCAGCTTGTCGTGCTGTTGGTTTGGGGTAATCACCCTGAACATAATTCCTAGTTGCTGCCCTGTTTGAGGAAAGGCCTTTCCTTGCATTAGAGAGAATTTCTTTATGATTTCAAAATGAAAGGACCAAAAAAAAAAAAAAACCACAGAAAGAAAGTAGAACTTAAGTCAAGGAATGTACATTCTTTTAAATTTCATGGAAATTTATGATTGAGACCAATATGCTAATGATGCTGCACAGATGGTGTTTGTGTATGTTATTCTCCTCTTTTGAAGCAGCTAAATGCCTATTCCTTATGTATAGGAATGCTAACAAAAAGAGTCCTTTCAGAATTAATTGTGAAGACATCCACATGGTTATACAGAATAGAGACATCCTATACAAATTATCCAAAAAACCAATGTGCATTATACATGCACCTTTGGCCACTGATCCCAAGTTTATGCACAGGATTGACTCCCTAGCAGATGTATAGGAAGAATCTGACTATAAAGATGATTGGCATTAAGAAAATATTAGTTTTGTAGCTGGGTAGAAAGAGACTAATCCTACTCAAAAGATCCAGCTGCAATGCAAGTATTTCATAAATTAGATGGTGGAAGCAAAGAATCATTTACATAGTTTTTTTCCTATTAATTTATCACAGGTGTTCAACCCCTATGACCTAAGAGCCAGGGATTGAATGAGACACAGATTTTTAGATACAGACACAAATTTTTATTTGTTTAGCTTTACTATAATGATGACGACAATATCAATAGCTAGCATTAGGTAACACTTTTGGGTTTTGAAAGTACTTTCTATATGTTATTTTATTTGATCGTGACAACAACCCTATGAAGTAGGTGTTATTATTGTTTCCATTTTACAGATAAGGAAGTTGAGGCTGAGAGCGACGAGCCTAGGGTCATACAGCTAGCAAATCTCGGAGGCAGAATTTGAACTCAAGTCTGTTATATATACACATATGCAGCACATGTTCATGCACATATACATACAGACACATGCATATGTATGTATGTGTATGTACAGTGTGCTTATGTTTATATGCACATATGTGCGTGTAGGTGTGCATACACACATATAAGTGCATATGGATATGTATGCATATCTATATCATACATACATACATACATATATATATGTAGTCAAGTATTGAGATTGCTTCTGGCCCCAGATTTTCATTCTAGGTTTCAAAGAATGAAGGCTTAGACTCATGAAGGAATGAATTCCCTTAATTATATGTATATCTGTATATAGATACAAATATCTATACATATACATATGTACATTCATATACATACACACACCCATATACCCATACCTAAGTATATCTATATCTATCTAGTCAAGTATTGAGATTTCTTCTGGCCTCAGACTTCCATTCTAGGTTTCAAAGCATGAAGGCTTAGACTCTTGGTGGAATTAATTTCCTTAATAGATAATATTATGGTACATATTAGCATACCCTAATGGGATGAATCCAGTAACACCCTCATTATAGACATGCTAGTTCTAGGCTTCTTTCTGCCTTTTCCTTAGTGCTATATGCTATGATTTATATGCTGAAGTTACTTAAAGAGGAGAGTTTTGGCAATGCAAGGATAGGGAGATGGAGACATGGGTTACCACAGTTACTACCCAGTCCTGGAAGGGCTGCAAATTAGATGTGAGTGCGATGGAGAGGATAATCTTCAGGTTGCCTCCCAGGCCTATGATTCTAGGTTAGGATTCTTTTTTCCTCTAAAGCTTCACTTGGAAGCAGTAATCAGAGTTGTTCTGCGGGTTATTCCATAGTTAGTCTGACACTGCGACTTCATTCTGTTGAAAGAAAAGGCAGACCACAAGACACTTCCGCCTGCTAGAGAAATGTAGACTGTCAGAGCTGGAAGGGACCTTAGAGACCATTTAGTGAAGCCTGACCCTCTCATTTTACAAATGAGGAAATTGGGGCTCAGAATAGCTAGGAGATTTCAGATCCTAGAATATTACTGCCAGAAGAAACCACAGAGCAGTTTCCCCACCCTTGCCATAGAGGCTCTCAAGTTCAGTCCTTTCAATTTACAGACAGAGAAACTGGAGTCCAGATAAGGGTTAGGGTTAGGATTAGGGTTAAGGTTAGGGTTAGGGGTTCACATGGAGTAAGTGGCAAAACGATGATTCAAATCTTTGCCCTTGACTTATAGATCCAATGATCTTTCTCCTCTATCAGTCATCAGTAGCAGGTCAGGATTTGAACCTGGGTCTCCTGACTCTTTCTAGCCTTCTTTCTGCTATTTTCTTCTGCCCCTTCTCATTGTGTTCCCCATATCCTCATCAAAAATCATTCATCAGGAACATTTTTGGTGGATGAAAGTGATATTACTCTTTTTTACATCAAAAATGATTTTGTCCTCATGTTAGAGGTAAGGAAAAGGCAAGGTCAAAGGGGACTCTACCCTAATACAGTTATATATAATAAAGTTGGCATAAAAAGAAATTTGAAATTAGTAAAGGGAACAAATGGTAAAACATAGCGTTCATTAAACAAAGATGCTAAAATCATTTTTGAGGTCTGCTTTCTGTTTCAGTAAATATAAAATGGAGACTGTGATTGTCTTTTATATCTGCCTCAGATTTTTTTAATGTATATTCTAGAGGAGTTATACTGTATGTATGGCTTTTTCTTAGCACCATATGTTATGATTATAAGGTGTATGGAGTAGTGGAATGAGGAAGAGATCTGACATCAGATCACCAGGATTCCAGTCCTAACTGGGACTTTTACCAGCCTTGAGACTCTGGACGTGCTACGTGTTTTCATATTCTCAGCCTTTTTCTGTGTGAAACAAGGGTAATAATGCTTGTGCTCCCTACCTAAGTACTGTGCAAGTTGGTGTGTGGAATTTTAGAAAAGCATGTAATAATTCATGGATGGATACAGCAAGATTAACATATGTGTGTATAACATAATTTGTAAAGCTGGCAAAATTGTTATATAAAAGTAAGTTGTTAGTATTATCCTAATAATGCCCAAGGCAACTAGGTGGTACAGTGGATAGCGTGCCAGGCTTGGGGTCAGGAAGGCCTGAGTTCAAATGTGGCTTCAGATACTTACTAGCTGTGTGACCCTGGGCAAGTCACTTAACTCTGTTTGCCTCAGTTTCCTTATCTGTCACATGAGCTCGAGAAGGAAATGGCAAACCACTCTGGTATCTTTGTCAAGAAAACCCCAGATGGAGTCATGAAGGGTCAGACACTCTGAAATGACTCATCAATGATAATATCAACATCCCAAAGTGTTCTTGAAATATGGATCTTTCTGTTTTGTATCACATGAACTAAGATTTCTTACTTTTTAGTATATGTTTCTTTATACAGGAAACCAAAGGCCCTAGTGTTTCATTTAGAAAGTTTATATGTATGTGTGTGTATATATATATATATATATATATATATATATATAATGTCATGAGCTTGATCTTAAGCATTTTTAGAATTTCCATTTTTGTTTTTATTTGTTATTTTTTTTGTTATAGAGCCTTGTGAGAACTAAATTCATAGCTAATGCAGGAATGTGCTGGAGCCAGCTCCTGATGGCTACTGAGAGCCTGTTGTTAAATTTCATTGTGAGCATCTACCCCTTAGAAAACAGCAAATCCTACAAATCAGGATTTGACTTATTATTTTGTTTATTGTCTAGCTTCAAAAAAAGCAGAGGAGAAAATGTTAATAATGTAGTTTAATGTAAAAATATGTCATATGTACACTTTTTTTTCAGCAATTCAGTTGTTAAACATTTTCTAAGATATTCCTGGATCATAGCTTTAGATGTGACAGGGATCTTAGAGCCCATCTAGCCCACTTCTTCCTCTTACAGATAGAAAATTGAGGTCTAGAGAAATGATGTGATTTGCCTACAGTCTCACAGGAAGAAAATGACTGAGTTAAGATTTGAACCCATGTTATCTGAATTCAAATTCAATATGTCTTGTTGGCTTCCTCCTTTTCTCTGCTATAAATTGCTTCATTTCTATGACAGCTGTAAAGGCTGCCATATTTAACAGTCTCTTCAAAGCGAGAGCTGCTCAGTGACTATAAGATATCATGCTAGATGTGACTTGCATTTTGTCTGTTAGAAAATAGGCCATCAATATGGAATAAAATCTAGAGACAGATTTTTTTCCCTGCCTGTCTTCTGTTATCCAAGTAGAATTGCAGAAATCAGAGATGAAAACAGCTTATTGAATCCTCCAGTAGCTTCATCTCCTTCTGAAGAATTGTTGGTAGTGTTTTAGCACGGACTTCATTCTAATATTTGGTATGAATATGAGCTCCTTGCTTTTGTGTTGTGGATGATTACATGAATATGTGAGCTGAATTTTGTGTGGCAGTCACTAAACATTGAGAACTGTCAGGCAGAGTCAGTACTGATCTTTCTAAGGAAAGGTTTTTGGTTTTAAATCACAGATCACTACCAAGATTCTGGAAATGACATACAGCATAAATGTCTGCCCTTGTAACCTCACTAGAGAAGAAGTTTCTAAGAAAAAGAATTTGGAAACAAAAGGCCCCAGCTTCAAAGGCCTTAGTCTTCCATAACCTCTCCCCCTTCCCGCCTCCAGACCCTACACTTTCTAAGACTTCATTGTGATGTTAATATTTTTTCATTTTGGGCAAAGTGTTATATGACTCTAAGGGAAAAAAAAAAAACCAGAAAGACCTGTATCTTCCTCAGTAGGGGTGTATAATTGCCCTCTTGGTGGATACATCATGTATATTCGAAGAACTCTTGTGAACTTTGCAGATAGAAACAGTAATTTTTATTTTTTTTTAATTTTTTACAAAGGACTAGTCAATACAGGCTACTCTTGGAATAACTCTTGAGGAGACATTAGGTGATTGATTGACGTATAATACTGGATTGGACTAGTCAACTTTTTATTCAAACTGGTCTTTAGTCTTATTCAGAGTTGAGGATCACACACACAAAAATTCAGCTGTCTCCCAAATGTGCCTTTTAATGTAGAAGATATTTGCAATATTATAAACTTTAAAAAGAGTTCCAGGAAATTCATTTTCAGCTGATATATGGGGGTTTTATTAGAGACTCACCAGTGCAGTAATTGGAAAGATCTACATTTTTTATATTTGTTGAGGGTAATAACACATATTAATAATACTGTATCTCATTTATTACAATTATATGAGTTCCGTACTATAGATATTGTTATTCCCAGATGTAATCAACCAGACAGCTAGAATTTATTAAGTACCTGCTATGTGCTTGGTGCACTGTGCTAGGTGCTGAAAATACAGTGACCAAAGTGAAACAGACCCTGCCTTCAAGGAGCTCAATATTCCATCAGGTTAGATAATATATACATATGTAGATATCATGAACAGATGAAACAGATCTGAGGTTTAGGACATTGGCAGTTGTGGGGAGGGGAATCAGGAAAAGTTCCATATAGAAGTGCTCTTAACCTAGTTTGTATTGAGGACTGCTGTGTATTCTGGCAATCACTTCTGTGAATTCCTTCTTAGAATCAGTTTTTAAATGCATAAATATATAGGATTACAAAGGAAATCAATAATATTGAAATATATATGCATATTACATATGTGTGTTTGTATGTATATATATATATATATATATATATATATATATATATATTTTGTGTATATATATATTGTAGAAAGCTTTTCAAACCAAGTTCATAGTGCTTATATTAAGAACCACTGATATAGAAGAAGGCCCTTGAGTCAAATCTTAAAGGAAAGTATGCGTCCTAAGAGGCTAAGATGAGGGGGAAAAGGTTGATAGGTTAAATGATTTGCTCATGTTTATAAAGCTATTATATGTAGGAGGTGGAATTCAAACCCAGGTCTTTCTGTACTCCAAACCACTTTTCTGCTATCGAACATTGCTTACCCCCAAATCTGGGGTAATTGACTTAGTGTGTGGCAATGTTTTTGTCTTAATGTTGAAAGGGTTTTTGTTGAGTGAAAATTGCTAGGGGCCTGTTGGACCCAACCTTGGCAATTTTGTAATTGTTGATCAATTATCAATTGATATCTCATTAACATCTAGCTGTTTGGAATTAGGGCCATTCAAATAGCTCCTTCCAGAATAATAGCTGTTAGAAAAGGGAGAAAAAATAGGTCATTTAATTGGAGTAAGGAGGCAGATTGCTTTTGTTAACAGTGTTGGGCTTGGATCATTTAAGTCCAGATATAGCCAGCCTTTTTAAAAAAGGAGTACCACCTATTGCCTTAGGTTGGACTTTGAATAGCACCTCATGGAGGTTTGCCTCTATAAAACTGAGGGATTAAATAATACAGCTTATCCCTTATTCTCTGGTC
This sequence comes from Potorous gilbertii, assembly GCA_028658325.1. Classification (NCBI taxonomy): domain Eukaryota; kingdom Metazoa; phylum Chordata; class Mammalia; order Diprotodontia; family Potoroidae; genus Potorous; species Potorous gilbertii. Next base: position 128,018,398 of record CM053773.1, read on the forward strand.
AGTTAGTGCTTTCCTCCCTTCCTTCCCCACCATATTACCTTGTATTGATGTATATAATGTGTATGCTTATATATGTATGTATTGTTCCATTTTTGTCCATATTTTAAGCACCAAGGACAAGGTCTAGAAGCCATTAAGTGCTTCATAAAATTATCTGTGATCATTTGATTATCAAAAAGGAACTAGATTGAAAATAGTCCAAAGAATGTAGGAAACATTTACTAATGTCTGCTCTGGAAGCTGCATGAGAAGATCCAGTTCCTCAGTCTTATAGCACAATGTTATTCTCTTCTGCTTTTGGGGGATCCCAAAAGATAAGCAATCCTATGTCAAGATATGTCCAGCTGGAACTAGAGAAGTGATAGATTCATAATCTATTTTCCTTTAGAGTGCAGAACTTCTATTGTGACCATACATATTTTAGCATTCATTGTTTAAATTTATAGCCTTAATTTATTTTTTATGTATCTACATGTTTTTCCTAAGCTAGAAGTTACCTCCAAATTTCTCATTAAATACTTCTATCTTTTGAGCAAAGTCACCTCTAATCATTGAGTGGTATTTCCTATAAAAGACCCTAGGGACTGAGGTGAGTGTGAGTGTGCACGTGCGTATGTGTGTGTGTGTGCGCGTGTAATAGCACTTATACAGTTCTTCAAGGTTTGCAAATGCCTTTTACATGTGTTGCCTCATTTGAATTTTGCAACAGCTCTGCGAGGTAGGTGTTACTATTGTCACCATTTTATAGCTGAGAAAACTGAGACCGAGTGGTTAAGTGATTTGCCCAGGTTCGTACAGTTGGTAAGTATCTAAGGCCATTTTTGAATTCAGGTGTGTCTGATTCAAAGTTTGGTGCTATAGCCACAGTGTCATCTACAGTAGTCTTAGATCAGAGATTTAGAGCTTCAACAGAACCTTATAGGTCATCTAGTGGTCTTCTTCCTCTTCATTTTACAGATAAAAAACCAGAGGCCCAAAGAGGTCAAATGACTGATCCAAGGTCATACAGGTAATCAGAGACAAAGGCATGATTTGAACCTTGCTTTGGAGTTAAGGACACACAGTTGAAGTTTTTCTCTTCCCAGAGTTACGTTTATAGCAGAATACATGGATATTTCCCTCCAAAAGGGAAACTACTGACTAAATTTCAGAGATTCTTTTGTGCCTTATGATGGTATCTACAGAAGTCCACACTTAACAGCTAATGGGCAAGTGAGGCTTACTATAGAGTGAGAAGGTTGCCTCTATGCTGAACCCTGAATTTAGGTGATATCTCACACTACTATTAATGTACTTGACTCAGTTTGCTACTTATTACTAAAATTTATTCAGTAATTCTACATCCAGAAATAAATTGCTGCTGCCTGGATTTATTTCTTGAATCTAGGACCCAAGCTAGAAAGTCCCTTTCAGTTTAAGAGAGTTTATATCCGCAGTTTATTTGAACAAATTATTTTGAAGACACATTGTGTTGAAAACATCCCTGTCGAGAAGTGTTAGACTGATCTGTTAAGAAAGACAGCTTGAGAACAGATTGTTGTTAACTAAATACTAGACATTCCATATGAATAATAAATATTAATGTAACTCTCTTTTTTCTGGACACTTTCTTGTAGTTCTTCAGCTCCGTGGATAATGAACCATTGTATAGCACTGTCTGAGGAAATGAAGAGTCACTGTAGAAGTTTATGACTGACCAAGGTTATGGAATTCAGTTATTGGGGCAGGGAGGTGGCTGGTACTGGGCCTGCAGTCAAGAAGACTCCTCTTCCTGAATTCAAATCCAGCCTCAGATATTTCCTGGGTGTGTGACCCTGGGCAAGTCACTTAACTCTGTTTGCCTCAATTTCCTCATCTGTCACATGAACTCAAGAAGGAAATGGCAAACCACATTAGTATCTTTACCAAGAAAACCCTAAATATAGTCATGAAGAGTCAATCATGACTGGAAAACTACTAAACAAGTACAACAAAATACCTGTCATTAAGCCTAGCATCCCAGAATTGTGGAAGCTCAGAGTTGGGAGAGATTTGAGAGATTGTGTAAGCCAACCCCAAATGACTCATTAAACCCTATCTACAATATCCCTAGGGACTTCTCAAGTGTCCCTTTGAATATCTGCTGTAACAAGGAACTACACCTTAAAGTAGCATCTTCTACTTTTGGATAGCTTTAAATATTAGGAAAGAGTGGGGTTTTTTTTTCTTCTTTATGTGTAGATGAAATCTGATTTTCTGTCGCTTCTACCCATTGAAGTTCTACCCTCTGGAGCCAAGAACAACAAGTCTAATACTTTTTCCACATGACAACCCTTCAATTATTTGAAGTCTATGATGCTTCTCTCTCAGTCTTCTCCAGTATAAATAATCTCCAGTGCCTTCAATTTATCATGGAATGGCATGGTTTCAAGTACCTTAACAAAAGATGGTCAGCCTCTTTTAGAAGTGGCCTAGCTTATCCCTGACCATATAAATTATGATATCCACATGTCTGACCTTCAAATTTGTGTGTATACATATGTATATAGTATATATGTATACACATACACACATGTATACACATAGTCTTAGACACATGGAAGTCAGTTAGGTGGCACAATGTCTAGAGTACTGGGCCTAAAGTCAGGAATATGATTCTTCCTGAGTTCAAATTCAGCTTCAGATACTTATTAGCTGTGTGAGTCTAGGAAAATCATTTAACTCTGCCTTAGTTTCCTCATCTGTAAAATGAGCAGAAGAAGGAAATGGCAAACCACTCCTTTATCTTTGCCAAGAAAATCCCAAATGAGATCATGGAGAATTGGGCATGACTGGAATGACTGAACAACTACATTATTTTCATGCTATTTGACCCATTAGAATGTAAGTTCTTTGTCATATAAATTTAGGGTAGAGCTCAGGTGAGTGGCATGCAGGGACATTAGGATGGGTTAGAATGGTTTATTGATACAGCCAAGTGCACCATGGGATATAAACAGATACAGTCAAGTATGGAAGCACTTGGGGCTTCCCTTTCCCCCACCATTCCCTGGGATAGTATGCTGGGTGGTAGCCCAGATGAAGAGTGGGATATGCTCCTGGGTTGAAGGCCTAGAGTCACTGGGGCCTTGGGTTTATATAGAATTTTTGAACTAAGTATCTGCCATAACAATTGTCACTTCACCAGGTAGGGTGATGGGTCACAAAGCATGAACCAGTAATGAAAGACTAAATTTATTAGAATTAACCAAGAAAGCCTACTTAGAATGAGGAAGGTAGATTTATATCTGCGCCATGTTAGCAAGCTTGCTAAATAGAGTTTCAGCACTTAGTTTCTTCTAGGACTAGGTGCATTTTAAATGTCAAATGTCTCAGAGTTGTATAACAAGTGACAGTCTTAGGATAGTAGGACCACAGATTGCCCTGGCTATTTACTCCTAGAGGGCAGGAAGTCTTTTTGTCTTTTTCAGTATCCTCAAAGCTTACTTAGCACCTCATACATAATAAATTCTTAATGAATGTTGATTGACTGACTGATTGAACTGGAAACAATAATTCTTATGTGGCATATAAGCAGAAAAATGTATGATATAATTAGTTACTCTAGTTAGTTGACATCTGAACTATTGTATTCAGTCCTGGGTGCTACATTTTAGGAAGGATATAAAGTTGAAGAGAATGCCCTGGAAAGCAAATGAAATGGGAAAAAGCCTTGAAGATTGCATGCCCTATAAAGATTGGTTGAATGAACTGGGAATCTTTATTCTGGAGAAGAAAAGACTCCAGGAAAGATGCAGTATCTGTCTTTGAGAATTAAAAGGGAGTGCTTAGATTAAGAAGAGGTTTTTGTTGTTTGTACTTCATTTTCTTTTTTGGCAAGGCATTTGGGTTTAAGTGACTTGCCCAAGGTCACATAGTAAGTTTCAAGTGTATGAGACTGGATTTGAACTCAGGCCCTCCAACTCCAGGGCCAGTGCTCTATCCATTGTACCACCTAGCTGCCCTCATCCTTCAGTTTTGAAGTGAACCCAATGACATCACAGGGCGATGTCTTGACTTGCATGTGAACTGGATTTAAGTGAGGCAAAGTCACAAAAAGTCATCAGCCTCACTTTCTTTTCAAGAATCATCAAAGTCTAATGTCAAGACAAATGTCAAGACAACGCTAATGGCCTGGGAGAGAGTCAGTGAATTTGTGTCTTTGACATCTGGCCAAGCTCTAAACACTCTACGATGCCTGCTTCAGCTACATTCATGACAGTTGGAACAAATTGTTCTTAACCACTCATTTTACCAGGGCAAATCTTCATGTGCTTGGGGTAGGCATCCTCCTAACTCACTAACAAGGATTGAGGTCTGTCAGTTACCCTCAACCTGGTTTAGCGTTACTTCCAAGAGGGTTTACAGGAGTATGGCTATATGTATTCTACAGCTTCTTGGAGCCACAAGTGAGGGTGGGGAGAAGCTACAAAAAGGCAAATTTAAGTTTGTTGTGAGGAAAGATTTTCCAAATACTAGAATGAGCAAAAAAGTAGAATGGGCTGCCAGATGAGATATTAGATTCCTGCATTGGATATTTTCAAAAAGATGCTAGATACTGTCTGGATAAGTTGTACAAGGGTCAGGTCTGGATTGAATCAGTTGTCCACTGAGGTCTCTTCCAGTTTATATTCTTGATGCTACATTTTCATTATAATCTTTCTTGTGATAAACACTTTGCTTTTATTAATTTTTTTATTAATGTAATATCAGTTCTTTTAGCTGCCTCATTAAGCTACTGATTCATAAATACTTCTCCTTCAAGAGAATGCTGAAACCTTAGTCACATCTCCCCTATTCTATATTTAAGCAATTAATTTTTGAACCTAAGTGATGGACTTCGCATGTTTTCTTCACAACTTTTCCAGCTTTTCATTTCTTTCCTTGTTAAAGAGAAGTTTGAGTTTTACTAGATTGACAGAGTTGTCCCTGCCAGCCCTAAAATTTTGTGATTCAATTTAATTCAATAAAAATTTACATATACATAAAAAAGTACGTATAAGGCATTGTCAATTCTTGTCAATCAGCAATAATGTATTCAGTACTTAGCTATGACCCAGGCATTGTACTAAACACAGGGATGCAAAGAAAGCCACATCTTTGTCTTAAAGTAGTAAGGAATTAAGATTTTGAGCTTGCCTGATTGGGGAGGATGGTGGTATGATAGATAGGAATAAGGGCATTTAGAAGGAAGAATTTGGGGGGAAACAGAATGAGACATATTTTTGACACGGTGGTTTAGCGATGTCTAGGAAACATACAGTCTAAGATATCTAAAAGACAGTTGGTGATGCAAGAATGAAACTCCAGAGAGATGTTAGGACTGTACATATAGATCTGGAAATCATCTGTATAGAGACAGATGATGATTGGAGCTGATGAGATCACAAAGTAAGATAATGTAGGAGTAAGAAGACAGCCCAGCACAGAGCCTTGTCACGATCACTGTAGATTTCTTTTCTGTCATTTAATCTCTTATCAAGTCATTTAAACCTGTTTACCTCAGTTGCTGTATCTTTAAAGAATGAGCTAAAGAAGAATATGACAAACCACTCCAATATTTTTGCCAAGAAAGCCTCAAATAAGGTTATGAATAGTTAGGACTGAAAAATGAGTAGACAAAAACAACAACTCACCCTTGTTTTATCTTCTATTTTGATAAATATATCCTCAGCCAAGTCACTGATAAAAAATTTAACAGTATAGGCAAGCTCAACTACCAGACTGTGATCTTGGATGTTTAGACTCTTTGGTGAAAATACTTCAAAAGTCAGTTAGCCAGCAAGTACTTAAGTTGTATCCCAAAATAAATAGCAGTTTTGGACAATTGTGCTAGTGAAGGTGTAGAGTAGTACAGCTCTTAGAGGAGGGGAATGATAAATTGTAGCTTATGAGTGATCAAGGTCATGGTATGGAAAGCATGTGGAAACAGGTTGTCTTATGAACTTGGGATAGCTTGAAAAAAACTTGGAGTAGAAAGGTCAGATTAGGAGGCGAACTGGGGATGTATTAGAAAATGAGAGAGATGAACTGATAGACAGCTATGAAAGCAATTGTCAGAAATCCTGACCGTTCGATTGTACAATCCTGTGACTAGTGTAGCCTGAAAGAAGGTGACTTGATTGAAGCAGCAGGATTAAATTAAAGCAATTTAGGGAAGCCAGATGCTGAATCACCAATATGTTAATAAAACCTTTGATTAGAAATCATTCTTTGGGGAGAAAAAAATTCCAGAAGGAAGAAGAAAAAAGATGAGTACAGAATAATAATACTTCCTTATATTTGTGTAAATTGGATGTAAGGGAGAAAGGAGAAAGGTGCACTCTGACCAGGCATGTTTCATTAATCCTCACAAAATCTCTGACATTTATGTTTTTCTATACTTTACTTAAAAGTAACTATTGATAGTTTTGTTTTTATAACACCTACATTTCTCAGGGTCCTCCTCCGTTTTTATACTTTCAGTGAGTCATCCCTAATGAAAAAGAATATAGAAAAGAGGAAAAGAAACAGTTCAGCAAAAACAAAATATCAAAAAAGTCAAAGGGAGGTGCCCCTTCTTTGTGGATGACCTTGATCCTAAGAGTTTCAAAGCATTCAGTTTCAGCTGTTTTGTCGTTAATGTGCTTTCTTTCCATCTATACACACACACACATACACCCAACATATATACATATACAGATATATACATAATTATGGCTATATGTATACAGACATATATACATATACATATATGTATGTGTGTATGTATCTATATCTATCTATCTATATATAACTTTTCTGGTTCTACTTACTTTCTTTTGAATCAGTTCACATAAATCTTCCTATTTTTTTTTTACATCATATTAATAGTGCATTACATTCACATACTACAGGTTCTTTAGTCATTTCCCAGTTGCTTATTCTTGACTTTCAAGATGAATGGGAAGTAGACTTGCAGCTATTTGTTCAATTCATATTCTAACTTCCATTTTTTAATACATCACTCCTTTTGTTCACTAGAGCAACCTCTGTCTTAAGAGCCTTCCTAATTTCCTTAGTTATTAAGTGATTAGGGCACTACTAATATCCTTTGTATGGCAAAACACTTTTATTCCTCAAATACTCCAATACTTGCCCATCTTGTGTGATCTCCCATTGTTCATGCCCTCCGATAAGTTTACCATGAGGGCCTACCTATTGTCGTGGAAAAGGAAAGGAGGAAGGGAACAAGTATTTATTACCAGCCTGCTCTGTACCAGGCACTGTACCAGATTTCATTGTTTCTCACAACACCCCTGAGAGGCAGCTGCTGTTATTATTTCCATTTTATAGTTGAGGAAACTGAGGCATACTGGTTAAGTGATTTTCTCTGGGTGGTACAACTGTAAGTGTCTTAGTCTGAAAGGTCCCAGATGAAAATACAATGGGGAAATGTTTAACAAAATAAATAAAAATGCAGTGCAACATGGATAATTTTTATTTGTGGTTTTCTAAATCAATACCACAAGGGATCTATTTACTTTGACACCCTTGGGATGCCTTCTTTTGATCATGTCAATTACTATTAAGAGACGCCCTGTTTTCCAGAGCTAAGGCCCAGCAAGCAGGCTGTGTCCTGAGCTTGGAATAACAACAATCCTTTGTGCTCACCATCTAGAGGATCTCATCCTCTGGCAACATTCCATCATTATTGTATTGCTTTGATCAGTGCCACGTGTTCTCTGAGCTTGGACAAGCTCAAACAAGTTAGGATAAGCTTGGACAAATACCGGTCCTGAAGCAAACTTGTCTCTTTGTGCTGTGACCCCTCATTGTCAGGGCTACAGCCCACCATGTAGCCATTGTTGTAAGTATCAAGCTTTAGCCACAATACAATTGGTCTTAAGGGCAGGGCCTTAGCACATGTGATTAATGTGCCTCGTACCTGCAAGCCATTTCCCTCACTTTGAAATTAAACTTCTGTTTGACTCCTGACTCTCCTGTCTCTAGCCTGCTCTGTTCTACTTTGTCCATTCACAGGTTAGAGGCTGGTTCTCTCCTGTTGACAGCCTTGTGCAGATCCCAGTGGACTATGTGGGCTAACAGTTAAAGGGTTATTTAAAATCCCAAAGCAGACACCCTGAAAACTTACTTAAGAAGCTGCAACATAATATTGTTAATAAAATTAAGTTTTAGGTATTGAAGAAAAAAATCCCAGGTTCGGAGTCATAAAATCTGGTTTTTGAGTCTTCATTTTTTATTATTGTTTAGTTGTGACAATTTAGGCAAATTATTTAACTTCTTTTGGTCTCAATTAATATGTCTTTAGAATAGAGATAATATTTTCATGATCTGTCCCACAGGGTGACTGTGAAGCTCAAATGGGATATAGGAGGGCTCTCAACTCAGGGCCATGAGCTTGTTTTTCACAAAATATTTTAATAATTATTTCAATACAATTGATTTCCTTTGTAAAGTTATGCATTTTATTTTATGCATTTAAAAGCATTATTTCAAGAAAGGGGTATATAGGGTTCACCAGACTACCAAAAAGGTAGGAGATCTATCACCCCTATTTCAGATCTCAGAACCCCTTGAAAATGTTATATGTTTTGTAAAGTACTGTATGAATATTAGCTATTACTATTTGCCAGATCTGTAATTTTATTGATTTAGAGAACTCCTGATGAGGAAATCCTTCTGTCATTACAGATCTCTACCTGTTCTGCAATTTATATTAGTTTCCTAGGGTATTTAGAGGTTAAGTGACTTACTCAGGGTTACACAACTAATATGAACTAGAGGCAAGGCTGAAATCCTGACTCAGGCTAGTTCTTTATTCTCCGCATCCTCTTCCTCCTCCTCCTCCTCCTCCTCCTCCTCCTCCTCCTTCTTCTTCTTCTCCTACTCCTTCTTCTCCTCCTTCCCCTCCTCCTTCTCTTAGTTCTTCATTATATTTCTTCATCACTTCACAAGATCCAGGATTTTGTTGACATGTCTTCTCCATCCATCAATGCTTACTGCAACTCCTGAATAGCCTTAGGTAGACAATTTGATCTGGTAGCCAATTTTCTCTTGCTGAATTTCTCTAAACATTATGGACTTATCCTTTTATGAAGAGCTTGTCATATAAATCCATTGCTGGGATTTCACTCAAACGCTTTCTAGCTTGATAGGACCTGCTGGAGCTTATGTGACAGCAGCAGAACCTTCAAGAACTTCCATATTCAGGAAGTCAGAATTGTAATGGAAGAATTGTAGTTGTGGCAATAATAATTCTTTTGTCCAGAAAGCAATAATCCTGTTTTGCATGTTCACATGTAGCTGACATTAGAAAAACAAAATAAAAAAGAGTGAGTCAAATGGGAATATATTGGTGAATTTTTTATAGGTGCCTTTCTTTTATCTAACAGTCTTCTGGGGTTAATGCAGACTCTGTTTTTCAAGTCCTCACACAGGAATTCAGGTCTATCAGGATGGTGTGCCTCAGATCCCAACAGCTTGCATTACTGTGGAGGATGCAGAGATGATGTCAAGGATGGCTTCTCGGGGGATCAAAATTGTCATCCAACTAAAGATGGAAGCAAAGAACTACCCAGATGCAGATTCCTTCAATACTGTGGCTGAGATCACTGGGAGCAAGTATCCAGAACAGGTAAATGTCCTGTCACAAAGAGGCATACCATTCAGAAGTGATACTTCCAGTTATTGTCAGTTTTTAGTGGATTTGGAGGAAAATGACAATGTAGTTTTGCTGACTTTGACATAAGCAATATAAATTTTGTGGAATACCTTATCTGCATTATCTCATGGGAACCTTATAACATCCCTGAGAAGTAGGTACTACAGGCATCATTGTCCTCTTTTTACAAAAGAGGAAACTGAAGTTTATGGAGAAGGCAAATGACTTGTCCATGGTCCTGAACTTAGTATCAGATTTGAACCCAAACTTCAGTCTGGCACTGTCTCTGCTTCCAAATTCTTGTTTTGCACAGTGGACTCAAGTTCTCACCCCTTCAAAACTCTAGGCAGCTCTTATTAAAAATGAGCAGAATTTATTAGCTTGTTTCATCTTCTTATATTTTCTGTGTCTCATGAAAGTTAATGGAAATGATCAAGAAGCCAACTGCCTGAGTGGTGAGGCACACAGGGTTAAGTGACTTATATAGTCCATAAATCAGAATATAATCTATAAATATATAACAAATAATCTATAATTATATAATCTATATATCGATTGAATATGATCTATAAATCAGAAAATCAACCTAAATATATGAGCTAAATACACAGATGCATATGGGGACTTTGCTTTGTTTTAAGATGTTGAATTATGTTTTCTTCCCTGAAAACCAGAGCATTGATAACTTAAAAATTAATTATACGTGAAACCACTTTTGAAAGATTTTCACAGGCACACATTCTTCATTAGCAGAGAAGGAAATTATTCTTTTGAAAATTATATTCAGAGTGACACTGCCAGACATTTGACAGAAGGTTACGAAGGAGGAGGTGACTAGAGATAGGGGACATCTGTGAAGAACCAGATCTTCTGGACTCCTTTCTGTACTGCTGTCAGTAATTCAAAGCAGTTTGCTTATGGAATTCCTATTCCCTTTCTCCTTTTTGTAATGGCGTGCTCTCTGTTGCCATTTAGGGCAATAGAGAGAATGACATACCTTCACTACTTGCTAGTGAAAGACTAAAGATCAACTCCACATCCTTTGGCTCCAAATCCAGAGCTCTTTTGGCAGTTGACTGTTTGAACTCAAATAGAGAACATGACAATTATCCCTGTTTAAATTCTTCTTATTAGACTGCACTTCAAATTATTGACTGACAAAATCTTTTTTTTATTATCTCAACTCTATAATCCACTAGATTAACTCTATCCTCCAACTTCTTTTCATCTCTACCTTCTATAAGCATACCATGACATTCATTGATTAAGTCATTTATTCATTATCTCTAACAAAAGAGAGGTTTATTGGATATGTCCAGTTTGTTCCCCCTTTATGTGGAGACAGAACATTCAAGATGGGGGGCGGGGTTGAATGGGGAGAGGAGAGTGCAACAGCAAGCAACAAAAGCTTGCTAAGTGTTTACTATAAACATTGTGACTACAGAGAAAAAGCAAAAACAGCCCCTGCTTTTAAGAAACTTACATCCTAATGAAGGAAACAATATGTAAGATTGTTATTGTTGAGTTATTTCAGTTCTGTTTGACTCTGTGACCCCTTTTGGGGTTTTCTTGGCAAAGATACTGGAGTACTTTGCTGTTTCCTTCTCCAGCTCATTTTATAGATGGGGAAACTGAGGCTAAACAGGGTTGTGACTTACCTAGGGTCACACAGCTAGTAATTATCTGAGGTTGTATTTGAATTCAAGTTTTCCTGACTCCCGGGCTGGTGCTCTATTCACTGTGCTGCCTAGCTGCCCGCAACATGTAGGATAAAGGAATGTGTATGTGTATACACACACATATATGTATATGTATGCATGCACACACATATGCCCTATAAAGACTGTGATATATATATCTATATATATAGATATATATAGATATAGATGCAAACAGAGAAAGCAAAACATTGCCTTCTTTCAAGCATTTCATATTTTAATTGAAGAGATCACATATATAGAATGTTTCAACTGCAGTTCAGATGGAAAAGTCTTTACAGTATGTGTGTATGTAATGTATATATATATGTGTGTGTATGTGTGTGTCTATGTATAGATACACACACATACACACACACACATATATATATGGCTATATCTATAACTCTATATCCTACATTTTGGGGGCAGTTAGATGGTACAATAGATATATACATATATACATATGCATATATATGTATATATAAAAACAAATATACACATGCATATATAATATAGTATATCTGTATATATGTATACATGTACACTGTGTACATGTACGTGATGCATGTGTGCACATGTACACACATTCACACACATATATGTGCCTATATGTGTACTCATTTATGCAATGTCTGTATGCAATGTATGTTTATATACACACACACACACACATAGCTGCATATATATATGTAGGATAAAGGTACATTTATCTTACATACTGTCTACATTAAAGGTGTATGTGTATAAACATACACACATACTCAGACTCATACTATAAATGCACCTCCCATACCTCTGTATTCTATATATTGTACATTGTACTTATTCTACATATGTACCTATGTGTACATATTATATATGTATATATATATATATATATATATATATATACAGGCAGCATGTATATATGTATATAGAGAGACATGCTTTATCCTATATGAGTATGTATAGATGTATATAGCACACATGTAAAATATATTATATATATATATACACATACACATATGTAGATATATGTATGATAAAAGTAGGATATGTGTGTGTATAAAATACACAATGGATAGAAAATAACCTCAGAGGAGAGGGCACTATGAACTGAGGGACAGGGGGGTTCTGGGAAAGGTATTCACTGAGAATCATAAATTTAGACCTGGAAGGAACTTTAGCAGTTGTTGATTCCAGTTCCCTCATTTTATTAATGAGGAAATGGAAGCTCAGAGATATAACCCAGGATCACTCAGTTAATAAGTTTCTCAGGCAGGATTCAAACTCAATTATAAGTTTCTTGATTCTCAGTTTAGAGCTCTGTCTATTACACTGCGCTGCCCCTGAGAAGAGAATATTCCAAGCATGTGGGACAACCATTACAAGGTGGGGTGATGAGAGATGGAGGGTTAACTATAAAGACTAGTAAGCAGGCCAGTATGGCTGTACTTGAGTTTGTGGAGAGTATTATGAATGAATGAAAAAGAGCATTTATTAAGTGCTTCCTATGTGCACAGGACTATGTTAAGTTCCAGGGATACAAATACAAAAGCAAAACACTTCATTTTCTTAAGCATCTCATATTCTAATTGAGGAGACCAGATATATACATACATATATATATGTGTGTATGTATGTATGTATGTATGTATACAGGAGGTTTCAGCTGCAAATCAGATGGGAAATGCCCCATAGTCTTTACAATGCAGCTGCAAAGCAGATATTTATGAATCTTCAATTTCATTTCCGTTAATAAAGCCATATTGGTTTCTTGTATTGTAAGTCTGAATGGGGACGAAGTTCCCTGATGTTTCCCAAAGGTTTCATAGGTTTGGCTTTCGAAGGCTTTCATCTTTACCTTCCATCAGTACCTCTAGGTTGACAGCGACATAAATTGTAGGTTAGTTAGTTTAGGTTGACTTACTTTTCCCTGACACATCTTTGGTAAATTACTCCAAACTGTAGTAGAGCAAAGTACTAATAATGTCAAGTTAATTTACTACAATGGAAATTATCTCTAACAAGGCAGAAGTTTGTTGGATATGTCAAATGTTCCCCCTTTGTGTGAAGGCAGAACTTTCTGGGGGGAATTGAATGTAGGGAGGGTAGAAGAGAGTGCAACATTAGACAGTTGTTGATCGACAGTCCTCAGAGATGACACCAGCCTTTTGGAAAAGGAACATATTCACTTCCTATCATCTTATTATGTATTCATGGACATGTTACTTGAAGCAAACACATTTACAGGAGAGAATTCTTCCTTTATTGTACAGGGAACCATGTGAATCTTAGTCCTCTGGAAGCACATGTGGTATTATCTGTGTATTGCCTTCTCTCTTTGGTGACTAAGCTAGTGACAGAGCTGGATTGAAACTGTTCTAGCCTCAGTGTCCTTCCTAGATAAATTGCCTCCACTATTAGCAAGTTAGACATGAGTGTCCTTTTCTCCTCCATTTATCAGGAAACTTACTACTACTTAACCATTTGGAAGTTCCCTGAAGACTTTGACAAGGTACAATAACTGTTATTAAAATGAGTGAGATGATTTTTGACACTTGAAAAAATCCTCTATGTAAACAATGACTATTGCAAACACTAATTAATTAAAACACTAACAACAAACCAAACCTATTAGAATGTGTAAACTAGTGTGAAGTAGTAGCTAGAGGATATAGACTTGGAGTCAGGAGGATCTGGGTTCATATTATACCTCTGACATTTCATAGAATGTGACTATACTTAATTTGAACTTCAGGAAACTTTGAAAACTGTGAGTTAAAACTTAGCCAATGGAAAAAATTCCTTCAGTGATGAAATCACAGGTTCCTGACATCTTATCATACATCTAAGTGAGTATTGTCTCATTTAGTGCAATGATTCTGCCGTTGTTTCAAATAGAGGGGTGCAGGAGGATCAGATCATTTCTATTCAAGGTCAGTCTCTAATGTTTACCAGCTGTGTTACTTTGGGGGTGTCATGTCTACTTCTCGAACCCCAGTTTCCTCAATTGTAAAATGATGTGTTGTATTTATCCTATATTCCAAATAGTAGTAGGTGTTATGGGGCTGAGAGCCTGGGAGATAGTGAGACAAAGCTGCAGAAGCTGGAGATGGAATGCCATGTATGGGTAACCATGGGTAGGACATTATTTCTTTAATATAAGGTATGTGAAGAAGAGCAATTCATAATCTTGAAAAAGTAGGCTGGAATTAGACTGTGAAGGTTGTGGTTTGCATCAAATAGATGAGTTTTTATTTTATCCCAGTGGCAAGAGAGAGCCATAACAGTTTCTTGAGAAGAGTAACAGAGTAAGATTCATGTTTTGGGAATTTCACTTTAGCAGCTAAGAAAGTGTCTGTTGGTAATACCAGCGTCATCTGTCTGTGGTGCTGCTGGTGTCTATCAGTTCCACCAGGGGTTCCTGTCAGGGGTAACAATGGTTCTTGTCAGTGGTGCCAGTGGTGTCTATCAAAGATGCCACCAGGATGGGGTATCATACTCATCAATAGCTATAGGCAGACTAGCCAGTGATAAACTAGTGTCCTGTGGGGAGGAAGGGAAGGGGAGAGATGCACAGAAAGATACATGGAGACTTTTCTATTAGTTAGCATACTATGTGGGAAATGAGAATTCTAGAAAGGTTTAGGTCAGGGTTGGGGTACCTGCAACTTTGGGGCCACAGGTGGCCCGCTAGGTCCTCAAGGGCAGCCTTTTGATTGACTCCAAACTTCACAGAAGGTGGGTATGAGTGATAGGTAGAAGATTCTGTGAAGTTTGGATTTAGTCGAAGGACTGCACTTGAGGACCTAGAAGGCCACATGGTGCCTTGAGGTTGCATGTTCCACACCTCTGGTTTAGGTGTAATTAGGGTCCAGTGATAAGGCAATAGGTCTAGAATATTGAAATAACTGGAAAATACAGTGTTTAACTGAATTCAGACACAAACCCCAAGATGTTTCACTCACTTCATGAGTGCCTGAGCTACTCTTTTGAATCACTGGGCATAGGCATTAAACATGCCACTCTTGCTTACTCAAAAGAGTGATTTTCTAATGTGGGAACTTCAGGCATTGTTCAGTCTGGGAAGAAAGGTAGGGAAGTTTTTTTTAAGCAGGAGGTGACTTTCATTTCCCGTACGTGAGCTCCAACTCAGCCACTGGTAAGACCAGCCCTGAATGCAAGACAGAGGCTAGATTGTATCCACATTTTGTCCTGAGCTTAACACACCACAGGAATTTGAATTGACATTAACTTAAATAATCCTTTTTTATTGCCTCTAATTATTAAGCTTCTAATATTTGCCACCCTCCAGAATGTCAAGCTCAAGCTTCCTGCTGCACCATTTATTTAATTTTGTTCAATTCAACATACTATATACCAAGCATTGTACTAGGTAGTGTGGGAGGTATATAGATAAATAAAACATGCTCCCTGCCGCCCTGAAGTTTGCACTCTCATAGGGGAGCTAAGACATACATAAACCTAATAATGCAACACTTAAAATAGAATTGGAAAAGAGGGGTATAAAGAATATACTGTGAGATTCCAGGGGAAAGAAGGATCACTTCTGTTTATGGGAACCTTGAAGGCCACAAGACAAGGCAGCAAGTATTTATTGAGCACTTATTGTTTGCCATTTGCTATGATAAGCGCTGAGGATACATATACAAACAAAAGGAAAGACATTCCTTTCTCTCAAGGAACATGCATTCTTATGGGGGAAGATCACGCAGAAAAAAGAGCTGAGAAGTAGATATTAGAGGGGTAGGGTGTTATAGTCCTGAAGGTCTGAAGGTGAGTTAGGAGGGGAATGAAGGCTGACCAGTCTGGGCTCTTCCTCAAAATGAAAGGAAGAACTCACCCCTGAGAGAAGGGGATCAGAATGACAAAGGGATGTTCCAGGGTGAGGGGCAGTTGAGGCATGATAACCAACTCTAGAAATTCCAAGCAGAGATGGGAAGGAAAAGAAGGTTGGCCAACTTCTGCCACTTCTTAAAAGGAAAGCCTTGGGAGGAACTCATCAATGCAAGAAGGAGGGTTGGCACAGTAGAGGGATATTCCTGGGTGAGCAGGGTGCAGGTGAAGGTGGATGTTCCAGAGTGAGGATGCCTCAGGTACTAATGGAAGTTTTAGGGTAAAGTGCCAGATGAGGCATGGTGGCAAAACCCAAGAGAGAAAGGAAAGAGTCAGAAGCAGAGCCAGGAGAGGAAGAAAGGTTGACTAGCCTGGTCCCTGAAGAGGTGTTATTTGAGATAATCCTTGAATGATAGGTAGAAATTTAATAGAGTTGGTGAGATAGGAATGGAAGGTATTTAAGGCATAAGAAAAAGTGTGAGTAGGAAAGGCATGGAAACAGAAATAATAGTGATAGCATCAACAATAGCACTAATAAGAGATGACATTTTCTCGTACCTTAAAGTTTGCAAAATGTTCGTGTACACATGTGATTTGAGCCTGGAAAATCCACAAGAGGCAGAAACCATAGCTATTATTCTTACATTCATTTTACAAATGGTATACTCAGAGAGGTGTTCATTGTCACACAAGTAATCCATGTGAGAGATAGGATTTAAATTTAGGTCTATTTGACCCAAAGTTCAGCTTTCTATTTTCTCTGAAATGCTGTGTGAGATGTGTCCAGGGAGTGATGAGGAGTCTACTTTTTCTATACCTGGCCAAACTTTTTATATTTACATTACAAGATTGGTGGGCAGATCAAATGAGATTTTATATGTACATATACATACATACATACATATAAATATATATATATATACATATACACATATATATGTCATATTTTCTGGTCCTGAAAATACTACGTCAGTGTCACTTTTTGCTTTTATCTGAGTCATCATCATAGTACATGAAGAGGAGTAGTTTGAGGCAAGGCTGGGATTGTATTTTGGAGACAGATTTTACAGGTCTAGGTTAAAAAATTTGGGACCTGTTTGTTGGGCAGAGTGGGCTGGTAAAAATTTTCAATGAGTGCTATCTTGTGATTGTATGCCTCAAGAACACTAGATTGATAGTGATTGAGGAAATTACTTGGGGGAGGAAGGTGCAAGTTGGATTACTGTCACAATAGTCTGTCCAAGAGCTAATGAGGGCACCAACTGGGACTGTGGTGGAGAAATGGAATAAAGGAGACTGATATGAGGGCTATTAACAGAGTAGAATCATCAGGACTAGTGTGGAGAGAGGGAGGGAAGGAAGAAGTCAAAGATGGTACCAAGGTTCCCAGTATGGCTGATGGGAAGAAATAGAGTTGTCATTATTAGCAATGCATGTCACTGATGTGAATAGAGAGTAAAGGAAACCATGGAGAAAGTCGTTTTTTCACCGCAAAGGACTATATGATATCCTCTAAGGAAAGCCAGGTTTCATTTAATGCTAGGAGATGGAATGAGTAATCAAGAAAACTTTCCAGGATGTAGGGGAATTTTTATAACATGGCACTGATTTGGTCTCAAAAGTCCTGATTTGGGGGAGCGTAGTCTTTCTCCAACAAGCTGTTTTTAACCTAACTCAGCATCCTTTTTCCCACCTTGTTCTTAATACCCCTTCTCTGCCCTGCCCTTTTTCTTAACATATTCGTCCTCTCTTCTCCTTCCCCCAATACCTCTATCTTACTTTCAGTTCATAATTATTTGATGACTCTCTGCCAGTGTCTGAAGGGGATAGGAAATTAGTCAGATACCCTCACATAGTATCCCTCTCCTCCCTCTAAAATACTTGAATTGCCCTGATCCCAGTGATGCCTAGCTGCACTGACCAACATAAAGTAAAACTAGACCTAGAAGTTCCAGCAAGAGATTGGCGTGGGGTTGGTCCATATCTTAGGATCAAGTCCTCCAAAGATCATCATGAACTCATTCTAGCCTTGACCTGAAGAGTTTACATCATGTCTGAAATTGCCTGTTGACATGAATTGAGATGCCTTTGAAGGTAATGGAGGTAAATCTCTTTCTCCTCCCCTAAGAAATTTCCAAGGGTAGGTTAAATGACCATTTTGGGGTGGGATATTACATATGAGATGCTTATTTGAGTGTAGGTTATATTAGATGTCCAGTGACATCTAAGGTCCCTTTCAATTTTGATATTCTGTGATTTGCTTAAGTAAAAGACTTAAGTAAAAAAACTTAAGTAAAAGAAGAGAAAATTAAAAAAAACTTATTCCTGATGACCTTGGTCTTCTCAATAGTAATAATAGTAGATAGTATTAATATAGGGGCAGTTAGTTACAGTGGATAGAGTGTGAAGCCTGGAGTCAGTAAGACATCTTCCTGAGTTCAAATCTGGCCTCAGACACTAGCTGCATGACCCTGGTCAAGTCACTTAACCCTATTTGCCTTAGTTTCCTCATCTACAAAATCAGCTGGAGAAGAAATGGCAAACCACTGCAGTATCTTTGCCAAGAAAACCCCAAATGGGATCATGAAGAATCTGAAATGACTGAAAATGATGGAACATTAACGTTTTCCTGACTCCGAGTTAGTTAATCCCTCCACTATGCCATCCTGGTTGAGTGTGAGAATGAGGAAAGATCTCATAATTTTTACTTAGAGCAGTAAATTTCAATGATGAGGAAGTCAGAAAGTAGGCTGGAGGAAGATTTGTAAGAGAGGAGGGATGAAGTATTGTGTGTGTGTGTGTGTGTGTGTTCATCCTTCGTGGCTGAAGAAGAAATGCCATCAAAGAAATAATGACATGACTTGTACTTGCCTTTGTTTTGAGTGAGGGAGGGCTGTGCAGGTCACCAGCCTCACTTCTCCAGAGCCATCTGAATCCAGTGACCAGATATTCATCAGGATGACTGGAGATGACCCAGGATGAGGCAATTAGGGTTAAGTGACTTGCCCAAGGTCACACAGCTAGTGAGTGTCAAGTGTCTGATGTGACATTTGAACTCAGGTCCTCCTGACTCCTGCACTGGTGCTCTATCCACTGCACCACCGAGCTGCCTAGGAGTACCTTGTAAGTAGAAAATAGAAGAGTTACAGAAGTTCTAATCCTCTTGATTCTCTGACACTGACTGTGGGAAGTAAGAAAATTGTTGTCCACATTCCTAGGTGATAAAGGGTTGTGACTTAGCCTGGACAGGTTAGAAGTCAGAAATTCATGCGTAGGCCCAAGGTGCTGTGTGAGGAAGGGCCAGGGGACAGTGTCTCAGGAGATCCAAAGTTAAGAAAACCCTATAAGAAGCCCCATCTTCCTGCACATGTCTTCCTGTAACCTTACTGGGGAGGCTACCCGTCCATTCAGGGGAGGAATGGAAGTAAAGATTAATAAAAGCTTTCCTAATTTTACAACAGGTATTCTTTATTTAAGGTGAGCATGTTTCTCACTGTTGGGGGCTTGTTAGACAGGCTCACTTCTAACACTGACCTTTGCCATCTGCCTAGACTCCAGTGACTAGCTGTGTGTCATACCATGAAGGCTTTCTCATTAGATGCAGTGTTTTTCAAACTTAAATATTCGAAGAGTTTTTCCAAAGGGTGGAGAGGGGAAACAAGAATTCAGCTTAGAAAAATCTATGGAAAAGGAAGGTGCTTCTGATTTTTCTATGTACAATAAAGCTGTTTTTCCAGAGTATCGGTTAGGGAAATTTCCTGTAAACAAACAGCCTCATTCCCTGTTGACAGCTCTTTTCAGGGATTTTAAACATGGCTTCAGCTCTAGCTTGCCAGCAGAAATACAAAACAACCAGTTACTAGGCTAGCTAATAGGAAATATTTTCAAAATGATACAATTGTTATCTGAATTTGGAAAGGATACTTGACACATTTTTTAAAACTAGCAGGGCAATCAAGTGGAAAAAGCAGTGGATTAGGAGAGAGGAAGTTGAACTTTTACAACCAACTAAATGTGTGACCTTAAGAACTCATGAAATTTACCTCTGTGTTATTTGTTTTTTACCTCCTTGTGTTTTAAAGGTACTTCCTCACTTTAAAATGAGAGGATTGCATTAGCTGGTTCCTTCCATCCAGACTTTCTGACTCTAAAGTAATAAGATTTTATTATATATTTAAATATAAAAGATATCTTTTGATTGAACTTTCCATATTTACCTGGAGGAAGCCTAAATGTAGCCAAAATCCAGTGGAGCCTCAGGATAACTCTGAGATGGTCCTCAAGGAACAACACTTAGCATTTCTTCAGTACTTTGTTATACCAATCTCTTTGGTATGGGAACTTCCTCCACCAATGGTGATCAAAATCTCTTTAGCTTCTTGACCAGTGTTAGCCTGATGAGTGCTAGCCTCTAGAGCCTACCTCCTAAAAATGCCTTGTATAGATTTTTGTATATTCTTATCTATGCGCAAGTGATCTTCCCTGTTAGAATGTAGACTTCTTGTGGGCAGGAACTATTTCAGTTTAGGAGGAACAGCCTCAGTGCCCTGCACCACACGTATCACATATAGATATTGAAAAATGCTTGTTAACTGATTTGACCACTTTTTTCTTTCTCTTACAGGGGATGTCTACCCAACAGACTGGGGACCTTTATCTAGATCTCTTGATATGCTAAAGAATACCACAGGTTGTTCTTTGTTGTTCAGTCATTCAGTTGTGTTAGACTCTTGGTGACCCTATGGATCCTCCTGTCCATGGGGTTTTCTTGGCAAAGATATTGGAGTGGTTTGCCATTCCCTTCTCCAATTCCCTTCTCCAGCGGATTAAGGCAAATGCTGGTTTAATGACTTGTCTGGGATCATATAACTATCAAGTATTTGAGGCTGGATTTGAACTCAGGTCTTCCTGACTCTAGGCCCAAAACTCTATCCACTGAGTCATCTAGCTGCCCCATATAGACTATACGTTAGTTATCTCTTGTTCTTGTATCATGGCCAACCAAACTCTTCTCTCCACCCCAACACCCCTAATCATGCATCTCTCTGATGGCATCCTTAGAAGTGTTTCTCCTGAACAATTTTGTCATTGGCAATCCAGGGTGTCCCAAAAGACTTAGCAGTTTTAAAAACTGCACTAAGTCTTTTGGGACATCCTATGTGTTTTTTTCAAATATTATTTTGTTTTTAATTTATTGAACGAAACAAGCATTTCCATAACATGGTATAATAAAAAAGACAATTGAACATGAAACTGCAAATCTATCATAAACAACTTGCTATTCCTTTTAAACATGAAACAAAATTATCATGTAAATTTATTTTTTTCCTTTTTTTTTCTTCCTTCCCCCTCCCCTGCTCTAGAGATGGCTACTATTAGATACAAACAAATGTAGGTGTGTAATTATGCTATGCATACTTCTATTTATCAGTTCCTTTTCTGGAGGCAGATAGTGTCTTTCTTCATATGTCCTTTATGGTTAATTTGCGTATGTATAGTATTTAAGATAACTTATTTGCTCAAAGTCATTCTTAAAGTAATATTGCTGTTATTGTATATAATGTTCTCATGGTTCTGCTCATGTTGTTCTTTATTATTTCATGTAAGTCTTTCCATATTTTTCTAAGATCATTAAATTCATCATTTCTCATAGCCCAGTAGCATTCCATCACAATCGTATCCCACAACTTATTAAGCCATTCCTTAGTTGATAGGCATCCCTGCAATTTCCATATCTTTGCCACAAAGAGAATTGCTAGAAACATTTTAGAACAGATGGGTTCTTTCTTTTTTCCTAATCATTTTTGGAAATAGACCTAGTTGTGGTATTGCTGGGTCAAAGGGTATAGGTAATAACATTTTGGGTACAGTTCCAGATTGCTTTCCCAAATAATTGGATCAGTTCACAATTCCACCAACAATGAATTAGTGTCTCAGTTTTTCCACATCCACTCCAACACTGGTCACTTTCTCTTTTCATCGTTTTAGCCAATCTGGTACGGGGCCACCCTGTATGTTGAGGCTTAATCATGCCTTTACCATGCTCCTTTTCACTGACTTTTGTGTGACTTGAAATTTTATTTGCTTAGGGGACTGTAGGGTTTTGTCAGACAGTTGAACAATGAAAAATAAAGTCTGTGAAGATTTTAATAACAAATTTAATCAATCAGTAGCCGTGGAATTAACCACATTTGGACTTGGCTGTCATAGTCTTCCATATGCTAAATGACGAAGATGAAATAGTACTGCACAAAGCAATGTTGGGAAGACCAGGTAGACATGGAGGAGGTATATGTTGAAAGTGACAGTTTGGAGGACATTGAAGGATCCATTCTCCAGGTGTCTGAAAGAGGGAAGCATACCAAAGAGGGAAGAAGAAAATTAAGAATGTTATTATTTTGCTGCATATAGTGATAATGTTTCAAAGGATGTAATTTGACTTGTTTAAAAATATGTGAAAAAGCCATGATTTCATGATGACTACTCTGTGTACCAACTCCTATGAGAACCTACTCTGAATCAGTGGAGGGGTTCTGGGAGTTACTAGAGATTTAGACAAATAAGTGACTTGTCCAGAGCTACACAGGTAGTGTCAGAGACATGACTTGAACCAGGTGTAACTCTATCCACTATAATTCACCACTCCCCTCTTTCTTTTTTGACTTGTAGTCAGAAGTGTGCTGCTAAACGTTTAACAGCTGGCCCTTCAAAGCTTTGGGATATACTTTTAAATTTAACCTCTTTTATTAACATTTTCCTCTCACCTTCTAGAGTCCAGTCAATCAATAAAGCTATGCTGATTTCTTAGGTGTAAAAGCTCACCCTGAAAATTTAAAAAATCCAGTGTCAGCAGGATCTAGGATAATTCTACTTATTGTGCATAGAAAAATACAGATTGCAGAAGACATGCATTTTATGTGTGCAAGACTACATAAAAACTTAGAGAATAATATATATGATATGAATTGTAAAAAAAAAATTATTGAATACCAAGAAGTCCCTTTGAAGAATGCATGAACATTGATGTCTTAAGTCTTGTGTTAAGGGAGAAAACAGGGCACTTTGGACCTGATGGCATTGCCTATTATACGAATAATTGAATTATTTTTGAAGCCCATTAGAAAAGGTAGCTTTTTTGCTTGCCATCTGATATGTAATTTGAAGATTTGTAAAACCCCTCTTATTGGAAACACCAAGTTATTCTGCTTGGGTGGGAGCCTTTTTCACAAAATTAAACAGCTATTTAAATTTTAATAACCAAAGAAATGATTAAATTTTTCATGAACTCATTGGTTAGAAAAATTCATTTGCTCACATTTTAACCTTGAGCTGGAAATTGGGAGGGGGAGGAAGGGAATTTAAGCTGGCATATTTAATTCTTTTTTATTTTAAACATTTTATGACTTGAAACTGGCCAACCCAAACTTGGGTGGGAGAGATGAGGGAAGAATATATATGTGGCAAGGGTGAGCAATTTCATTGTTTATTTTTCAAATTTCTAAAATATGTACTTTTCAGAGCATGCCTGTGGGCCTATAAAAGTAGTAACTGGAATGAACGAAAGCCAGGCTGACTGGTTTGAATGGGTTAGCCACCTAGGTAGGCAAGCAGAGCAAATAAATTAGCCTCTTGTGGTCCTCAAATGGAAGGTCCTGGTTGGATTATGAGGAAAAAAAATGAGTTTTTAAAGGTGAGAATATTTTTTTTTCCTCATGACATGTCTATTCCTCTGTTCCCTGATCTCTCCTGGCTCTCCTGTTGAGCTTTTTAATTATTTAAATCATTTTAACCTTTGAAAAATATGTAAGTGGAAATTATTTGGGCATATGTTATATCCCTCCCTAGAAAACAACAGGTTAGGGGCAGCTAGGTGGTGCAGTGAGCAGAGCACCAGCCCTGGAATCAGGAGGACCTGAGTTCAAATCTGCCCTCACACACTAGACACACTTACTAATTGTGTGACCGTGGGCAAGTCACTTAACCCCAATTGCCTTGCCTTCCCTCCTCCAAAAAAAAAACCCAAAAAGAAAGAAACTAGCAGGTCAAAGACCCCATGTTGTAAGAGAGCTTCTATATATATGATGAGGTGCTGGAGAGAAGGGAAAGACTGTGAACCAGGTACTGAGCTCATTGAGGAAGGAAGGGAAGTATCTTGGTGGTCAGTAGACAACAGCTACCAGAATTTTGATTGGATAGTTGATATGGATTATTTGAACCTCAGTGGAAGAAAGGTTACGCAGTGATGATGAAAGAGAGATAAGCTGGAAATGACAATGGGGACAGAGTGCTCTTTCTGGAGTTAACTGTACCTTGAATCAAATGGCCTGTTTTTTCCATAAAATATGAAATGAAGTTCTCAGGTGAGAGGATGGAGAGAAGGGGAGCCAATGAAAGTTTAAGAAGGGATAAAAAGATTTGGAAGAGCCACTGTAAAGAATGTGAAAGTGAGTAGAAGAGTACCTTGATAAGGCAGGTATGGAAGGATTGCCTGGCAGGAGTGAGAGCCCAGCTGAGGTTATATAACATAAATTTGTGTGGACTTAGCACAGTTTCATGGTTTTTTTATACCTTTTCTCAGCAAAATCAGTATAAGGAATGAAATGGTAGTGTTCAAATGATTCAAGGCCTGGACATGGTGGGGCAAGATTGGCAATATGAGAGATCAAGGGACTTTCTGAGGGCTAAGATGGGAAAGGAAGATGAGTGCAGCCATTCCAAGGATGATGGTGTGACAGAAAATGGAGCGATCAAGGGTTTGAAAGTCATGTGTAAACTAGGGGTTGGAAAGTGACAAGCTAGAGGGCACATGTGGCCCTCTGGGTTCTCAAGTGCAGTCCTTTGCCTGAATCCAAACTTCAAAGAACAAATACCCAAAGGAATTCCATTATATTTATAATAGTTCTGATGAGGCAGTGAGGTGATTCAGTGGATTGAGTGCCTAATGTCAGGAAGGCCGGAGTTCAAATCTGGCCTCAGACACTTACTAGCTGTATGACCCTAGGCAAATCACTTAACCCTGTTTGCATCAGTTTCCTCATTTGTAAAATGAGCTTGGAGAAACAGTACCTTTGCCAAGAAAACCCCAAATGTGATCACAGTCAGACATAACTGAAATGACTGAACAACAACAATAATTCTTGTCTTTTAATTGAATTAATTCAGTTGTCTCTCAAATGGAGGATAAAGCAAAATGGTCTTAGGTAATATTTTTTGGTTATTTTTCTAGTTAGGCTTTTTGCAGCTGGCCAAGACTCATGACTTTATAAGCCTATTTTCAAATGTTAAGTTTAAATGCCATTTTGTCCTCCTCTAAGACAGTGACCATGGAATGAAAAGAAAAGCTTTCCTCGTTTATTCTGTTGCCTGCTTTCTTGCAGTCAGTTCCCAGGTAAAATGTCAACCCTGCTAGTGTTTATTAATCCTACCTCTGTGATTTGAAATGTCAATCTAGATTGTTGTTGTACTTTGGGATTGTGAAGGACAGAGTTATTAGACCAGTAGATCAGGGATTATTGGAGACCTATTGTACCTATTTTAGCAAACAATTTGACAAAATTTTTTATGTTATCTTTGTAGAAAAGATGGAGAGATGTAGGCTTACCGACAGTACAGTGGTGGTGGATCTGGAAAATGATTGAATAATTGCATTCGAAAGGTTATCATTAATGATTCATTTTCAGCTTGGAAGGAAGTGTGTCTGTATTTTTTAACTCTATGATCAGTTACTTGGATAAATCCATACATGGTATGATTACCACTTCGCCAGGGTCACAAAGCTTGAAGGAATAGCTAATATGTGGGATGTCAGGGTTAGGATGCAAAACTTCTAGTAATTCTAGAACAACGAGCCATATCTGAAAAAAAAAAACAAACAACCAAACCTATTAGAGATTGGAGGACAAATGGATGAAATTTAATAAACTAAATATAAAGTCCTTATTTTGGTTCAAAAAGTTAATTTGAGAATTACAAGGTAGGGGAAAGCATGACTAGATAACGGTTCTTGTGAAAATCTGTGGTTTTACTGGGCTGTAAGTTGAGTAGGAATCAATATAGCATCCAGGGAGTCTAATGTGATCTTATATTGCACAATGTTCAAAATACAAGAGGTTGTAGTTTCTTTGCCTTCTGTCCTGGCCAGGCCACATCTGGAATATTATGCTCATTTTTAGGCACCAAATCTTGGGACAGTGCCAATCTGGAGAGCATCCAACGGAAAGTAACCAGAATAGTGATGAGCCTTGAGATCATTCTATAAAAATGATTAGAAGAGCTGGAGAAATTTAGACTTGAGAAAAGAAGGTTTAATTGGGGATGGGAGAACTGTCTTCAATTATTTCTAGATCAATAATATGAAAGAAGGATTATACTTATTTGACTTGGCCCCAAAGAACTAGGAGCAATGGGCATCAATCAAAATCAGATTTAGGTTCAGTGCTGGTCAAACCTTCTTATTAGTTACCTAAGAGTGAATTGAGATGCCTTTGGAGGTAATGAAGGTAAATTTCTCCTCCTCTCCCAAGTGGCTTCCAAAGGAAGATTAGAGGACTGTTTATTGTTGCTATTACAGATGAGACACTTGTTGGAGTGTAGATTGTATAATATGTCCAGTGAGATCTCTTCTAACTTGGAGTTTTTGTGATTTTCTGAGATAAACTTAGGTAAGAGAAGAGAAAATGAAAACACTCGTTCCTGAAGACCTTGGTCCTCTCAATAGTAATTATAACCATAGCAATAGCTAGTATTTGCATCAGGGAAACTAGGTGGTGCACTGGATAAGGTGCTAGACCTGGAGTCATCCAGACATCTTTCTGAGTTCAAATCTGGCTTCAGACATTTAATAGCGATGTGGGCAAGTCACTTAACCCTGTTTGCTGCAGTCTCCTCATCTGTAATATGAGCTGGAGAAGGAAATGGCAAACCATCCTATTATCTCTGCAAAGAAGGGTTTGAACATGACTAAACAGGAATAGCAAAAATTCATATATCACTTTACAAATATTATCTCCCTGGGTGCTATTACCATGTCTGCTTTACAGATGAGGAGTATTGGGGACATTCAGATTAAACAATTGGTTTGTAACTATCCCCCGTGAGGATGATGCCCATGCTGCTCCCTGTGCCCAGAATTTATTCCGGTCTCACCTCAGCCTCTTAGAGTTCCTAGTAACCTTCAAGTTTCCAGCTCAAGCACCAGCTTTTGCACAAGGCCTTTCAGGATTCCCCCATCTGTTAGTGTCTTCCTCTGCTCCATTCTCCTTATGTTATGTATTTGTGTAGGTGTGCATTCTAACTTCCCCTGTAAAGTCTTTGAGAGCAGGGACTGTTTGACTTTTGTTTTTAAATTACCAGAGCTTAGTTCAACACCAGGCACACAGTAGGTGCTTAATGTTGTTTATCCTTTGTTTTCAAAAAGAACCCATGACATGATGGATAATGTCTTGACTTCTGCATGAATTGGATTTAAGTGAGGCAGAGTTGCACCAAGTCAGCCTCATTCTCTTTTCAGAGTTGTTGAAGTCCAGTAACAAAAAGTGACACAAGTCAAGACAACTGGTGATGATCTGGGATCAGTAGATGACCTTGGTGTCTTTAATGTGTGACCAAGCTCTAAGCACTCAACAGTACCTGCTTCATTTGACTTCATGGCCATTGGAACATGTTCTCATCTACCCGTTCCACTGGGGAAAGTCTTCATATGCTTAGGATAGATATCCCCCTAACTCACCAACATATCTGAGACCTCTCAGTTACCCTCAACCTGGTTTAGCCCATTTACAGAGATGGTTTACCAGGGTGTGACTACTGCATATTCAGGGAGGACTAGTACCTGTGGTTTAGGTGATTAAAAATGTTTGTTGGTTGATTGATTAGAATCTCTAGTCTTCCCTTAGACT
Source organism: Potorous gilbertii (assembly GCA_028658325.1). NCBI lineage: Eukaryota > Metazoa > Chordata > Mammalia > Diprotodontia > Potoroidae > Potorous > Potorous gilbertii. The sequence continues at coordinate 128,046,495 of CM053773.1, forward strand.
CAAGTACTATATTCTGCACCCACTAGGTGCTTAATAAGTGTTTGTTGATTGACTGATTGACTCAATTTTTGTAAGGCCTGTTCCTACTGAACTAAAAGGAATGTAGATTTAGAGCTAGCCTCTACCTCAGAAGACCTCTAATCCAACTCTTGTTTTATAGATGAAGAAACTGAAGCCCAGAGAGATAAAGTGACTTGCCAGAAGTCACACAGGCATTAGTTATGGAACTGGATTGAAACCCAGGTCCTCTGATCCCAAATCCAGTCCTCTCATTTTTAGTCTTTTTATGCCTTAAATGGAAATCTCAGCATTGGGGTGGTGAAGGGATATTGAAATGAGTTCTCTTCTCATGGATTTCATCTGGAAAAAGATGTCATGACCTTCTGTGATGGGCATGGGCAGTCACAGAGTTGGAAGGGGCCAAAGAATATCTATTCAAACCTCATTTTATGGATGAGGAAACTGAGCCCAGGGAGGTTAAGCAACTTGTCTAAGGTCACAAGTAGTGTCAGAAATGAGACTTGAACCCAGGTCCTCTATCTTCAAAACTAGGATTTCTATTTATTGTACTGTGCTGCCTCCCTAGAGTCTTTCCTATTGCCAATCCTGTGATCCCATGGATTGATTTCATTGATTTTTATTCCCCCAACCTGTTTGTCAATTGCTTGAATTGCCTTCTATTTCATGTCATGTGAATAAAACCTCTAGGTTTACAGTCACAAACAACCTCCTCACCCAGTGCAGCTTGAGCTGCATTGTTTTTGTGGATTCGCTGCTTTGGATGGTAAAGCTGCCTTATAATGTTATAGGAGCAATCACGGCATGGCCAATTTGAAGCTGAGTTGAGCTGAGGGTGGTGCCTTTTGAAGTTGTCTCATTGCACCATTTACTTACTGGCCTGAAATGCCAACTGGACACCAGCGTCCTCTTGAATCATCTTTGCTGGGCAGCATCAACGGAAGTTATTGTAGTTACTCAGGCTGCCATGAAAACCTACTTCTGAGAAGCTTGAGCTACCCATTACGACTCTGTGGTAGCTTGCAGGCCATCATAGCTGTGCTGCTACTTAAATTAAATATGAATGATTGAACAAAGAATATTATTATTCAGTGCACAATCTTGACTTTGTAATTTAAGGTTAAACTAACTTAATTTTATTTCATGTGAATTTTTAGCAGCAATTATGGGCAGTTAATACAGTGTTCTTCCTTGGTTGGGTATCCTCTCTTTGCAAAATTACCATATTTTATTCCAAGAATTAGCTTGCCAGATTTCAGTGGCTTTCTTGTTCTTTATTTTCCTCTGGGATGTTTACATCCAGAGGCCTCTATGTTTACAATAGTGACCACCTTTTGTTTTTTAGTAACAAGAATCTGTTAATCTGATCTGGATTCTAGGATAAAAGAAGGCCTGGTGCCAGTCCTTCACTGGAAGGAGCAGGTACCACAACAGGTTCTGTGATCTGAGTACTTGCTTCTAATAAATGGAGCATAGCTTATGGAGTCAGGAAGACTGGAGTGCAAATCTGGCCTTAGACTCTTATTAGCTATGCGACCCTGGGCAAGTCACTTAACATGTCTGCCTTAGTTTCCTCATCTGTAAAATGAGAATATAAATAACATTTCCCTTCCAGGTTTGTTGAAAGGATCAAATTAGACAAAAATGTAAAGTACTTAATTAGCATAATGACTGGCACATACTAGGTACCATTTTCTTCCCCTGGTATTCTCTTTTCCAAACCTATGCCCAGGCTAATTTTCCCATAGCCCTGCTTTCTTCACTTTCTTGCTGACAAATAGTCGATGCCTTAATGCTTCTCTGGGGTAAAAGGGTGACCTTAACCCTCCTTGACCCTCTGCAGCTTGGACCAGCCTGGTTTTTTAGTCTTCATCCATGTACCCTATGTATATAAAGAGGCAGCATTGGTGTTAAGTAGAGTAGTGGGTTTGGAGTTAGGAGGAAAGATAGGTGTGTGATCCTGCCTCAGACACTTACTGTATGACCCTGAGCAAGTCACTTAAACAAATAAGTAAACAGTTCCTAGAATTTTCCTACTAGGGCATGGATAAGTTGGTTGAGGAACTTCCCAGACTAGATATTCATCGTCTTGAAGAGTTCGCAGGTTTTTCTCATGCAACATACCTTGTGCTGGGATTCCTCACTAGTTTCCATACGTAATTTGTACTCTTCCATCTCTGTACCTTTACTTATATTATTCTTGAAATAGTATTATAGCTAAGAGCTAGCATTTTCCTAATCTGTAAAATGAGCCGGAGAAGGAATGGCAAACCATTCTCGTGCCTTTGCCAAGAAAACCCCAAGTAGAGTCCCAAAGAGTCAGATATGACTGAAACAATAATAGTATTTATATAGCACCTGCTATGGGCCCGGTGCTGGGCCAAGTATTTCGCAATTTTTATTTCTTTAATTCTCCTAATAATCCTGGGATATAGTCAGTATTATCATTCTATTTTACATATGAGGAAACTAAGGCAAGCAGTAACTAAGTGACTTGCCCAGGCGGATGTGGCTGATAAATGTCTAAGGTCACATTTGAACTCAGGTCTTCTGATTCTAGGCCCAATGCTCTAGCCACTGCACCACGTAACTGCCTCTGAACTGAAATATGCCTCTGCGACTTCTATCCATAGCTCCCAGAGTTTCCCTTTATTTCCAATTGAAAAAAAATCTAATTCATTTTCATTATGACATATATCAGGTTAAAAAACTTAGGGCCAGAGCGGTTAAATAAAATGCAGTTACTAAATTTCTGAGTCAGAGTTTGAACCCACATCTGTTCTGTTTTTAAGTTCAGAGTCCTATCTGCTACTCCACACTGTCTCCTAATCATAGGGAGGTAGGACTAGAGATCTCTAGAGGCCATAAGGTCCAGTATCTTTATTTTACAGATGAGGAAACTGAGCCTTGATGAGCTAGAGTGTCATGTCCATGGCCACACAGCTAGTCATTGGCAGAGCTGGGACCACAGCCCAGACTCCCTTCCTCTAATTCCTTGTTTATGTTCTGCATGACACTGTACTTACCAAAGCCTTTATTTAGCTCTTTGCTGGCACCTCATCAGAATCTGAAGTCAAAAAGAAAGATGTTGATATGTCTTTTCATAACAAAGTTATTATGAGATTTTTATATAAAAAATACTTTTTATCACTGGAAAGTCTAGTTTTTTTTTAATGTTAGGTGAGGAATGCATAGGATCCAAGGGATGGAGGAACTCCACATGGTTCATTTGGAACAATAAATGTGAACCATTCATGTTACTCATTTCCAGCTTCTATGAAGCACTCCAAGGGAGAGGTATATTTGGTAGTTTTGCTTTTAAAATGCAGATTTTTGTAAATGGACACAATGTCCTTTGAGGTTTCTATGTGGGGGCTAAGGGAGAAAAATCAGAGAGTGGTATAGAATTTTGTCATTTCCCAACAGCATCTGAAGTCATCATCCCTCCTTAAATTATCCTGTTTCAGCATTTGTGGTGGTCCTTGTAACCAGACTTTCGTTCTTGCTTCATGAATAATTCTGTCTGTAAATCCTTATGCTGCATTTTGAACTTTGAGATGCTGCATTTTGAACTTTGAGATGATGCAGGCACCTCCTGGAGATAAGTGATGATATTTGAAGACCTTGTAGATTCTATTGCTGCTCCCACACTGATTCAGAGGGGAGCAGGGGAAAAAGAGGTACAGAAAGACCTGTTAGTGGAGGAATTCATGCTTGACAAAGTAGAAGCTGAGAAATTCAGGAGCACGGAAGGAAAGATAGAAAGAATATAAAGGCATAACATGCTCTTTCATCATTTCTTACATTGCAATACTATTCCAGTATATTCATATGTCATAATTAATAACCATTCCCTAATTAATGGATACTCCCTTCATTACTAGTTCTCTCCCATCACAAAAAGAACTAGTGTAAATATTTTTGTATGTATGAGTCCTTCTCTGCTTTCTTTGAACTCTTTGGGGTATACCCCTAGAATTGATATCTCTGGATAAAAGACATGTACAGTTTGGTAACTTTAGGGGCATAAGACCAAATTATGTTCCAGAATGGCTAGACCAATTCCATCAACAGGGTTTACTGTGCCTGGGTCAAAGGGCATGTACTTTTAATACTGATAGGGCACAGTTCCAAGCCTTATTCCAGAGGAACAGTGTTGAAGAAAGCTCTAGACAGAAAAATGACCAACTCAATGAGTAGAATAAAATACACATTTTTCAACTTGGCTAATGTGGTCAGGGATTTTTTTTTTGAATGCACACATTTGTTACAAGGGTTTTTTCCCCCATTGGGGAGGGGTGGAGAGAAAAGCTTGTTAATTGAAAAAAACACACACAAAAAAAGGTATAATAGGCTATCAGCAAATAGGCTGAGTATTTATGTATGAAATACTAGAATTGGCTGCCTTGAAGTTGCTTCCTCTAGGAAAATAAGAAGAAAATGCAGATGATTGATTAGGGAGAGGAGTTGGGGGCAGAGATGGGAGGGACCACTAATAGTAATTATTCCTATTTATATAATGCTTTAAAGACTCCAGTATCTTTGCCAAGAAAATCCCATAGATAGCATTGGTGTGCTGTGGTTCGTAAAGAGTTGGCCACGACTCAACAACTGTACAATAATGAAATATAGTGCTTTGCGATTTACAAAACACTTTATTTCCATTGACGTTGGAATGCAAATGAGGATCTCCTTTGATCATCAGAGCTGCTCTGTGAAGGGGTATTACAAGCATATTTTATAGATGAGGACATGGAGCCCGGATATGTTAAATATCTTGCCTACAATCAATTCAATACACATATATTATACACCAACTATGTGTGCCAAGCAGAAAAAGAAAAAAAAATACTCCCTGCCCTCAAAGGGCTTATAGCGTAATGGGTTGTAAATCACTTAAGTCAATTTTTGAGGCAGGATTTGAACTTGGACGTAACAAAACTTTAGTCATAAAAGTCATCTGGCTGATTATCTGTTGATTATTGATTAAAAAATAGAGAAGTATTAGTTAGAAAAATAGATCAATGGAACAGACTAGACCAGAGAGAATCAGAAACAATGGCATTCAATACCTTACATCATATTCCACAACACATTCTTACATGGTATAAGGTGTTAGTTTAAATCTAATTTCCATCAGACTGCTTTCCAGTTTTCCCAGCAGTTTTTATTAAATAGACAATTCTTTCCTAAGTAATTTATGTTTTCTGGGCTATTGAACACCTAACTAGGTTACTGAGTGTTTCAAACCTTTGTGTGTAGCAGGCAGATCTGGGATTTGAACTCTGGCTCTTACTCCAAATCCAGCATTCTTTACATAACACCCTAGTAATCAGAGCAGCAGACATTTACATAATGCATGAGGTTTACAAAGCATTTTGCATATACTATGTCTTCATCACAACCCTGTTACAGAGAGTCAAGTTCCTCACAGGCTAGTGACTAGCTGAATTGCCTCAGACAAATCTGTTAACCTCTAGTCCTCATCTGTAAAATGAGGAGATAGAGAACTGGGGATTGTACTTGTTCTCTTCTGTACAGTAAGTTTCAGATAGAAATGATGCTGGGACAAATTATTCTCCTACCATTGTTTTTTTAAAATTTAATGTTTAACAGAGTTTTGTTCAGGTGGATAAAATGGTTGTTTTTTCTTTTTTTTGTAATTGAATAAAAATATTGTGACATAAGCCAATATTCTGTAGCCTTCTCTTTCCTGTTTCTCTCTCCTCTCTATTTTTCTTTCCTCCTTTTTCCTTCCATCCTTAATTTCTTCCCTCAATTCCTTCCTTCCTCCTCCTCCTCCTTCTCCTCCTCCTCCTTCTCCTCCTTCTTCCTCTTCCTCTTCTTCTTCTTCCTCCTTTAATTTTCCTTCATATTCTTTCTGAGTATTAAATACTCAGAGACTATGCAGTAATAATGTATTGTTGTCTTGCTTTAACATTGTCATTAGGAGGCATGGGAACACAATATCCCAGAGTTCTTTTGGCTCTTTAGGAGTTTAACCCCTTGGAGAGGGACCCCAAGAAAAACTCACACATACAGACTTTCATGCTTTATTGAATAGTATCATAGCAAAATTCTAGTGTGTTAGTAATTGATTCATTGGGTATTATCCACAGGAATGAGCTGATCAGTGTGAACTTTAGAAGTGAAACCTATTATAGATTTGGAATAAGAACATAGCAAACAATAAATGAAATGCTGGGAGCCTTTGTTCAGACACCAGTAAGGAATCTTACAATACAAATTCTGTATGCTCTGGTTATTGTTACCACGAGTGGTAAGGGACAAATCTAGAATTGGAACCCAAAACCTCGGACCCCAAATCCATTCTAATCTCTCTTTCCACAACAGCAAAACCCCAAAACACAACAGCCTACCCTTTACAAGCTGGAACTACTTTCTTGCTGCTTGAGTTTAGTGGATAGCATGTTCTCTGGATAGTGGATAGTACAGCTGGCCAGGAATCCCTTGACACTTTTGCTTAGCTGGTTGTTTAGTTATTTTTTAGTATTTTCACCTCTTTGTGACCCCTTTGCAGGTTTTCTTGGTAAAGGTGCTGGAGTTGTTTGCTATTTTCTTCTCCAACTCATTTGACAGATGAGAAAACTGAGGCAAATAGGGTTAAGTGACTTTGCCCAGGGTCAATCACCTAGTAAGTGTCTGAGGCCAGATTTTAACTCAGGGAGAGAGGAGTCTTCCTGACTCCAGACCCAGTGCTCTGTCCACTGTACCACCTAACTGCCTCTCACGCAGCTATTTGTACTTAAAACTCCAGTCATAAACTTTGGATTCCTGTCATTCTCGGCCATATTGTTAAGCTGGGTTGGCTTGAGAGGTAACTCTGAACCAAAGAGAGTCTCCTTTCATCTTCTGAAATCTCTCTCCAGCATCAATGCCATTATGGGAACAATTGGCCCGTACGTGAATGTGTGAATGTGCTACCAAGTACTCAGACTGGGTTTTGTTAGTCATGATAATCTCTGTCATTTCCACAGTCATAGTCTTGCATTGGCAGCTTCCTAATGAGCTCATCTCCGAGCTGCCAAGTGGTAGAGCACACTGTTTTCTTCAGGTGATTTGAGAGATCTAGTCAGGCAGCCAATTAGCATTTTTATTTACTTTGGGAGAGCTTTGAGCCTTGGGACTTGGATGAGATTTGCCTGGTAGCATTTGTTGAGTATAACAGAAACCGTCAAAAAAAATTTCTACTTGTCAACCCACGCTTAGGCAGCAGTAACACCAGGCAGTCTAGAAAAAGCCAGGATTGGGAATTTGGCTAGACAGGAGGGAAATCGGATGGTACTGTGGGGCAACTGAGGCAAAAGTGAAGTCTCAAAAGGTTAGATAAAGCAAAGAGGAGCATTTAAATCCTGTGGCTCCAGAGAGGCAAGTGGAGGAACTCTGCAGAAGCATGGGTCAGAAACACTGGATAGGAGACTGCAGCACAAAGAATCAGGAGTGCAGGTTGGAGTACCAAAGGTGAGATCAAGGCCCAGGTTAGATGCCCAGGCCTGGGGTACCAATAGCAAGAATGTGTCTGGCTCTGTCTGGTTCAATACTTAGCCAACCACTTTCTGAGGCAAGTACTTCTCATGACTTTTCCTGCCCAAGGTCATGGCTACTCTCAGTGTTGGGGTGGACTAAGCCCACAGACAGAGATGTCTTCTTTCCATATCCAACTAAAATACCATCTTTTACATTGAGTTCTCAGCCTCCATTATGGTAATATATTTTGCATGACTTCACACGTATAATCGATATTATATCACTTGCCTTCTCAAGAGGTGGGTTAAGGGAAGAGGGAGGGAAAGAATGTGGAACTCAATATTGTTTAAAAAATGAATGTTAAAATTTTTAAAAATGTAGTTGGGAAATATTTAACGAAATAAAAATATGTTTTTTAAGAGATTATTAGCCTTTATTGATGCCGTGGATCACTCTGGTAGTTTGGTAAAGGCTGTGGGCCAATTCTCTAAATGTTTTAAATTGCATAATATACAGTAGATGGGATTACAAAGGCTGAAATGGAATTATCAAACTGTTCAAAAGAAAACAAGTTCACAGACCCCAGATTAGGAACCCCTTTTCTGTGTCAAATTTTTTCTGATCCCTTCAACTACTAGTACTCTCTTTAAGCTACCTCATCTTTAATGTCTTTGTTTTTTCATTTGTATTTATTTACTTTACATTTGGAGCAGCAAGGTGGCTTAATGGGGTCTGGAGTAAGGAGGACCTGAGTTCAGATTTAGCATCAGACACTTAGTTGTGTGACCTTGAGCAAGTCACTTAATTCTGTTTGCCTCAGTGATATCTGTAAATTGAGCTGGACAAGGAAATGGCAAACCATTCCAGTTTTTTGCCAAGAAAACCCCAAATGAAGTCAAGAAGAGTCAACGTTATATTTATTCTCTATGTATTTTGACATATATTTTGCTGTCTCCCCTGTTAAAAGATAAGTTCCTTGTGAGTGTGAATTGTTTCAGTCTTTGTGTCCCAAGCACCTAACACAGAGTCTGGTACATAGTAGGCACTTAATAAATGCTTGTGGGTTGATTATTCTAGTAGCAAATTCCTGTTTCTAGTAAAAGAATACAGGAACAGTGACTAATCAGTGCTTAGCAAACCTCCAGTGAAGAGGTGAGGGAAACTGTGGTATAATACTTTATAAAATCTCTTGGTTTCAAGGTCTGTGGTCCATAGTAGGTGCTTAATAAATATTTACGGACAATTGATTGTTCAGGTAGAAGAAAGGGAGGTGAGGAACAAATCCTTTAAGAAGCAGTTTCCAGTGACCTGAAAGCTGTTAGATGAATCAAAAGATAATCTTTTATATTCTTTGCAAAGTAACTTCTATAGTGACTTTAGTGAGAAAGCAAACAAGTCAATAAGGATGGTTACCAGAGGAGCCTTTTTCTGGTTGGAAAAGTATAGACATTGCAGTCCACTCCATATTTGAACCTCTGCACTTGCTCTCCATCTTCTTTCTGCTGAAAATCTAAGGATCAGGAAATGGTAGTTGGTGTAGGCAAAAGCCTGGAGAGATAGGTAAAGTCATTCTCTTTTATACCTAGAAAATGGCAAGGGCTTTGAGTCTCCAGGATGGCAGAACTCAGGCAAAGGTGATGTTATTTCTTTCACCAGGACAATTAAAGCTAACAGCAAGGCAATTAACACTAGCATCAGAGGAAAGCTGACATTGAAAGTGGCCAGCCAGGGAGCTGTGAACAAGTTTTTTCACACCTCTTACTTAGAGAAAGAATTTTTCTTAAAGCAAAATGAAGAAAGTCAGGATTAGATCAATCAATGATAGATAAAAGTTGAAGTTCAGTGAGGGAAGATACTTAACTTGCATCTATGTTTTTAATTAAAAAATCTTTCTCTGGATTATTGTTCCTAATTCAATTCAATGTAACACTTATTAAGTGCCTACTGTGTGCTAGGCATTGGAGATAACAAGAAAAGGAAAAACAATAGTCCCTGCCCTCACGGAGCTTGCTTTTCTGCTGGGAAGCTGGTGGCTTAGTAGCAGTATTGGACTTAGAGTCAAGAATCGAATTCAAATTTAGCCTCCGACATTTACTAGCCGGGTGACCCTGGATAAGTCTCTTAACCTCTGCTTGCCTCAAGGAAAGTATACTATAATTATATTATAAAATAGGTATAATTATAGCACCTACCTTCCAAGGTTGTTGTGAGGATTGAATAAGGTGATATTTGTAAAATGCTTAGCACAGTACCTGGCATAGTAAGCACTTAGTAAATATTTATTCCCCCACTGGGAGGTAGAGGGAGATAGACCATGTATAAAAACAAATGCAAAGTAAAATACAAAGTAATTTTAAGAGGAATAGAAATTTCCCACGTCTATCAGTTCCCTTTGAGTCCACAGTAGACTGTATGTTGGAAAGAGTGCAACTAGTTAGAGCTTCTCGATTTCAATTTCCATGTTACCCACTGTGCTGACAGGGGACAGAGATTCTAATTTCAGCTCTGCCACTTATTCCCTGTGACTTTGGGCTAGTTTCAGCTTCTCTCGGTCCTAGTTTCCTCATGAAATGAGTTGGCCTAAGTCTGTACTCTTTCTTTCTTTTTCTTTCTTTCTTTCTTTCTTTCTTTCTTTCTTTCTTTCTCTCTCTCTCTCTCTCTCTCTCTCTCTCTCTCTCTCTCTCTCTCTCTCTCTCTCTCTCTCTCTCTCTCTCTCTTTCTTTCTCAGACTTTATGGGATTCCTTTGCCCACAGTCACACAGCCATTGTGGATAAGAGGCAAGTCTTCCTAGTTCTAAGGCCAGCTTGCCATCCACTATGTCATGCTGCCTCTCACTATCCAAAGCAAGAAAAAGTAATTTCCAGAGGGAGAGAGCAAAAAGAGAAATGGTGAGGGATTGGGGATGGAGGAGTGGGGCTGGAATCAGGAGAAGTCGCCTGCAGGAAGTGGTATATGAACTGTGCTTTGAGAGAAGTGGGAAATTTTGTGAGGTAGAAATAGTATATGGAAGATATTGACCTAGAAAACATCTCATGCAAAGGCCTAGGGCTAGGATAGGGACTGTTTTATATGAAGAACAGTTAGTTCCTCATGAGTCAATGAAAGAGAGAAATATTAAATAAGTTCAAAAAAGTAGGTTGGAGCCAGATTGTGGGAGCTTTTAAATGCCAGGGGAAGACATTTGTAGTTTGTCTTCAAGGCAGTAGAGAGCTACTGAATATTTTTTGAGTGTGAGGATGACGTGATCAGATCCATATTTTAGGAGTATCCATTTGGCAAGCTCTGTGAAGCATGGATTGGAGAAGGCAGAGTCTGGAAGCAGAGATAAATTAGAATCTAGTACAATAGTACAGGAAAGAAATGATGGGGTAGCATCTTAGTGAAATAAGGGGTTCAACCAATTGAAATATTCTATGGCCACCAAACAGCTAATTAGAGCTTTCCAGGTTCAATTTCCATGTTACCCAGAGTAGCTTCAAAACCCTTCATAAGGTGTGATCTAGATAGAAAGATTAAAAGTGAAAAGATGTGAAGAGCTGAGTCCTGATCCTGACTTCCTGAATCAGTCACTGGTGAATCATCTAGTTGGGGATCAGCATGACCCAGGAGAGATAAAAAGGAAGATACATGGACAATCGATATGTGACTGATTTGTTTCTATCTGGTTTTGTTCCTGGCATCCTGGTATTCTCTTCCCCTATCATCTTGGGTAGAGATATGAATCACTAGACTGAATGTTGAACTAACTTGAGAAATGTTCATGTCTTTATGAAGCAGAGGGGAAGTCATATGAATCAGTTAGAAGATCAGGCTTCTCTTTTTTGGTCTATCCTGGATGAATTATGCGAATCAAGATTTTTGTGGGCAACTGTCTTCTTTTCCTTAAACCTTGCTTCCCCAGTTTACTTGAGGACAAAATAGAAGAGAGGTATTGGCATTTGTCAAGGCTTTCACTGGAAATTAACCATAAATGAGATAGGCTGAGTAGATGTGAGGGCAGAAACCATAGCATTTATTTATCTTTCCCCACAATACCTAGGTCAGTGCTTAGTATACGGTAAAAGTTCAATAAACACTTGAGTTGAATCAAATTTCCTACAAAGTCTCTCTATTAAGCTAAGGTGATAAGTGGTACCGTTATTAATCACATGTCTATGCCTGGGAAATCTTTTTTAATAACAGGAACTGCAAAATTAGAGGAGGAAGTAGTCAGGCTGGTTGGAGGAGGGAAGTCAGTAGATGAGGCAAGCAGGTACTAAAATATTATCAGTATTTTACTGATTATAGATTTTTGTTCCCCATTTTGTTTCAATAGGAAGAGTGTAACAATTTTTCCAATAGCTCCTTTTGTAGTCCTCTAATTGACCAGGGTTTTCTCTCTACAAAGAGGTATCAGATCTTCTTTTGATGTTTGCAGACAGCCCCCAGCCTCATCTGGCTAAGCCTGGTAATGTTTCAGTGCAGTGAACAGGCTGTTATTTTCTTTTCTTTAATTGTGGACTCCCTTAGAGAGCCAGTGCAGGTTATAAGCAGGGACACAGGGACTTGTTGAATTCTGCACTGGAGTTAATAAATGTACTGTCAATTGGAAACTGTTGGCAAAGGTGCCTGGCAGAATTGCCTTCTATTTGCTTGTCCTCTAGATGTGACATAATGAATCTCAAGTGTGACTATTTCCACCTAATCGGAGCCTCAGAACGTTAACGGTGTTTTCTTTAGGGCCATTCAGGCAGAAAATGAGTTCACAGATTTCCAGCATCCTCCCTCTTCAGTGGTTCCCTAAGCTATACCTGTCCTCATGTACTCCTCATTCTACACCCCCTCTTTATTTGATTTGTCAGAGTGATTGGGGGAGAGGGAGGGATAAAGAGACATTTTATCAGTAGAGAGTCTGTCACAATCCTCAAGCTGTGTTACTCATTATTTCATGATGTAGAGCATATTTCCTAACAGGAGGGTCTCATAATGAGCTGCCTTGGGACATACTAAAGGTGAAGCTCCTCTGCTGCCATGCATCTCACAACATTAATGGTCTAGAGTGAAGGTTGGCAGGTGATGGAAACCATTAAAGAGGACAGTGGCAGACTGATAAGATCTTGAGCCAGCTGGATCTGGCTCTTCAGTTTGGAGGCTAAGCTTTCCACCGTGATCATTGGAACCCTGTGAATCCACAGTGTGGTCCTAGTGAAATGAAATGAAATCACTATGGAGAATATTGTAAAGGTAGTTCTCAGGAAGAAGTAATTGCTTTTAAAAGTCCACATGACTAAGGGGATCAATTCCATTCAATAAACATTTGTTTAAAGCCTACTCTGTATGAGGTTCTATGCCAGGGAATAGAAATACAGTTTTTTTTAAAAGAAATACAAAACACTATAGTTCTGGTCCTCAAGGAGCTTACATTCTACTGGCTGTGGGGGACTGAGGAGGGGAAGAACATGACCAATACATGAAAATTAATACAAAGTTGTTGCAAGAGTATCAATAGATGGTAACTGAGAGGACAAGGAAAGGCCTCGTGCAGAAGGTGCTATTCGTAAAACAGAACTTATTGTGTGGGAAAACACTGGAGATATACCAGCCTCTTTAGTTCTTCATTAATACTCCCATTTGTTTCTTCCATTTGGGAAATTAAACATTATTTTCTTTCTGCTATATAGTAGTTTTGTTTTGAGTTTCATATGGGGAATTTGTGGTCCTCATGTTTCCTGGATGTCAGAAAGACTAGCCCTATTTCCATGGGATGCAGAATTTCCTCCTTCTGCCACTTGAGGTATCTGCGCTTTTGTGTCTTCCCGTAAGTAGGTCAATATCCTATCTCGGGTTTTTGTGTTCTCCTATTTATGCTAGCAGTTTGTGACAAAACCAGGATGTGGGTCATTTTTCACATTACAGAAGAGAAGTTTGTCTGCCTTAAATGTGCCTCCTTCAAGAGGACCGCTATGATATGAATCATTTGAGAGGGCAAGGAATGAAAGATACAATAGCCTTTAGGAGTCTTCATTTCTCTTCCTCTTTTCCCATGGTTATGGAACTTTGTCATGGTAAAGTTAAACCCTGATATCATGTACACTCTTGGCAACCTTGGTTGTTTCAATGGCCCCTCCTTATTGCTTAATACTAAGCATTACCATCTGTTTCTTCCTTAATTATAAATGTAACAGAAATTCACTATTACATCACTAAATTGGAAATAAAATGGTTAGATGTTGTATGCTTAACACAAGCCAGCCTGTCCACTAATGTTTTTCTTATGTTGCAGGCAGTGGTCAGAGAAGAACATTTTTAGGGGATTTATTGTTGTTGTTGTGTGTGTGTTTATATGTGTATAAGTGTATGTGTATGTAACTGTGTTTCCCCTTCTCTCTTTGATATGGCTATCATGAAGAGATTTCTATAAATTCAGCCATTTTGTTATGATGGGATGGGGTGGCATTTATTTTAGACTGATGAGCTGGGAATAGTGGGGGCAACTGTTTCTCACAGTATTGGAGAATGTGCCTTCTACCTAGACTGGGTCTGGTTCATTTTTACCAGCCTGTGATTTCCTGAATGTTAAATCGTAGTCCATGGGTCTGAAATAGCATTAATTTTTTTTTCTGAACTTACTACCAAATAAAATGAGCTCATGAGACAGAAGTAAGGCAAAATAAAGCAGAACATGAGCTTGAAGCCCCAAATATCTATTACACACAGCTTGTATTTTCATTTAGGTAAATAATAAATTCAACATGTAACTTTCAAACTTTCAAAGTTGTCCTACTTGGCTATGTTTCCTTCTGTACATTAAAAAAATTCATTGAAGACACTCTTTCTTTCAAAGGTGTTTTTCTAAATTATTTTGTCTTAAACTATATTGTTTTTATTATATAATTATAATATATGATATATCTAACAATATATAATTATATGTTATATAATTATATAAGCTGTTCTCTGGATTCTGCTTACTTTATGCCACATCAGTTCAGACAAGACTTCTAAGATTTCTCTTGAAAGTATCCTTTCTCTAATTTTTTTTTACAAGTAACTTTATTGCATCAACATCCAGCACCTTGGTCAGCCACTGTGCACTTGATGGGCACTTCATTTCCAGTTCTTTGCTTTAACAAAAAGAGCTACTATGAGCATTCTTGTACAGATGGATCCTTTTTCTCCCTATTTAATCTCTGAAGATATAAACCTAGTAATGTTTTAAGTCACCATCCTTAGGGTGTGTTTTGTTGTCTGTAATTTCAAAATATCCTTATTCACCTGAACACCGTCTTCCTTTCCCATCTATAGGGAAACATTTATGTTTGTAGAATCATTACTTAAGAGCTGAAAGGATTTCAAAAGCCTTCTAGTCCAGCCCTATCTTTTTTGAGATGAGAAAACACTGACCAATGAGGTGAAGTGATTTACTCAAGGTCAGACAGGTTGTTAGCACTACAGGTAGCAAGTCTGTGAGACCAGACTTGAACCCAGGTCCTCTGACGGCTGACCTAGTACTTTTTCCACATGTATGAGAAAGCTGGAGATACATTAGACCCTGTTGATCATCCTTCTTCTCTTGTTCACCCCAGCTTTTGATTATTTTTTTCACAGATATTTAACACTGGTACTTAGGTATTATGGAGATGACAGAGAGGGAACACAAGGAAGTTGATTTTGGTGTAACAGTTCTGACAAAGGGATCACAGAAGTGACATTAGAAGTCAACTAGTCTAACCCTTTTACTTTACAGGTGAAGGAACTAAGCCCAGTTGGGTTGGAAATTGGGTTGGACAGTGAAGGAATTTTAATATTGATCAAACTAGTATTTTGAATTATTTGTGGAATTTCCATTATTTTTATGATTGCCAGCCTTTATTATCAGTCAACGAACACTTTACATATCTATATACATATATAGAGCAGAGTGTGGATATTACATCTACATCTATATATATGTAAAATCAAGTGAGACATTGAAACACATACACACCTATATTTATATATATATATATATACATATGTATGTATATGAAAAAATACATATAGAGAGAATATTTATATACTTTCTTTGCATGTATGGACACACATGTGCACACACACATACACACACATACACATACACACATACACATACACACACATGCCTCTACTTCTCCTTTTACTTGTTAGCTTATTTAAATCTATCTTTGGACTTTTTCTCTCAGCTGAAATTGCTTTCTTCAAAATTACCAAGGATCTCTTATTTGCCGGCTCTCATGGTCTTTTTTTCAGTCTTCATCTATCTTGACTTCTGTATGAAAGTCAACACTGTTATGACTCTTTCCATCTGGATACTTTCTTTTTGGACACTGTTCTCTCCTGGTTCTCCTCTTACATGACTAACAATTCCTTCTTAGTCTTATTTGCTAGTTCATCATCTAGGCAACTAGGTGGTGTAGTGGATAGAGCACCAGGGCAAGAGTCAAGGAGGACCTGAGTTCAAATCTCACCTTAGACACCGGACACTCACTAGCTGTGTGACCTTGGACAAGTCACTTAACCCTAATTGCCTCATCCTGGGTCATCTCCAGTCATCCTGATGAACATCTGTTCACTGGATTCAGATGGCTCTGGAGGAGAAGTGAGGCTGGTGATCTGCACAGCCCTCCTTCACTCAAATCAAAGTCAAGTGCAAGTCCTCTCATTATTTTTCTGATGACATGGTCTTATTCAGCAGTGAAGGATGAATACGCTCAGTTCATCATCTATCTCGAACCCTAACTGCAGATGTTCCCTGAAGCTCTTTCTTAGGTTCCCTTTTCTCTTTGTATTCTCTTTTTCACTACTTTCTTTCTCTTTTTATCTCTGTCTTTTTCATCCCTCTGATTAAAGAGGATAGAGGGTGGACATTGGAGATTGCCTCCCTCATCCTCCACCCTATAAAAAGGTTCTCTGGGAATTTACCTCATCATTTCCCATCCAGCTGCTTTCCTAGACTTCATGATCTCCAGAAACTAATCAGACTGCAAAATGAAATAAAATTTAAAACTCTCATATCCTCAGATCATCTCCTTCCCCAGCTGCAGGACTTCCTCTATCCCTGTGCAGAATAACCCTCCACATATCTCATCTCCTCCCCCCAAATCCCTCATCTGCTTTAGCTGTTTGTCTTCCTCATTAGGTTGTGAGCTCCTTGAGGACAGAGATTGTCTTCTACCTTTCTCTATATCCCTAGCTGTTTGCACAGTCTATGGCACAAAGAAGGCACTTGACAAATGTTTATTAACTCTGATTTTGACTTGGTTTCTCTGTCTCTTTCTCCGGGTCTCTGTGTAATGGTTTCTTTTTGTCTCCCTTTATGTCTCTGTCTCTTTCTCCTTTTCATCAACTTCTTTAGGTTTAATGATCATCTCTATGCTGATGGCTCCCAGATGGTAAAGCAAATCCTAGTTTCTCTGCTGAGTGTCAATTTCATATCACCATTGCGTGTTGTACATCTTATAAACTAAATATGTCCCAAGCAGAACTCTTTAGCTTTTCTTCCAACTCACCCTTTTCCAAACTTCCCCGTCCTTGTAAAGGGCATCACAACTTCCCAGGATCCCAGGTTCATAACTTTGGTATTATCTTTCATTTCTCAACCTCCCTCACCCTACATATCCAATCAATTATCAACTCTTTCTGTTTCTGCCTCCAAAATATTTTTCAAATGAGGTCCCTTCTCTCTTAGTTAAGGTCCTCATCATCTAAAGTCTAAATGAATTTTTGTACCTTTTATTCTCAGGACCCATTTACACTCTTAAAAACTGTTGGTGATACAATTAATAAAAAAAAAAAAGACAATCCCTGCCCTCAAAGAGTTTCCAGTCGTAAGGGGAAAGCCAACACAAAAAAGAGCAGGAATGTGGAGTGGGGGTAGGGAGAGGTTGCCAGGAGAATTCTTGTTCTGTGGAGTTGAAGTTAGAAGATGCAAAGTGGAGTGAGTTGACTGTCTAGTTTCTGCCCTCTATAAAGAAAGGCATTGGGAGGAGTTTGGTCCTCCACCATTCAGCCTTGTAATCAGATAGGAGAGGAAGCTGAAATCAGTCAAGGCTTGAGTTAGCAGCAAGATAGTGAGTTTAGAAGTGATGAGTTTAACCTAGGAGGGGCACCTTGTTCAGACAAGGCAGCAGGAGCAAAATGGAGTTCTATTCTCTTCCTTCAAAATCTACTCAAGCAACACCTTCTTTGTGAGAAGTCTTTGCTGCTCCCCTCAACTGCTAATGCTCTCCCTCTCAAAGTACCCTGTATTTAAATATTTTGTATCTATTTGTGAGAAGCAGCAAGACATAACAGATAGAGAGCTGACCTCAGAGCCAGTCTTCTCTGAGAGACTCTCAGGAATCCTGCCTCTGACACATTCCTACTAGCTGTGCCCTGGGAAAGATCTAACACAACTCTCCGCTGCACTTGGATGATTCTGGAAGAGACAGTGAGGCTAATGACTCTATGTGACTGTGCCTCACTTAAATCCAATTCATGCACTAGTCAAGATATTACCCTGTGTGTCATTCATTGGCCCTCTTTGAAAACAAAGCACGAACAAGACTAAAAGTTGCTGAGAATGGTCTGCAATGATAGAGGGAGTTTCCTCTCATACAGACCTAGTCTTGGTATTGGTTTATTTGTATGTGTTTCTCTCTCTCTTTCTCTCTCTCTCTGTCCCCGTATACATACATACATATATATACCCACACACATATATACACACAGATTTTATATATATATATATATATGTATATATATATGAATAGATATGGAGATGAGAGAGATACTTATATTCTGTATGTATTTTTTTTCCTCTTCCTATTAGAAGGCAAATTCTTTGTGAACAGGGATTGTTTCATTCATTATATTTCATTACATATATCCTCTGGTGATTAGCATAGTTCTTTTAAAAATATTTTTTTCATTCTCCTCCAAATACATGTTAAAGCAATTTTTAACATTTTAAAAAAAGTTTTGAGTCCCAAATTCTATCCCTCCCTTCCTTCTCCACTCTCTAAGACAATAAGCAATCAGATATAGTATACACATGCACAATCATGTAAAGCATTTCTGCATTAGTCATTTTGTATAACAGTACTCTAATAAAAGAAAAGTAATGAAAGAAAGTGAAAAATAGCATGCTTCAGTCTGTATTCAAATAATAACAGCTCTTTCTCTGGAGATGGATAATATTCATCATCATTAGTCCTTTGGAATTGTCTTGGATCATCGTATGCTGAGAGTAAGTAAGACATTCACAATTCTTCAGTGAACAATATTGCTATTACTGTGTACGATGTTCTCCTAGTTCTTTTCACTTTGCTTCATATCTGTTCATGTAAGTTTTTCCAGGTTTTTCTGAAATCACCCTGTTTATCATTTCTTATAGAACAATCATATTCCATTACAATCATATACCACAGGTTGTTTAGCCATTTCTCAATTGATGGGCATCCCTTCAATTTCCAATTCTTAGCTACCACAATGAAACTTAACATGGTTCTTAATAAATTCTTATTGATTGCTATATGATGGAGATAATAAAACCTTCACTTCTCCCTTCATGGGGTTGTTGTGAAGAAGGTACTCTACAAATGCCTTGAAGTAATATTCGAAATCTGAGTGAATGAATGAAAACTCTTACTATGTGCCAGTAACTGTACTAATATAGATTAAAACATATGTACTAAGTTTTAGAGGAAAATCAACAAAAAATACAAACAAACAACATAGTCATTGTCCTTGGAAGGCTTCCTTTTTAATGGAGAAAGACTACCTATGTGAGGATCTAGAATGTAAAGTGGGAGGCAGGTGGTAGGGGCTAGATGAGAGTGTATGAGCAGTGGCATGTTTTGGAAGGCAGGAAGTATTATGATATCCTGGTTCTGGGAAAGATAAAGTAAAATCTCCTCTTATCAGAGCCCAGGGTCCTAAAAAGGGAGTCTAAGTTCTGACTGAAGGTGGAGCAGGACCAGAGCTTCCCAAAGTGAGGTCTAAGGATCCATGGGAATTCTAAGATCCTTCTAGGGGGTCCTCAAGATCAAAATTATTTTCATATAAATTTTAATTTCTAATATGGTATGTATCAATAGGTATAACTCACAAAGATATTGGAGTGGTATTGATCAATAATTTTTAAAAGTGTTAAGGGATCCTGAAACCCAAAAGTTTGAAAACCATTGGTCTGTAGCATAGTTTGGAACTGTCCAGGAGTTGACCTGGTAGTTGGTTCAGCTGACATAAGGAGAATATTGATCAACATTTAATCTAACCATAGATGAAGAAATTGAAGCCCAGACATGTGCTCAGGATCACACAGTATTAATTATAGCAGAAGTGGGTCACCTATCATGCTGCCCAATAAGAGGTGATTTTAATTCCTTTAAATAAATGAATTTCATGTATTTAATGAAGAGAACTATGATATGCATTTTTGTTCATCTTATTCCTTACATTCAAAATCCTGTGATATAAAGAAATTGTTTTCCCTTTCAGGTTGATTTTCAATTTTCATTCTCCTGGTTTTGATACCATTAATGAGGAATGAAGGAAGGCATTTTTAAAAATAAGTTCATTTTGATAACTCCAATATATGTGTGAAAATGCGCTCTGTACTCTGAGTTGCCAGGAAACCTGTATGGACATATTATTTGTTTTAATTAAACCTTTTAACATTAGAAGAACTCCAAAGTGTCTGTACAGCAATAGTGATTTTATAAAATAAATTGCTTGTTAAAAAGGTTATAAGATAAAGCTATTTTGAGAGTCACAGGCACACACACATACCAGTTTCATTTTTCCATAATTATATTAAATATGTGGTATTTATTAGCTAAATTCTTGACTACGTATATAATTTTTAGAGGGTTTTTTTTAAACCAGTTGGGTATAGGAATGTGAAAGTCTCCTCCTTTTCTTTGAAGGAAACAGTGGAACCTGACCTACCTCACAGGAACATTAAGTGAAATAGCCTATTTATATTTCTCCAAGCTCAGAATCATTTAATATTCCCCAAAGACCAAATTCACCTCAACCTTCATGGAGTTATTTCGCATACTTTCCTCGGTTACCAACTCCCTTTGCCTCCAAAATGGGGCTGTTTTCAGCACCATATGCGTCGTTGTGGTGAAATTAAAGGGCTCCACTGAAGAAGATGTGAGTCACTGCACATATACATTTTAAACAATAATATTATCCAGTTTTAATAAAGGAACCATGACTGCACTGAACTTTTTCCTCTCTAGCTTAGCTGTCCTCCACAAAGAAAAGTGAACTTTTTTCTCTTGATCCCCCCAATTTCTTTTCTTTTTTTTTTTTTGGTTCTTTTTTTAGTTCTGTAAATCTGGGAAAAACTCATTTAATTTCTAATGCAAAGTTGAGGGTGCTTAAAATCCAGCATTTCTACTAAATGGCATGCATTAGATATGCAGAAATATGAAATCCTTAGCCACCAGCTCTGTGTCACTGATATAAAAAAATAGCAGAAACTTCTGGTTGAACTGGTTCACCAGTAAATATGAACATTATAAGTGGCAATTTGCTTTTTAATGTAATTTCCAAAATTCTCATTAACTAGGCTTTTGTGTGTGCAGTTTTTTTAAACTGTGATTTTACTGCTCTAGGGGAGACTTCCAGTGAGGAAGGAAGCAACCACTATTAATGTGGATTTGCAACTTAGAATCTTAATGAGTTTCTGGGGACATTGAAAGGTTAAAGGCTTGCAGAGGGGGTTCCTACAGCTTGAAGGTGTCTAAAGCATGACTGGAACACAGGTTACCCTATTGGAAGGCATGTCCTTTATCCACTGCATTACCATTGCCTCTCAACATTCAAAAAATGATAGTTCATTTTATATCTAGCCTAAAGTTTGGTTTTAGTTCAGCATTTCTCTGGAATTTCTCAATGATTCCTCAGTTCATACTGGGGCTCAGAACATTGGAGCCAATCAAACAAATGCTTTCCAGGGTAGAGATAAGGAGGTCATCTTTCTGGCTGCACCTGGTCTTAGAGTGCATCTAGAGTATGATGCCTAGTTCCTGGCACCAGAGTAACCCAGATAAATCCAGATAAACTGGAGAGCATTCAAGGGATGGTCAAGTGCTTTGGATCTGTGCTCTATGAGGACTGGTTAAAGGAACAGGGAATTTTGAATCCCCAAAAGAAAAGACTCTGTAGAAGATGAATTAGACTTTTGTTCTGTTTGATGCCAGAGAGCAGAACTAGGAACTATGGGTGGAAGTTAAAACAAAATAGATTTAGGCTTAAAATACGTCCTAATAATTAGAGCTATCCCAAAATGGAATAGGTAGTTTAGTAGAGGTAGAATATCCTCGATAATCCTTGAATATAAATCTTCAAGGAGAAGCTGGATAATCCTTTCTCTGGTGTGTTGTGATGAGAATTCTTTTCCAGGTCTAGGTCTAGAATCCCTTCCAATCTGATCTTTTATCCCAAGATTCCTCTGTTTGGCATCACCTTATACTATTTTAGGATCTTATATTGACACTCACTATCTGTGTGACGTTGGGCAAGTCACTTAACCCCAATTGCCTCATCCTGGGTCATCTCCAGTCATCCTGATGAATATCTGGTCACTGGATTCAGATGGCTCTGGAGGAGAAGTGAGGCTGGTGACCTGCACAGCCCTTCGTCACTCAAAACAAAGTCAAGTGCAAGTCATGTCATCATTTCTCTGATGGCATGGTCTTCTTCGGCAAAGAAGGATGAACAAACCTGGAATGTGGTAACACCAGAACTTTTAGAAATATGAGGCATGGTGTTGAAAAGGAGGATTTTGGAGGCTTTGATCATGACTTCCTTTTTTTTTTTTTTTTTTGAACATTGCTTTTAGCTGACAAGACCAGGAATTCTGCCCCTATCAAAAAACTTGTCCAAGCTTCGAGATGTGATTTAAGAACTGAGTTTAAACTCTTCATGTTTCTTAAATTTCTGCTTCCTATCTTCCAAAGTTACTATTTCTTAGCTGTTAAAAGTCTCCAATAGTCAGTCTTTATTATTACAAAGATTAAAAATAGAGGAGAAAAAGGCAGTTCAAAACTAACATCGATAATATCTAATAATGTATATAGCATTCTCTCTCCATAGTCCTTTATAGTGAAGAGAGCAGATTTGTATTTTTTTTACCTCTTCTCTAGGGAGAAGAACATATTGTTATATTAAAGAACATCAATTAATTATATCAACTGATCATATAAAACCTTCAGATTGTGTTACTGTTATTTTTCTTTCCATTTATATTGCTGAAGTGATTTTGATTGGCTTTTCTGCTTTGATGTAGGGTCTCACTGCTGGGTAGAGATTCTAAGGATATCAAAGACAGGAAGAAAGGATTCACATGCACAGAGATGATCACAGCACCACTTTTTGTGGCAGCAAAGAATTTTAAATAAGGGAGACACTCATTGACAGGAGAATAGTTAAACAAATTGCAACACACCAATGTAACAGAATATTGCTGTACTATGACAAATTATAAACATGGGAAGACTCATATGACCTGGTACAGAGTGAAATAGGCAGAATCAGAAAGATAATAGAACGACGATGACATTAAAAATAGAAGGGAAAAAACACTGAAACTAAATCTCATGAAATTATGATGATCAAGCCTGACTCCAGAGAAGAGTTGAGAAAAGAGTTAGAGTTAGGAAGACCCGAGTTTAAATCCTGCCTCCAAGATTGACTAACTCTGTAACCCTTGGGCAAATCAGCCTCAGTTTCCTTATCCGTAAAATAAAGAAAATAATAGCCCCTACCTCACAAGGTCCTTGTATGGATCAAATGAGATAGCATAGATGAAGCTCTTTGCACATATTAAGATGCTATACATACACACACAAACACATATATACATACATGTATATGCATGTGTGTATATATACAGACACAGTATATATGTACATGCATACCTACACATATGTATAAACATATATGTATACATATGTCCTATATTAAATATGATTATTAATTTTTTATTGTAGAGTTGAAGAACTTTATAGAGGTAGAATATTATATTTGCTATTAAATACAATTGATGTGTTTATTAGGTTTGCTGGAATCCTTTTTTTTTCCTTTTCCTTTTTATTCTTTGTTACAAGGGATGCCTTGCTGGGTAGGGAGGATGAGGGGTAGATTTTAATATAAGGTGATATAGAAAAAAAAGATATCAACAAAAAAGATGAAAAACAAAGATGAATAAACTAAGACCAAGGGAAGTGAAGTTACTTGCAGGTAAGCTAGATTTAAACCTAAGTCTCCTGGCTATAATAAACTATTGCACTTTGTGTGTGATATTTGTGTGTATGTGTTTCCTATTAAACTATGTCAATTATCACCATATATGAAAAGGAGTTGGAGAGGAGATGCAAGATACTATAGCTCATAGGGCACAGTATCAGAGTGGAAAGACAATTTTGCCTCATAATCTGCCTCATTTCAACTTGGAATACTTTGTAGAAAAGCTTTAAGATAGGGGAAAAAGAGAAAAACCTATTATTTGGGACTTCAAAAATTCTCTGTGTTGCCCCCAGCAAAGTTAGATGGTAGAAACTTTATGGGAATCAATATTGTGAACCAGGCTTGTATTGTATTGTCTTCTGAACTGATTTAAGAAATGCTGCTGATTCCACTCAGAGACAAAAGTTTTGTAACTTAAAAATACTCTTTTTTTTTCCTTCCCTTGGAGTTATGATATTTTCCCCTTCTGTTAAATAGTTCAGTTTCCAGTGGAGAAGAACATAACTCCCTGGCTCGACTTTGTCATTTTTTTTTTGATGTTTTATTTTTAAATAGTTGGAGTTGTCTGATCAGAATTCCACTGTGTTAATTTCATACAGAGTTCACAGACCCAGACTGGATGTAAATTTCCTCTAACCAATCTCCTCCCCTTCTCCCCCTTTTGGAGTGAGAAGCCATTAACAGAGATGCCAGAGAGGATAACTCAGATGGAATAAGGTTTGCACAGTTTGGTGGAATTTGTTGATGTAAGCTCTAATGACCAACTTCTGTGGCATGCGTTTCTGCCAATTATGGTATGTCCTACAGGCAGAAATAGGGAGCATGACTTACTGCAGCTGGCTTTTTGGCAGAGAAATCATCTATGAAATAATTAGGGAGAAATCTTTTAAGTCATTGGAAAAGATGGATTATGACATGATACACTGACTTTCCTGTTATAGCCTATATGGTAACTTCTCCTCTTTCACGTAAGATAGAAATGCGCTTTTGGAGGAGATGAACCATTGCTGAGCTGTGGAGGGAAGCTTGTTGCTGTGTGGCCTTATGAGGGATGAGAGCTGTAGGTGGCCCATATTTTAACGGTGTGTAGTGCTAAAGAGGCTGGAGGCTCAAATTAGCCTTTTTCTAGCTCTCTTCTGTATCTATAAGTGTTTGGTGTGTAGTGGTAAGTGTTGAGCCCTCTAAAATGTGGGTGGCCACTCTTTTCTGGTGTGTTCAATCAGCATGGCTTTCTTAGGAGTTAGCAACTGTAATGCTTAAAAACTAAGCCAGACATGGGGCTAATCATAGCAAACATGCCTGGAGCTGAACAAAATTTTTCTTTCTTTCTTCATTCATTGGGCGACCTGTGAAATCAGAGAAATAGCATCCACTTACATACCCAAAGTGTGCCATGTTCTACATTCATTAATTTTTTGCCATCTGAACTTTCTCATACATAGTTCACCCTGAAGAGTTCAGCTATTGTTTGAATCTGTTTCTCAGGGTAAATAAAGGAAGAGACAGACAGACAGACAGAGACCAACAGACTGAGACAGAGACCGACAGACTGAGACAGAGAGACACAGACAAACATACACACAGAAAGAGAAGATAGAGACAGAAACAGAGAGAAGGCTATATGGGCTTTTAGTGATTTGGAAGGGGGAAAATATATACCTACCATCCTTCTCACCTCATAGGATCAGAGAACTTGGAGATGCAAGAGTCCTTAAAAGACATTTAGTCCAGTCAACCCATTTTGCAGATGAATGGTGATATAGGCAGTAAACTGGAATTTGATTTCAGGTTCTCCCATTCCACAGTCAGTGTTCTTTCCATAGCACCATTTGAATATGTGCAGAGATTTGGTTTACATATTATAGTTTGCTTACTCTCATCTTTCAAATTAGATTATAAGCGGAGATTATATCTTGAAGGCAGAAATGGTATCTCCTGCTTGGCTACCCAGTGCCTAGCACAGTGGCTGCACATAGCTGGAGTCTAATAAACATTTGTTGACTGATTGCTCAGTTCCCCTTCAGAATAGGTTTGAAAGGCTGTCATGTGGAAAAAGTGATTAGATTTTTTTTTTCTCTTTGGCCTCAAAAGGCAGAACCAGGAATGAGGGGGAGAAGTTACAAATAGGCAAATTTATGCTTAATTTCAAGGAAAATTTGCTAACATTTAGAATTGTCATGAAATAGATTAGGAGAGGTGATGGGCTTTCCCTCTTTTGAGGTCTTCAAGTAGAATTGTAAGTATAGATTAGG
>CM053773.1:128072592-128085353 GCA_028658325.1 Potorous gilbertii
GGATGCCCATAACAAGCAGCAATCACCTCAAAGGAAATGGAGAAGAGACAACTTTGAGGGAATGTGATTATTCAATATAAAATAGTATGAAAAGTTATTATATAGAAGGACAGATTAGACTTACTGTACTTGTCTACAGTGGGTAGAAATGGGAGAATAAGTAGAAAGTAGAGAGTTCTATACTGGCTAAATGTAGGATGTCTCAAAAATCTTAGTGCTGTTTTAAGTTGAATAACTTTAAAGTTGATTACAACTTTTGAGATATATAGGAAAGACTTTCTAGCAATCAGAAATATTAGTCCGAATTATTATAGAAGAATTAGTCTGAATCATTGGGTAAGTCACTAGTGGAGTTTAAATGAAAGTGTGATGATGAGTTGGAGGAGATATTGTAGGAGGAATTTACATCTGAAATAAAGGTTGGACTAGGTGGTCTCTGAGGTTTTTGTGATCTAGATTTTCTGAGTCTCAACTCAGTACCATTTCCATCCCTCTGTAAAGAATGACTTAGAAAAAAAAGAATAATAGAAAATCCAGGTTCCTAGATAGATCTTCCTCCTCCTCAATTATTTAAAATCATTTTTATTGTATCCTGGACAATTCTGTTTCAGTAAAATTGGGCTATCAGTTTACAATTTTGTTTTTAGATTAAGAGATTATCACCCTGAGTAATGAAATTCAAGTCAAGTCAATAAGCATTCATTGTTTCCTAAGTGCCAGATACTGTACTAAATGCTGAGAATGCAAAAAGGGCTCCTGTACTTTAAGTAGCTTACATTTTAATGAAAGAAGACCATACACAAAAGGGAGCTGAAAAAGGGTGAAGAGGTATCAAAAAAGGGAGTACACAAAAAGTTTCAAGAGTCAAGTGAAGCCTGAAGAGGAATGGAAGGATTAACATGGTTGGCTTGGAGCCTTCCTTAAAATGGAGGTTCTAGAAAAAACTAACCAATAAGAAGAATGAATCACCAGGGCAGAGGGGTTCTTTGAGGGTGAGAAAGCAGCTGAGGAATGGTGCGGGAGGTATTTCCAGAGTGAGAAGTTTACTGGACATGATTTTGAAAGAGGGACTGGATCCCAGAGGAGAATGAAGGAATTATTGTGGAAACCCCCAAAAAGCATAGGGTGTAGGATTTTTACCATCCAAACACCCTGTGAATTATGTTGTATGCAGTAGGCACTCAATAACTGAATCTTGATCAATTACCACAAGTCTAGGCTACTTGACAAACAATGGCAAACACAAGTCTGGGAGAACAGTAAAACTTAGGTTTTTATTCTTATTCTAAAAGAAATTAGTGATCTGGAGAAACAGTGGAACTTTCTCCAATGAATTTAAGAGTAATAGAGACCTATTTAATTGAAAGATGCTGTTCCAGCATCCAAATAAAGGAGCAGCTATAGGAATCATTTCTTATGCTCCAAAGTCCATTAGCTACTCCATTGAGCTGTTAATGTTGTGCAGCCATCGGTGTAAATAAATGTGTCATTTTGGTAATGGACTTATTTTCTCAACAATTACAATATGTTGTTCCCCCATAATTCTATCACTTAAGTCAAATATTCTGCTGACCTGGCAGCAGCCTGCTGCTACTACTGCTGCCTTATCTCCAATGCCTCAGCATGTTTTTTGGAGGAAAGTTGGTGGTAGTCAATTTTATGGAATAAGACTTAAATCAAGGAAAATAGCATGGTACTCAGGGGAAAAAATATAGGATTTGGGAGTTGGGGGACTTGTGTTCAAATCCTATTTTCACTCCTTTTAAGATCTTCAACAAGTCATTCCTTTCTAGGCTTCCATTTCCTCACATCTAAAGAGATGGGGTTGTGTTAGGATTCCAAGTTCCAACTCTATATCTGTGATCCTATAACTTTTTCAGAGCCATAACCATCATAACCATCACTTTATAGGGTTATTCCTTCCATATCATGGGGGTTAAAGGTGTGGCAGTCCTCCGATCTGGAAAATCCACCTAAAATTTTTTGATCCTTCCTTTGTACGAGAGAAGAAGTTTGATTTTGTTCTTTTTTTTTATGGGATGTTTACAATATCACTAGACAAAATATGTTGATAGTATACATTACTATACATGTATTTTATGTATTTTTGAGTTGTGCCATCTTCATGTTGTCTGTGGCTTCTGCAAAACTCCACCCCCCCACAATGCCCATTTTATTTCTTATGCCAACATGCAATGGGAAAAGTCATAACGTGGAAGGGATAAGTGTGTAATCACAGAATTGAAAAGTTAGAACTACTCTCATTGGTCATCAAATTCAATACATACATGAAAAAGAATGGCCGAGGCAACTTATTAGTTAGACTTGTAGAAGTATCATATAGAGAGGACTGTTCATCCTAGAGGTAGTTGTAGCCAAAGAGCTGGGACCCCAACCCTCAAAGAGCATTGGTTCACACCCAAGTCCCTGACAGATCAATGCTATGGGGAGGATATAGATCCTTCCCCTCCTGAGTCAGCTCCCTGAGGGCAAAATCTCTTCAATTGCTCTTCCTTAGTTACAACTATATCTTTTCTAGGAATGTGAAAATCAATTCAGATCTGCCTCTTATTGTTACATTACATATTCCATATGGTATATATGGTAGTTTGAATAAGAATAATTTTTAAAATAAATGTACTGTTGCCAGATTTCTACAGGTGACCTTAAGTTTCTTCCTGGTAAATGAATGAAAACTTGTTTTTTATGTGCTTATCAGGATCCAAGCTGAATAAATGCTGTAGAAACAAACACAAAATCAAAGATACGTCACATCCTCAAGGATTTTACATCTTAAAGTGGGAAAACACATGTAAAGAAGCAGCAACTTGGGGCAGAGCACTCTGGTCCTGAAAGTTCTTGGGATGACTAGGGATTGTAGTTGATCAACACACAGTATTCAGGAACAATGACAGAACTGATCTGATTGGGATCCTCAGTTCTAGAACTGGGAGGTGGGGAAGAAGAAGAGGGAAAAGTACGTTATCTGTAAAATAGACCTTTTGAACAAGGTGGCCTTTTAGGGCCTTTCCAACTCTAGAGCTATAATTCTCTAAGTTATAATATTCATTGCTACATGTTGAATTGCCCTGGGCAGGAATGGGAGAATAGGTCAGGTAGACAAAGAGATAAGATTGGTTCAGGGATAAAGATTGGTGGGGAGAAACACCGCAAAGAAAAAAATAGGGTCTTTTACCTCTTCTTTTTTAGACTTTGTTTTCCCAATGTACCTTGAAAATGTGACTTCAAGAAATGGGAAGTTGCCCTGTTAGTTTTGCCCAAGAGTAGCCTGGGTTTTAAAAATAAAGTTTCTGTTTCTTCAGAGGTCTTTGTTGTCCTGGGTGTAACAGAACAGAAAGTATGTAACTATTGTTTCTGGCCATCAAATCTGAAAGATGTTTCTGCAGTATGGTCAGAGTTGGAAAGGCTCCAGGGTCTTATATTTATAAAACAGTATCTACGGCAACCACTTCTTCCTAACCAGGCTCACTGCCTATATTTCCCTAACCTTCTGTTTTACAAGATGACATAAGTAGAGGGTTTTAAAAAAAATTGGCTAATAATCAAGATGATTTGTGCCGACTCAGCCTATAAAGCTGTTGGTTCAGCAGCATGGGATTTGGACAGCGAGAAACAGCAGTGCTCAGACATTGAGGCTTAAACCCTTAATTTGTTTCTCTTTTTTCCTTTTGGAAGGGGATAGACAACCACACATTCTATACTTTCACCCTAAGCTGCCAAATGTGAATGGAAGCCACATATCTGGTGACCAGAATATGGGAAACAGGGACAATTCATTGCCTCCCAATGGTTTGATCCTATAGAATAAGCTTTGGTTGCAGTTTTAAATGACAAAAAGAAAAAAAAAAGACAAAGAAAATAGATAAATGTAACAATTGTTAAGCCCACTTCTCATAGGGCTTGAAAAGCTGGTATTTTGTCTGGTTTAGTGACTTAATGCTTTTTCTGTAGAAAACTCCTATGCCAATGCTTGTCTTTTTCTGGTCCCTCTGCCCCTTTCAACCTTTTTCCCCTCTCCCATGACAAAGAAATCCTCGTCTGCTACATAGTTTAGGCAGGCAATGCTGCATATGAGCAGATAGTTAGGAGGTTTGTTCCAGTGAATGGAAACAGGTATAATTCTGAACAGTCTATTGGAGATTAAAACTTACTGAGAGCAAACTCAGTGATATGGCCAAACCAACCTTACCAGATCAACGTCACCAGACTTCATCCCTTTAGGCCTCAGTTTCCTTATCTGTAAAATCAAGGTATTGGTGAGAATGCAGGGTAAAGGTCACCATTCTTCTCTAGGGTTGCTAAGTGAAAATTTCTACTGGTGCCTTCAATCCTATCTTTTCCTTTATCTTCTAAGATTGGTCATTTTTTAGTTCTAGCTTCCATATTTATTCTCTTCCTATTACTAGCTTCTTCCCTGAAGCCTATAAACATTTATGCTACTGAACAGAGCTGGAGAAAATCACAAAACTGTACTGTGTCTATGACAGATTTTTGTTACATAACGTCATTTGGGTCCTCACAGCAGCAAGGCAATCTTTTAAAGCTCCCTAATCAATTCTCTATCTCATTCACTATAGGAGTTGTGAAAACATCCTCCTCTCTTCTTAAACTCCCTCCATCCTCATAGCACCTCATCCTTATACTCTCTCAAGTGAGAGTTTTCTATAACTCAGTGGAAGATATTTATTATATGCTCACTATACTCAAGGCATTGTGCTAAGCATTGAGGATACAAAAAGAGGCAAGAAACAATCCCTGCCCCTAAGAGGGGACAAAGTAAATAAACCTAAACATCCAAACAAGCTACATAAAATATAAAATAAATAAGTGAAGGAAGGCTATAGAATTCAGTAGGGTTGGGAAATGCTTCCCATATGAAGCCAGGGAAATGAGGCAAAAATGAGAATCTTTGCTGTGTACTTTCCGAGATTCTCTGTTTTCTCCATATACAAACTCTCTTGGTAATCTCACCAGGCCCCCTTGGGTTCAACTGTCATTTTAATACCAGTGATGCCCAAGGTGCTATGTCTAGCTCTGATATCTCTCCTGATCTCTACTCATGTGTTACTGCCTGTCTGTGAATAGATCTACTCAAAGATATCCTATAGAGATCTCAAATTCACCATATCCAAAACAGAACACATCATCTCTCAAACCTGTTACTCTTTTGAACTTGTATATTTCATTAAAAATGTCACATGGTATCATATTTGCATTAAGTTTGTCACTATGCTCCCAGATTGGTAATCCCCATAGTTCTTTTGATATTTTCTTCTCTCTCATCACCCCCTACTCCTTCCATATACAAACAGTTGCCAAGTCTTGGAGATTTTTACCTCTGTAGTGGCTCTTAACTCCATCCCCTTATGTATATTCACACCACAAGCCTCAGCTAGGATCTTATCTCTTATTGGGACATAATTAGTCTCTGTGATTGAAATGTCTCCTCTTTGATCTCGTCTCCAAAAAGCTGCCAAACTGATCTTTCTATAGTACAAATCTAAAATCACATCATTTGTTAAGATGATGAAGTCATGCAAGTAACCTTATATCTTATAGCAATCTCTTCAATTTGCACATGAGGAAACTCAAGCACAAGAGGGTTCCGTGATTGGCCCAAAATCAAATAGGTATTAAATGTTATCCAGTAGAATGGGGAAATAATATGTATATTATGGATAAACTATATATGTGTGTATATATGTATGTGTGTGTATATATATATATGTATAAACTTGGAGGGAAGGCCCTAAGGTTAATGAGGTTTAGGAAAGACTTCTTCCAAAAGATGAGAAACTTGAAGGAATCCAGAAGGCAGAGATGAGGAGCGAATGTCTGCCAGGCATAGGGACAGCCAGAGAAAATGCTTGGAGTGGAGAAATAGAGTGTTTTGTGTAAGGACTAACAAAGCGTGAGTATCACTGAATTTCAGAGAACATGAAGAAGGGGAGTTGTAAGGAGAAGACTGGGAAGGTAGGAAGGAGCCAGACGGTGAAGGATTTTGAATGCCAAAAAGAGGATTTTACATTTAGTCCTGGTGGTAATAGGGAGCCTCTGGGGTTCACTGAATAAGGAGCAAATACTTTGGTCAGATCTATGTTTTGAAGATCATTTTGACAGATGAATGGAAAATGCATCAGAAGAGGGAGAAAGGTGAGATAGGGAGACAAACTAAGATGCTATAGCAATAGTCCAAATGTGAGATAATGAGGCCTGGCACCAGAGTGATGGCCGTGTCAGAAGATGGAGAAATAATATCAATGTGGAAATGACAGGGCTTGACAGTTTGGGGACCTCCAAGGTCCCTTGTGATCTGTATCTATAATCCTATGATCTTATGAAAAAGAAACAAGAGTTCCTTGGGCTTCTCCTGTTAGCCACCAGAAGCTCCTCTATGTTGTTGGATCCCAGGATGCTGTATCCATTTTCTTCATCTACATTAGCTTTTCTGTCCCCTCAAGACATCTGCCCCCTGAAGAGGCTAGGAAAGACCACACAAGTTGGAACCTAACATAAATCTCCTCTTTGCCTTGTCAAACTAACCAGCTAATATTCCCCTGTACATGTATTTCAAAGTTGTTTTTATTTACAATGCTGTTTTTGTTGTATATATTGTTCTCTTGGTTCTACTTATTGTACTCTGCATCAGTTCATTCTGGGTGTATGCCTCTCATCATTTCTTAAAGCACAGTAATAACATTTCATTCCATTCACATGCCATAATTTATTCATGTATTTTCCAAACGACGGGCACTCTCTTAGCTTACATTTCTTTGCCACCACAAAAAGAGCTGCTATAAATATTTTTTTCTACAGATGGGTGCCTTTCCGCTTTCTTTGATCTTGTTAGGATGTAAGTCCAGTGGTATTGATAGGTCAAAGGGTGTAGGCCACTTTAATGACTTATATTGTGTTTTATCTTCCACTTTCTCTACCAGTGCATAGGCTATCTCCCAGGTTAGCAATGCACTCTCTCTTTCCCTCTACATCTTAGCATCCCTAACTTCATTCAAATTTTAGCTCAGGTGCTACTTTACACTTGAACAAATCCTTTCTCACTCTTCCCAACTGTTATTATTCTCTCCTTTATGAAATGAATTTTTTTATCATTGTATAATCCTCATTTCTTTATGTTAGTTTGAGAGGCAAAATAGTGTAGCAACTAGAGAGATGGCTTCAACAACAGAAAGACCTTGGTCAAAGTCCTGTATCTACTGCATGTGTTCCCCTGAGCCTTTCATTCAAACTCTCAATACTCATGCAAGTCAGTGAGATTGTAAGGTACAGAGAAGGCTCCAATCTGCACTAGCTGAGGAAGTTCCTCATAAGAGCACCTTCTGTGAAAAACACAAATAAAACAACTACTCAGCAACTTTGGATGGACTTCGTGCTTACTTATCTTTGGATCTCCCCAGTAGAATACTCAAGGATAGAGACTTAATTTATTTTTATGCTTATGTCCCCAGTGCCTAGCATTACGTCACAGTACTTGAGCCATAGCAGGCACTTAGTAAATACTATTTCAACTGTGTTGCCCTTGATGGATAAGCCTGTGGGCTCTTCCATTTTCTGATTTGTGGGTAAAGTATGTACTCTTTTTCATGTCCAGAAATCTAGTACTATGTTTAGAGTTGGAATGGCTCATTTCCATATATATATGTATATATATATATATATATATATATATATATATATATATATATATATATATACATATATATATATATATAGCTTCCCTGATCTCCATAACTTCTTTACCAAAGATTTATGTAGACACAAAAATATTGTAACCAAAAGCACCACTATACATTTCCCCATACAGACATTAATCATGACATTTGATTTATTATCTATCATTTGAAAAGAATATTTTGTATCTGTTGTGAAATGTTCCCCTTAGTAAGACTGATTATATCCACATACCATAACTCTTCTAATGGCTAATGCAGTTTGCTTTATAACCCATTCACTCCCTAATTATGGTGTTTTAGTAAGCAGCCAGTACATACAGAAGGCTGGAGAGAGAATTTTTGATTTAGTTCATCCAGTAAGGGGGAGTGTTGTAAGACCAGGCTGCATATTGTGATTGAGGACTGGCCAGTTTTCTGGTGGGGGTTGGGGGAGGTGGAAGGTAGTGGTGGCAGGGGGTGACATGGGGTGGGGGTGGAGAATGAATACTAATAAACCAAATTGATGAAAGCATTATAGAGCTGTGATGACTCTCCAGTGTCCAATTTTAGGAGTCAATAAGTCCCTTAGGGACCTTATGAGAATTGTTATCAGCTCTCTAGAAGTTCAGAAGCATAATGGATAGAGAGCTGGCCTTGGAGCCAGGAATACCTCAAGTCAGATACTAGCTCTGTGACTCTGGACAAGAAACTTTACTTCTCAGTGTTCTAAGCAACTCTGTAAGGCTATTCATTGAAGAGTAGCTATACACCACAGTTATTCAAAAGATCAGTGTAGAAATCCACATGAAAACAAAGTCAATGAAGAGAACCTGTAATACAGACTATGATAGGCAGTTGAATGGATACCTTATAGAGCTGGTCCATCAGTCCATCAATATTGGACAGACACCACAAGTGGATCAGGGTTGAATGAAATAGACTGGACTGCTTTGGAGAAATTGTGCAGTAATTTTAGTGATTTTAAGTTTCTCTCTGAAATTTATTTTCTTTCATACTAACAGTATCCTTTCAGTAATGCTCTGTGACTGTGAGTCATTGAATACAGCAGTCTCTAAAAATGACAGCTTAAAGTCACCCAAAGGTCAATGGAACTGTTCATGGTGGGCGTGAGCCAGCCACGATACACATTACAAATGAAGATTTGTGTAGGAGAATTGGAATGAAGGATGCCATCAAAATAGTATAATTGGGGGAAAAAGATGTGAGGGTCACATAGTGATATGGAGGGATAATTGATGGATAGTCTAGAGGCTCCATTGGTATTCATATAATGTCAAGATACAAAAAAAACCCCCCAAAAAACAAGGCTCCTCCTCTTCTCCCAGCATGGAGGGACTATAGACATCAGTGAAATCTTCCCTTTCCTCTTGCCTTGATCTGGCAAAATCAAATGATTCAATATTTCCCAAACAGGCCATTCATCTAACAACCTCTCTCTTTTCACTAACACCGTTCCCATTTCCTAGAATAGCCATCCCCAACTCCCAGTCTCTCCTCTTCAAGATTCTGTTGATTCTTCGAGTTCAAATTATAATATTTCTTAAATGCTCTCACTTCAGTTAAGGGACATTCTCATAAACTTTTGCTTGTCTGCAGCACTTACCACATTCTGCCCTATGTTACATTGATGTATGTATCTTCTTTCTGGTACTAAATTTTAAGCACCCGTAGGGTAGGCATCATATCTTAGTCATCTTTCTACTGAGCCACTCTACATTGCCTTGCACAGTTCTATCCATGAAATAGATAAACAATGAATGTTATTTTAATTGCACTAAATGCATATGGTGATTTGCCTTCCTGAGAAAAATGTCTGGAAGTGATTCATGAATTCATAGGATTTAGAAAACTGGAACAGACCCTGGAGGTCATCCAGCCCAACTCCTTCATGTTACTAATGAGGAAAAGTGAAGCTCAAAGAGAGTGGATGATTCATCCAAAATCACACAGATAATTAGGAATAGAGTCAGAATCTGAACTCAGGTTCTACGAGTTCTCCATTAAAAGGAAATTAAAAAATCATCCTATGTTCTTTTTATGAGAAGTATTTTTAGGAGAATGGTGGAAGTAAATAGATAGAATAAAAGAGACATAGGCAGAGGACTGAGATAAGAATCCAGTACAAAATGTTAAGAACATTTCACTTGTATCTAAGTTTGAATTTTAGGTCTGATACTTACTAGTGGTATGACCATAGCAAGTCATTTCATCCTTCTGAGCCTCAGTTCCCTTATTTGTTAAATAATCTATCAAACTATAATCTATTAATCTATCAAATCAGCAAACACTTACTAAGTACTTCCTATATGCCAGGAACTGTGCTAGGCACTACAGATACAAAAAGAAGTAAAAAACAATCCTTGCCCTCAAAGAATTTACAATGTTTTAACAATGGAGACAACATCCAAACGGATATATACAAAGCAAGCTATGAATAGGATAAATAGAGAATCATTAACAAAAAGAAGTCACTAGAATTAAGAAGAGTTGGGAATGGCTTCCTGTAAAAATATGATTTTAAGTGGGACTTAAAAGAAGCCAGCGAAGTCAGTAGATAGAGTTGAGGAGGGATAGCATTCCAGGCATAGGGAATAGTCGGAGAAAAATGTCAAGCAATAAGAGATAGAGTGTGCCATTAATGGAACATCAAGGAGGCCGGTGTCACTGGGTCAAAGAGTACAGTATAAGAAGATTGGAAAGGTAGGAGAGGGCTAGATTATGAAGGCCTCTGAATGCCAATTGGATTCGATCGTGGAAGTGATAGGGAGTCACTAGAGTTTACTGACTAGGAGGAGAAGGGTGACATGGTCAAACCTGTGCTTTAGGAAAATCACATTGATAGCTGAATGGAGGATAGATTGGAGTCATGAGAGGCTTAAGGTCGGCAGGCCTTTGTATGCCTGCCATCAGGCCATTGTAATAGTCTAGGTGTGAGGTATGAGGGCCTGCACTAGAGTGGTGGCAGCATTACCAGAGAATATGGGAAGGGGCAGAGCCAGGACAATAATGCTTACATGACTTAACTTCACAGGTGCAGCATAAGGAAGATGCTTGGGAAACTTGAAAGAATGAATGTATTTCTCTCTCTCTTTCTCTTCCCTTCCCTCCCCCTCCCAGTTTCCTTCCCTGTAAAATGTGAGGATTGGATTAGATAATTTCTTGAGGTCCTTTTTAGCTTTATGGTTTATTATCTAGGTGATAGGGAGAGTGCTACAGTGTGTTAAATCAAGAACATGTGGATTCAATCCCTGCTTTTGACCCTTACTGACTGTGTAACCTTAGGCAAAGTCACAATTTATCAGTGCCACAGAATACTCTGCAAGATTTTAAGTTTCAGAATATTTGCCATTTTTTTTATTGGCAGAAGGAATTCCCTTTACCTACAGAATTACAAAACAAAACAAAAAAAATCTAGGCAATGAATACTTTTGTGGACCTGAATTAAAGTTATATATATACATATATATGAATATATATATTATACTTACGTATATGTACATATGTCTGTCTGTGTATATATATATATATTTATACACAGTGTATAAATATAAAACAAAAAAGCCCAGAATCCTACAACATAGTACATGTACATATTTGAAACAGTAACTTGCACTATATTATTCAGGGGATGGGGTGGGGATGAATGAGAAAAGTTTTCTTTCTTTATCGACACTTTGTAATTAGTGTCTTTACTGAGAATTTCACTGGGTTCATGTAGGTATTTAATCATGAAGGTTGGTTGGTAGAAAGTTGAATGATTATTATGTGATGGAAGTCAAATGGAAAGCTTGAGAACATAAAGTTTCCCTGAAGGCATGCATTTAAAGGTGCGACTTTCTCCAAGGTTCAAGTTGTACTTGCTTTAAAAACAAGCAATTCTAAAAGAAAAAAATGATAAAAATGTTATAATCAGTGGTGCATAGTTGGAGTAAGCATATTCCTTGATGGACAGGCTGACATATACTGATTGTGTGACCTTGAATAAATCACTTAACCTTCTCAGTTTCACCAGGTAGCTCTGAGATTAAAGTAAGAGAAAGTGTGGACCTGCATTGGCAGAGGGAATTTCCTTTTTTGGTAGTTCCCACTGAAATCACTGATATACATTATCCCTTCCTCTTCTCTTCCTATCTTCCCTATTACTGTTGAGGGCATCACCATCTTGCCACTCACCTAAGCTCACAGTCTTGGTATCTTCCTTGACTCTTTACTTTCAGCCCTTATATTCAATCTCTTGCCAAGTCCTTTTCTGCCTTCTTGATATGTCTCATATATAGCCCCTTATTTCCTCTGACACAGCTACCATCACTTCAAGCCTAGACTATTGAAGTAGTATACAGGTTGGGTTCCCAGCTACAAAACTCCCCCTTTCCAGTCTATGCTCCACTCAGCTGTCAACATATTCTTCCTAAACCTCTTGGCTTCTTTGTTGTTCTGCACATGATACTCCATCCCCCACCTTTGGGCATTTTCCCCAATCTGTCTCCCATGCTTGGAACTTTCTTTCTCTCATCTTTGCTTTTTAGCTTCTATGACTTCCTTCCAGTCCCAACTAAAGTCCCACTCCCTTCAAGATGAAGCCTTTCCCCAATCCCTCTTAATGCTAGTGCTTTCCCCATTGTTGATTATCTCTAATTTATCATACACACACACACACACACACACACACACACACATACACATACATACATATGCATATGTGTATATGAATCAATTGATCAGTAGATATATATAGTGTTTGTACATAGTTGTTTGTACATTTTCTCCTCCATTAGACTATGTCCATGAAAACAGGGACTGTTCTTTGTCTTTCTTTGTATTGTGGCATGTAGGGACCGAATAAATGCTAGATGGCTGACTATCCTTAACCCTATCTTATGGGCAAACTTCATACATAGATTACCAGAAGATGACGACACATAATGAACTTAAGCTACAATATAAGAGACATAGATTGGAGAGGGATGACCATCAACCGTTGTAATCCCTGTATGACCAAAGCTATGGAACCTCCCTTTTTCTGGGACCCTGTTCCTTTGTTCATGGAAC
>CM053773.1:128085453-128100171 GCA_028658325.1 Potorous gilbertii
TGTAGGGACTGAATAAATGCTAGATGGCTGACTATCCTTAACCCTATCTTATGGGCAAACTTCATACATAGATTACCAGAAGATGACGACACATAATGAACTTAAGCTACAATATAAGAGACATAGATTGGAGAGGGATGACCATCAACTGTTGTAATCCCTGTATGACCAAAGCTATGGAACCTCCCTTTTTCTGGGACCCTGTTCCTTTGTTCATGGAACTATCTGGAACGATCCCCCTTTGATACCTTCCTGAGAATAGAGAGATGAAACAAGAAGACTTATTAGTCTCTTCTGTTTCATTCTTTTTCCTTAGATGAGGAGAAACTAGAATAAGTGGTGATTGTTATCTCTTTGTCTTCTTGACTGTATTCTCTTTTGTTTTCCTCTCTACCCATAATCCATACAAGGGAAGAAAGAGGCAGGCTGAAATATGCAGAAAAGCTTTGTCCAGATGGGCTTTCTAATGCCAATTTTCTGATGGAGGACATTTTTCCTAGGAAGCAACTAAAACAGTTTAAAGAAATGTTCAGGTCACACAGGATTTATATGGATCTCCAAGACCTATGGAGGGACTGAGGAGGTCCAGGTCACAGTGGGCTTTGAAGTCCTATTCCCTCTACCTAAGTAGAGGTGCTGAAGTCAGCAGCTGCCAGACAAGAAGTACATCCCAGGGACCCATTCCTAATCACTGCTGATTGCTTCCATGTATTTGGATTTTGAAGCAAACCTGAGGAATTCAGTAGGAGAAGCATGACTGGAAATATTTCCACTGAGAGGTGTACCTAGATAATTTGTGTCCACCATTCCTTTGGCAAACGTCTCTTTTCTACTATTTATTTCTCCTGGCATTCCCAGAGGAGGTGGGAAATGAGCATTTATTAAGTGCCTACTGTGTGTCAGGTACTTTACTAAGCACTTTACAAATATTATCTCGTTTAATTGTAGGTTTAGAATTGGAAGGGAATTCAGAGATCACCTAGACCTGCCCTTTTATTTTAAGGCTGAGGAAGCTGAAGCCCTGAGAGTACAATGATTTCTGTTCAAGGTCAAATAAGTGCTAAGCAGCAGAGCCAGAATTCAAATCCCTTCCTAGGTCAATAAACCCAGGGATTCCCCTCCTCATCTGCTCGGCCTCCCCTGAATGACTCAAGGCTCCACCTCTCACATGCCCCCTTCCTAGCTGTGCCCTATACAGCATTATTTTCCTCTGGGAAAAATTCGAACGGCAGTGGAGTGGTCCAAAATATAGTTAACTCAAAGGTAGAAACAAGTGGGAGGGGGTTGGTTGTGGTCCCACAGGGTGAGGGTGGCCCTTGAGAGGGAGCAGTAAGTAGCACTGCATACTGGCACAGGAGTGTTACAGCAGGTTAAGCATCATTTACCAGAGGGAGGAAGCCCACCTTCCAGAGCAGGGGAAGTTTTAATCTCTCCCCTTCCACTTCCCTTTCCTCCCTCTTCCCCACGGTAACGGAGCAAAAAGCACCATTCACTCTTTGCAGCATGTTTTCCACCCTGTCCTAATTGTGCCGCCATTCAGTAGGCAAAACAGCCCTGAAATATGCAGTCTTGGGTCGTTCCAGTTAATCTTGGTATTTTACAACCAACCCGTTATTGAATTCATTTTACGGCTCGAGGGCGCGCGGTTGACCCTCCCAGGTAGCACTTACTAACATCCCCAGGAGGGAGGGAGAGGGAAGGGAAGGGGAAACCCAACCCTTTTCCATTTCAGCCCCCGGGGCGTTTACGCACTAATACTCTTTGTGCCGTGGTGCGGTTCGGAAGGACGGAAAGCAGAGCAATTATATTAGGCGGGAATTGTTTGGGGCTGGCCCAACCGCAGGCCAAGGGATTTGGGATGGAGGGGTTAAACACTGTCGGTAGCATCAGGCTGCGTTTCTGAAAGCTCTGGCCCAGGGGACTTCTCCTTCCTTGGCTTGGGCGGGAGCCCGAGGGAGGGAAGGGTGAGCCTCAGGTGGGCCACCTTGAGATTTGCTGGGACAGCCCGTCACCCAGCCGCTAGCCCTGGGCTCCCTGTGCGGATGCTTGTGCTCCAGCCTCCTCAGCCAGGCCGACCAGCCCGGGATCATTCCGAGCCGGCAATCAGGGCTGAAAAGCCCCTTTACTTCAGCGTTTCAGCGGTTCCGGAAGCCAAACCGAGCAGCCCTCTCTCGGCCGGGCCTTTGTAGGGCTGCCAGCCGGGGCCACATCACAGAGGCCACTCGCTCAGCTTTGTGCCGAGAAAGCTGCTTGCAAGATGGGTTTCCAGCCGGCCCAGAACACCCCCTCCGGTATTCAGGGGAGCGCATCACGAGGAATGGCATGTTTGGATTTGGGGCTGATGTTGATTTGTGGGTATGGGGGCCTCCAGGCTTTCTGTCAGGTCTCAAAACAAACAGATCCCACCCCAAGCCAAGTAGTTTCTGAGGTCTGTGAATTATTTTATGACATGCATACATTTCTGCTGAGATGGATGTGTGACAAGACGCCACTCTGGCTTCTCCCCATTTCTGCACAGATCATTCTAATTAGCTGTTAATGAACTACTGAGTCAGAGAAGATACCTAGGCTTTTTAGCTGACATTTATATTGATTTTAAGCTTTGAAAATAGCTTTGCATATATATTAGCTGCTTTGACATTACTAACAAAATCTGTAAGGTTACGTACTACAAGTGTCATTGAGCCTGTTCCACAGATGTTAGAAAGGGGGAGAGAGAGAGAGAGAGAGACAGAGAGAGGAGAGACAGAGAGAGAGAGACAGACAGAGACACAGAGACAGAGACAGAGAGAGGAGAGACAGAGAGAGACAGACAGACAGAGACACAGAGACAGAGACAGAGAGAGACAGAGAGAGACAGAGAGAGGAGAGAGAGAGAGAGAAACAGAAAGAGACAGAGAGACAGGGAGAAGAGAGAGACAGAGGAGAGACAGAGAGAGAGAGACTCAAAGATATTGAGGTAACTTGAAAAAACTCCCTTGGACTCAAGTCAGAGGACCTTGTTTGGAGTTCTGGATCTGCCACTTGTTACCTGTTAGTCCACAAGCAGCTATTAAGTTCTTACAGTGTGCCAGAAAGTGAGCTATATAAGGAAAGGCAATTTCCTTAATATCTCCGGGACTGAATCTGTTCTGCATCTGTTAACATGAGGCAGCTGGACTAGGTGATCTCTGAGGTCACTTCCAAGTCTGGATCTAAGATCTTATGACCTAGACTTGGCATTCCAAAATTTTTATTGATGTCTTTGGATTTTATATGATTTTTCATTTCCAAATATGTCCTTTCTTCACCCTCCTGCCCCACGGCAGAAAGCCATCTTTTATAAATAAGATTTTAAAAACAGGGAAAATAACCTAACACCTAAACTGATTCTGTCATGCTACTGTTCTACACTTGTCCTTCATTCTTCTCTATTCCTTGGGGCTAAGATTAGGAATCATAATTGGTATAGTTGTGGTCCAGTGGAAAGATAAGTGGTTCTGAAGTCAAAACCTGACTTCAGGTTTTCCCTTTGACATTTACTATTTGTGCAGTTACTTAACCTCCTTGGGCATCAGTTTCTCCAGTCTCTGAGATTCTTTCCAGATCTAAGTCTATGATAGTAACAATAAATAGTATTTATATAGCACCTACTATGTGACAGGCTCTTTGCAAATATTATTTCGTTTGATTCTTAGAACAATCCTGTAAGGTAGGTGCTATTGTTACTGCCCCCCCCATCTTACAGTTAAGGAAACTGAGGCAGAGAGAAAGTAAGGTCACACAAGCTAGCAATGTATGAGGGTGAATTTGAACTTGAATCTTCATGAACTCCAGACACAGTGCTCTAGCCCCTGTGGCACCTAGCTGTCTGTTTTAAGTGTACTTTCTTTCCTTCTTCTGTGGAACAAGACTACATTTTTGTCAGATTGCCTAGAACATGGCCTAAATTTCATTGACCTGAAGTTATTGACTGGGAGACAGAGTAGACATCTGATATTTCATTCTACTTGAATCTGTTTTCAGGAGTTATAATTCAATCCAATTGCAGCTGTGATTCTTCTATTTCAGTTTTTGAGATTCAGCAGACAACTTTCTTTGGGAAATACCTTCAGAAGCTACTACTAGCCTTTGCAGCTCCTAACATGACCTCCCAAAGACAGGTTCCTCAATTCCTGTTGGAAAGACAACTGTATTGTTGGACTCTTTAGGTGTTTCTACTTTTGCTCAGTTTCAGCAAAACATTTGGATTGTCCTACAGCATTCTTAAGCATACTTCAAAACAGAAGTCTCTTGCCTCTGCCAAGCTCATCCTTTGCCTTCTTAAACTATCTCTTAAACTCATGTCCTTATCCTCAGACTGAAAAGTTGTAGCAGAAAATCCATCAGTTAATCAACAAGCACTTACTATGGCCCAGTTACTGTACTAAAAGTCAGGGATATAAAGAAAGATATAAACAGTCCTTGCCCTTAGGGACTTGAAGTCCCAGCTAAAAGCCTACCTTTGACTGGAAGCTTTTCCACATCCCTCTTACATCTAAGGCTTTTTCCTCAATTCATTATCTCTAATTTAACCTTTACAGCATATTTAAATAGTTACTTGCATTTTGTCTCTCCCATTAGACTGTGAGCTCCTTGAGACCAGTCACTCTTTCACCTTTCTTTGTATCCCTAGCACTTAGCACAATGCCTAATACATAACAGGCACTTCATAATTGTTTATTGAGTGACAGAAACTCTTATGGGAAGACAACATGTACATAAATAACTAGTGTAAGGTATTGGATCTTAAGACACTTTTCAAAGGGAGCAGTTTAGACATGAAGAGATCAGAAAAAATACCTTTGTGTAGAGGAGTTAAATCAGTTGGTAAAGGATTTAAGATACTGCCACTATTATTGATGAATATTTTGAATCCTGAAAGGTATATGGAAAGAACTTTTGCTTAATAA
Source organism: Potorous gilbertii (assembly GCA_028658325.1). NCBI lineage: Eukaryota > Metazoa > Chordata > Mammalia > Diprotodontia > Potoroidae > Potorous > Potorous gilbertii. The sequence continues at coordinate 128,090,385 of CM053773.1, forward strand.
CAAAATATAGATATGAAGAGAGAGTTTTAAAATGTGATTTGAACAATTTTGGACAGAAAATTATCTGATATAAGCATCAAGACCTAAGCTGCCTTGTGAAAGATGTAAATACATATATAAATATATGAGTGTATACATATATTCAAACATATATACATGCACATGGGGAAAGCAATAGGACCTAGTGGGACTAAAGCTGAGCCTGGAAGAAAGCTGGGAAAACCATGAGTTAAAGTCTGGAGGGAGGGCATTCAAGGCCTGGATGATAGCCATTACAAAAGCTCTGAAATAGTTGGTTTCCTATTATGCTGTGTTGGGCCACCAAGTGACCAGTGGCACTAAATGATCACATCATGGAGAACTAGAAAAGTAGATGCAGCTCACTTATGAAGTGCTCTTCAATGCCAAAGCAATTTCTTAAGAGTAAAGTAACATAGCTCATTATTTTAGGTACTTAAGACTCTCTCAACATATATTTTCCTGTTTGATACAGTTGCTGATACCTGTTCTCCACAAAAATAGAAAACTTTTTCCTAAAAAAAAAAAATAACAGCCAGTTAGAAAATCAACATCTTGGAGACCTCCAGGTGTTAGAAAAAGACATTTTGCCACTACTGACATACTTTAATGACCATTCCTTTCCAGGCATTGAGAACTGAGCAGAACCTGCTTTATGTCAATGCTTTGTGAGAGATGTAGCAAAGCTCCTAGCTGGGCTAACATGTATGTAGCTGAAGTTGTTCTAAGTGGACTGACAGGAGTCTCATCCTCTTGGTGTGCTCTAGTTTGTAGATTGCAGGTTTCCAGATGTACTCTCAAGATTGTTGAGGTTTCCATGACAACAAAAATGAAATATGAAAATAAAGTACCCCTTAAGACTCCTCAGCTTAACATGGTCAACAATCAAGGAGTAAACTTCCTTTGCTGACTGATGGCCACTGAGCAGAAACATTTTTAAGGGACAGGAGACTTTAGTGACCTAGAAATCCTTAGAGACCTTTTCCACTGAAGAGGAGAGTTAAGAAAATCAGTTGCTTTTCTGTCCTACTGTATTTTTCTAGCTTCCTTCTTGGAAAGCATTCAAATGTTATTTTGTTCATCTTGGCATCAGACTAAATGCAGTGGAGACAAAGTTGTATTTATCCTCGACTTGTTAGGTCCCCTGTGGCAAGACAAAGTCTATAGGATGGCAGTTTGGGAAAACTGAATACACAGGCTGATTCTTTTGGCTAGCCACCCCAGAGACCAAGTCCCTCCAGGAAGTATGGCACTGCGGTTGTGATGGTTGATTCCTTGTGGTCATAGTTTCCCCTCCACCCCATGTTTGTTTTAAAACATGAATTTGATTGTAATACAGCATTAAAGCATCAAGTCTGGGAATGTAATTTGCGCATTAGTTCCATCTCCCTGTGGAAATAAGCCTTCCTATTGTCCTCCATATTCTCTGAGTGGTGGTTTCTTAAGAATACCAAGAATTATGCTAAGTCATTTCACAGAATTATTAACAGAAAAGCCCTGAATATGGCTGAAGAAGGGGGTAAAGCAGAGGGAGGCATAATGGACTGAGTCACAAGATAAGAAAAGAATTTTGATGGGCTCCTGGAATGTGAGACAGATCCTTATCAACTTGGGCTTGGGCCTGCCAGCACAACCAGGAGGGAGACTTTTGCTATGCTATGAAACATGGCCTTTGGAATCTACAACGTTTTCCTTGTGTAGGTTTCCTTGGCAGATTGTCCCTAAGGATTCACCTGAAAGCCAATATATTGATAGCAGAGAAAGACTTTTCTTCCTGCTTATTCCTTTATGTCATTGTTTCTGTAAAAAAGGCAGTATTGGAATTTCACCTTCCCCCTCCCCCTCTCATCAGTACATGGCTGTTCTTTATCTCTTTTTTGGAACTCCCCAAAGATATTTACTTTAGAAGGAAATATTTTTCTGGAATAATGAAGTAGCCCTGGTTTTATTTTCATTCTTTAGATAGTGTACTTGCATTAAAAAAATTTAGCATTTTGTGTATCTATGTTGTTCAGGTACCAGCTACTAGTAAAATGCATCTGTGGTGTAGGGGGAAAAGCACTGGATTTTGGTGCCAAAGGACCTGGGTTTCAGTTCCAACTCTAATACTTACTAGCTGTGTGACTGTGTACTCTTAGACTTTCTAACCCTTAGTTTACTGATCTTTGTGTAGAACTCTCCCTGGAATAATTCCCATCTTGTTCTTGCTTCTAAGGTTGGGTCCCCAGAAGTTTGCTGCTTCTTCCATGTTCTAGGGTATCATGTGGGTCTGCCCCACTAAAACTATAGATCACAAGCCCCTACCAGTGTTTTTCCCTTTCACAGTTAGCTCGTCGAAATAGCTAGCTCACAGCAATAGCACTTACTAACATGGCATAGTAAGAACCCTCTCCACAATCCTTTGCTTTCACCCCTCCATCTGTCCCCACAAAAGCCCTGAGCATGTTCTCCTACAAATGCCTGGAATAGTATACGGTCTTAATAGATTTTTGATGACTGATTGAGTCAAAGTTCAGCACTATATTATCATGCTACCTCTGTCTGCTTCAGTGTCATGATTGCTGTGATTGCTTTGAAAAAGCCCTCTGAACACACTAGATCCCCTATACTAGGCACTTTAATTTCAAATGCTCTTGTTTACCATATCTTCGTCTCTGATAGTACTTTTACTGTAGGGTGTGCATCTCTGACTATTTTTATTCTCTTTCCTTTTACTTCATTTTATTTAGGAATCCTGAATCCTTATTCTGTTGGGACTTATATAGCTCATACAGACTTTTCTGACTTGCTAGTCTTTGCCTTACAGAGAAGCAATGCTTTTATCTGGAATGAGATCTGTAGACTTAACCTTCTGCTGACTTTTCCTAAAGAAGCTCAAGCTGTTCTTAAGGCTTAGCTTCTTCATCTTATCAGTGCAACTAGAGGCAGCAACTTCAGGCCCTTATAACTTTCCCTTAGGTTGACCTGACCCTAGAATCCTCAAGGTTGTTGTTAAATCCATATATATCTTAAGCCCTGGGACCGTTGACAACGATCTCAGTCCCTCTGATGGCACTATCCATTCTGATCCCTCTACAGGTAAGAGACAAGACAGGACTGGGACAGAACAAATTTTCTTAACTTGAGATCCATTAATTTGCTAAGTTTATATTTTGATAATTTTATTTCAGTATAGTTGGTTCCCTTTGTAATTATATGTATTTTATTTTATGCATTTAAAATATTGTTCTAAATAGGGAGTCATGACTTTTATCAGACTCCTAAGGAGCTTTATGACACAAAAATGGCCAGAGAGGTCAGACTGGAGTGGACAAGAAGATGGACAAGGTATAGAAGCTCTATTTTTAAATGAATTGTGGGTTGGACTGGGTCAGATAGGGGAAGGGAGCAGGCAGGAAGATTTGGGGGCTGAATTTCAAATTGATTTTAAAACTGGTCAAGTAAAACATTATCAACCATTCATTCATGCGATAAGAACATTTGAACAATCTCACCTTGCTTAACAGCAACTCTGCCATTGAGCAAAAACTAGACTTTTCCTCAGTCAGTTGTCACAGAAAAGAAGCCTAAAAAAGCATTCATAGAACAGAAAGAAAAATTGAATTGTGTCTCACTCTTTTTGGTGCCATATTTAATTTTCGTATTTCCTTAGTTTTTAGAGATTAGTAATAACTAAGGGCAAGTGTCTAGTACTTTTTGGAGCTCTGAGAGTCCCTGGTTGATAGAGAGGGGAGGACATAGGATGAAAATCCTGCTGTGGTGCACAAGTGGGTAGATTGAGCTCTAAACCAACCTCTTTGACTTGAGTAAGAACTTTAAAGTCCCCCCACCCCACCCAGTCTACTCCTACTGGTTTCCTTTCCTTTGAAAGTTTTGACTAATCTCTTATTCCCAAGCAAATAAAATAGGTCTTTGATCCTGGATTTCCTCTTTGACTATGCCACTGACAGAAAGACTTGTCCTCGTTTCTCTTTAAACATGTCATACATTGGAGATCAGTTCCAGTAGCAGTAGGGAATATGGCTTTACTCTTTTCCTATGTTATAAAATCCTTCTGGCTACTGAAGCAGGTTAAAGCTTGCCTGGGTAACAACACTCTTAGATCGGCAAAGTTTGTCTTTGTTAATTCCTACTTCCAATTTTGAAACTTCTGGTGATGAACCTTTTTAGAATTAGGCAATCTGCCCTTCAGATGACAAATTTCAGAATAACTGAATCTCAGAGATTGAAAGAGCCTTGGAGGTTATTTAGCCTAACTGATATCCAAGCAAGGCAAGGTACTCAACTTGGGGATGCAAATAAAAAAGTGAAATAATCCTTGCCAGTAAGCAGCTCACATTTGAGATGAACATGGACCATCGAGTTTGTAATATTTAAAAGGATGTGTATGATATGGGTATCTAGAGAGAGACAGACTACATATATAGATCTCAGAGTCAGTTACATAATGGTGGTAATTTAATCCAGGAGAGTTGATGTCACCAAGAGAGTGTAAAAAAGTTAACAAAGAGGACCTAGGAGAGAGCCTACCATGTAGTTGATGGTATCACAAAGGAAAATAAGTGAGAAGGATCACATTGATAAGAGAACCAAGAGAAATCAGTATCATGAAAACCCATAAAGGAGAAAACATGGAGGAAGAAAGTAGTGTCCATATGTAACAGAGAGGTCAAGAATGATGAAGATTGACAATAGACCATTCTGTAGTTAAGAAACCACTGGTAACTTTGGAGAGAATGACTTCAGTTGAATCAGCTGATTGGTTTAGTGCCAGCTCCAGACTTTTATTTACTTCAATCATTCTGGATTTGGAACCTAATTTTTCAGCTTCACTTTCCTCATCTATAAAATGGAAATAGCAATAATACCACCTACCCCAAAGGGTTGTTGTGAAGAGTAAATGAGGTAATGTGTATAAAACACTTTGTAAACCTGAACTTGCTATATAAATAAATGCTAGCTGCATTCTTATTCTAGTTCATAGTGGAAGTCTTTCAGAACCCTTGGTCACCTTCATTTCATGGTAAGGTCTGAAAGGTAAACTTGGGCTGATAATATGAAAGACTAATGAATTCTAGTGCTCTATGGAGTGTTAATAGTTTAATGCCTTGTCTCTTATTTATTAACATTTCCACTGGAACAAAGTCCTTCTGGGGACACAATGGCAATCTTAAGGAATAAGTCTGGAGAATCTGTTGTCCAAAGGAGGAAGTATTTAGGGCTCAGGACTTTTGACTCCCCACAGATAACCCATATAAGAAAGGGGTCCTTGACAACTAGATTTTCCTGTAAATTCACTCTTTACATTTAAGATAGCTTTATGGTGAACTTTTGGCATTCCTTTTTTTTTTAATGTTTCATGGTGGAAATGAATTAAAGGTTTAAAGATCTGTTTCCATGACTTTATTCACTGATTTGAGGTAGCAGGGAATGTGAGGGAGGAGTCTGTAGTGATGAATCAGATTCTACTACTTAACAAGGGGGTGTGTTTTCTGGAATTCTTAACCCCATCCATTATTTCTGGGTAGAATGACTTCTTTGCACCTAATTATTCAAGAATTGCCACCATAGATTAAAAGTATACCTTGTTTTTAGCACAGCTATAAATCCTTCCAGGACAGGGTTTTTGTTTAGCCCCCCCCATAGTGTCCTCATTGGTGCCACAAACTTAGGAATGCCTAGTAAATGTTTGATGGAAATGCTGAGGGAGCCATGTGTAGCTGTTGCCATGGGGAACCAGGAGATGAAAAGGTCTGGAACTAGTTATGCTTGTTTAATTTTTGTGCATTGGCAGCTCTTAGTTTATATAATAAATTTAGTTTAGGTCTAGTTAGACCCCAGCAATGTCAATGAAAACCAAGGCTGAGTGCCAGTTGCTTCCTGGGCCCCATCATTCTGTTGAAAAACTCAAATGCTTCCTCTTCTGGAAGCCCTTCCTTGATTGCTCTCACCCCCACCATTTTCAGAATGATCTTTCCCTCCTTGGATCTCACAGAGTGCATTGCACCCCTCACACACCTTAATCCTATATTATTTTGTGTCATGGTCATTTATGTGTACGTCATATGCAACTATTAAATTATGAAGTAGGGGACTATATTTTTGCTAATTTTGTATCTCCAACAGCTCTGCCCCTTACACAAACAGATCTGTGATATTATCCATTTAGACTCGCTTTCAGGGATGCAGATCACAGCAGATCCATATTTGCCCAAGGTTGTGATTCTTGTTTGTGACCTCTCATAAATTTGCCACAGGGTGACTACTCAGTGTATGCTAGGGCACTTCTTTGATTGCTGCTGACACTGGAAAGATTGATGTGGAGCTCACTTGCTATCCCTGACCAGCCCATGGCCAACTCTTGCCTTTCATATGTTTCCTTGTAGACAACATTTATTGTAGATCTTTAGTTTCTCATTGACTCTAAGTTAAAGCCTGTTTAGACCCATTATGTGCATTAGCATGTTGGAGTCACTTACTTAATGAACTTGTGTTGAATGCTGAATAATGAATAAAATGAGTAAATCGGTCACTAAACCAAGAACATATTTTAGATCTCCTGTCCCAGAGCAGAAACTTGGGCAGTCCTGCAGTAGTTATTTGCAGGTTTCCTACTGAAGGGGAAGATGATATTACTATCAGAAGGAGCTTCATTGAGTTCTCTTGAGATGATAGCTCTTTATATTTATCCCTGTCCTTCTCTTAATACCTTCCCTCCCTTTCTGGCCTCCACCTTCCCATCACATCAAGAGAATAAGGTTGAACATTTAGTTAAAATGTGACAGAAAAAGGAAAGGAGCATATATTTGTAATATTTGTGTTTATTCATCATAGAATACATTGGAGGCTTAAAAAAATTAAACAACGGGCCTCTGCTAAAGCAACTTGGAAATTCTAATTGCCCAGAAATCAGTTGCTAGAAAAGTCTAGGGATTGTAAAATGTTGAACTAACCATTGGAAAAATCTTACTATTCATTTGCTGGATTCCACTAACTATTCAAATGGGTTGAGTTTAACAGTAGTCCCTGTTGTCATTCAAAACATTGTTCAATAAGTAATTGTCAATCTGATCAGCCACAGTTGGATACACTGAAACTTCACTTTATCATGGGGATGTCATTTTGGTCTTCTTTGAAAACAAAAGACAATCATCATTCACCAAATTGAATAACAATTGTTTTTGGAGCATCTCTTATTCCATTCATCTAACAATTATTTACCAAACTCCTATGTTGTGCTGAGAATTGTGTTGTGTGTGGATTACCAAAATAACAAACAATATTCCTTCCCTTGAAGCCTGAAATACACACAATTGAGTATCCATACAGATATAATAGAAGGCAGAATGCAAATAATATGGGCAGGTAGGTGGCACAGTGGATAGAATCCTCGGCCAGAAGTTAGGCAGACTCATCTTCCTGAGTTCAAAGTAGGCCTTACACAATTACTAGCTGTGTGATGCTGGGCAATTCAGTTAACCTTGTTTGCCTCAGTTGTAAAATAATCCTCATCTGTAAATTGTCTTCTGTAAAGCTGGAGAGAGAAGCGGGAAACCACTCTATCGTCTTTGCCACGAAGACCTCAAATGGAGTTACAAGGAGTCCAACACACCTGAAATGATCGAGCAACAACAACAAAGAATGTAAAGTATGTGGGAAAGGTATCAATAAGGCTAGAGGATCAATAACGGAGGGCAAAGATCACCAGGTATGAGGATTACAGAAGGGTTCCTAGATGAACTATTAAACTGCATCTTAGGATGGAGACTTTGGAGAAGGAGTGAGGCAAGCATGAACATAGGTATAGAGAGGCAAAGTACATTTGTATTTGGAGAACATCTAGAAAGGCAGTTTGGGGTTAGATGGTACATGGACTTGGTCTAAGAAATTGAGACTTTTTTGAAGATTTTAAGGCAAGGGAACAATCACAAACAAATCTTTAACGACAGAGATAGATAGATGGACAGACAAAATTTTTAAAGGGTAAGAGAATAAGTATTTATTAATTATCTATTGCACACCAGATGTTGTGCCAAGCTTTTTATAAATATTATCTCATTTTATCCTAAGTACATGTGTGCCAGGTGCTATGTGAAACCCTGGGAATATGAATTCAAGCAAAGTAGGCAATCTCCACCCTCAGGGAACTTACATTTTAAAAAGAGAAGATAACACACAAAGGGAGCTGCAGAAGAGGAGGGAGTACCTTATGGGGCAGAACTGCTGGTGAGAAGTTGGATAGGAATTCCAGAGAGGCAAATGAGTCAGGAATGAAATGAGCATGACTAGGGCCTCCTGTGAAATGATGGTTTAGGTTATGGATTCATCAATCAGGAAGTTTGCTGATGTGTTTTAGATGGATTGAAGGAGGAAGAACTAGAAGAGATGGAAAAGAAAGCATAAATTATGGTGTTGACAGAACAAATGAAAAAAAAATTGAGATATATATCCAAGGGACAGGTGGGGGCAAAACCGACAGAGAGAATGAAGGAAGAAAATCCAAGTCTGAGGGGAGATGGCATGAGCTAAATTGTGAAAATAGGAAATTATACTTGAACAAGAATCCTTTAAAATGAAAATCAAAGAAGAGAAAAGGAAAACAATTTTCTGTATGTTTCTATCAACCCTGATACCACAAAAACTGATAGGAACAACCTAAGAACAAGAATATTAATGTAGAGAATTGATAATTTTCAGAAAACAGTATTTAGGCAGAGGGGCAATAATAAAATTCATAGTTACAACATATGCACTCAAACACACAGATTATAGATAATGAGAACCATCAGTCTTAATGAAAAAAGGCAAATTTAATGTCACAATTATGACTGATACAGAGTAGGACATGGCTCATGTCTAGAATGTGGTTGTCTTTTTCAAAAAGGAGCAAATTAGATTAAAATAGTTGAATTGAAAGTTCTCTAGAAGAATATAATAAGCTCCTTAAGAATGGGTATGATAAATTAAAAAAAAATCTTTGAAACTGCCTAGCACAGTTCTTGGAAATAAGTTTGATTTAATAAATTCTTGCTAGAATTTTATAATTTTTATATTCAGAAAATATAGCAATGTAAGGGAATCCATATAAGAGAAAAGTGAAGCATGGTAGAGAGAACTTGGCTGAAGATAACTATAGAAACAGAAGCAGCATTATGATGAGAATGTGCTATAGACTGTCCGAACAAACTGGCAGGTGTGATTTCTGTTGGTTACTATTGATAATCGTCCAGAAATCACCCCAAGAAGATTACTGAGAGGAAGAAGAGACCTATCTGTATAGAAATATCAGAAGTATTGAATAGCAGTACTATTTGTCATGGCAAAAAGTTGGAATTAACCTATGTACCCAATGATTAAATGCCTGAACAAACTGGGGAAGATGAATATGATGGAATGTTATTGCAGCATTTGGGATGAAAAATATGAAAGACTAAAGAAATATGGGAAGACTTGTATTAAGTCACTTAGAATGAAGAAGGCAGATGAAAGAACAGCATCTCCACTGACAACAGTTGTGTAAATGAAGACGAGTCAATTTAATTCACCTTAGTATAATTCAATTTATTGCATGAAGGGGAGTAATGAGCAATAAGTCTGGAGAAGGGGCTAGAGTCACACTATGAAGACCTTCAAAAGGCAAGGAGAAGTAAGAGGAAGACCCTGGAGCTTCTTGAGCTGGGCAATGCCATAGCCAGAGCTGCTTTAGAATGTTAATTTGGCATCTAAGTGGAGGATGGATTAGAGAGAGAAACTAGAAGCAGAAAGAGAA
>CM053773.1:128100271-128110412 GCA_028658325.1 Potorous gilbertii
ATCACCATGGTGGGAAGAGAAAAGGGCCCAAGACAGAGAGCCTTGACATTACAGGGAACAGTGGGAGGAAAATGATTATTAGTGGACAGTATTATACTGCCACAAAATTCAGGTTAAATACAGTGGACCAACCTGTTAAATTTAAAGCCCACAGTCTTTCTTCAAGTAAACAATCAATTGCAAATGTACATTGTTGAATGAATTATCACTCACAGATGCCCTTTTGTATTGTTTTGTATAAATATTTTCATATTTGATGTTGTTTTCTTCTGTTTTCTTTGTTAAAACAAATGTTATTTTTTTATGAAAATTCATAGAGAATTAGAGAGTTATTATAAGATTGGAAAAACTCAAACTTGTCCTGATTTTCCTAAAAAGGAAAAGAAGGGTTATTTAAATCACAGGCAAGGAATTTAACTTTAGTTCTCAGCAAAATTCGACAGTGTATTTTTTAAAAGGCAGTTTTTGAGCGTTTAGAATGGGATATGGTGTTGAGAGTAATGTAGTCACTTTATAATGGGGAAATGGCTGAGTCAACATGGATTCCTCTAGAATAGATCATATCCAAGCAACTTGTTTGCTAAAAGTTAAGGAAGTGCCACAGGCATATCATATACCTGGATTTCAGCAAGGCATTTGTAAAATATCTCTGATATCTGTTTATTGTTTTTGTTCATCCTTCGTTTTTGAAGAGGAACAGTGACATCATGGGTGATTTCTCAACTCACCAGTGAATTGGATTTAAGTGAGGCAGAGTTGTGCAAAGTTGTCAGTCTCGCTCTCTCTTCTGTAATCATCAGAATCTAGGAAAGATAAAAGACATGTTGGTGAGATCACTGAACAAAGGATTTAGAAGTCATTTAGTTCATTTTCATTTTACAGATGAGGAAAGTGAGACTTAGCTTAGGCAATTTATCTGATATCACATAGGTGGCAGAACTGGGGTTTAAACCCAGAGAACCCAGGTTTGCTGACTCCAAATCTAGCATGCTTTATATAGTACTGTCATAGTATACTTAGGTGAATTTGGTGTTGCTTGAATGACTACACCCAAAGAATGCTGATTAATCAATCTCTATCAACCTGGAGGGAAGTCATGCAGAAGAGAAATTAGGCTTGGCTCCAGAAAGCAATTTTAGGAAGAATGGGTGGCAATTTCAGAGAGACATTTCTGTCTCTCATTTGTATATCAAGCTGTACAAAAGTAGAATTGATTGACACATGAGGTACTGGTCCTACATCCATCCACACATCCATCTATACAACATATCTAAGTGAAGGCTAAGTGATTGGTCAGGAATGTTATAGAAGGTATCATGTATAGTAGATAATCTCATGTTCTTTCCATCTCTGGGGTTCTACTGTTGTTACATGTCAATGATGAATTATGAGTAGTTGTAACTTTGCCTCTTTTCTTTAATATAAATCTGTTTCTAGTTTTTGTTGCATTGTTAATCTTAAAACCATTTACTTCTTAACTAGACAGGCAATGTTGTGCTAGTACAAATTCTGGGTACTGCATTTTATGAAGGAATTAGACAATCAGTGGGCATCCAGAGAATTGTGTCCAGGATGGGAGAAGTCAATGGAGACTATGATACATGAGGAGGAGGTAGAAGTATCCAGGTATCTTTAGCCCGGAGAAGAAAAGATTTAGAGGGAAGAGGGCTGTCACACAGAAAAAGCATTAAACTTGTCCTACTTGGTAATAGGGTACTAAAGGAAGGAAGGAAACAAGAATTTTTTATGCATCTAGTATGTGGTGCTTAATTTACTCTTCATGAGGCAGGTGCTATTATCCCCATTTCATAGTTGAGGAAACTGAAGCAGACAGAGTTTAAGTGACTTGCCCAGGCTTACAAAGCTGCTTAGTGTCTAAAGCTGTATTTGAAGTTAGGTCTTATTGACTCCAAGTCCAGCACCCTGTCTACTGCACCATGATAGGAGTACTAGATAGAAGCAGATTCCTGCATAGTAGATGGAAATATTTCCTCCTAAGTAGAGTTGTTCAAAAGTGGAATGACCTACCTCAGAAGATAATGAATTCTCTTTAATTTGGTGTTTTCAAGCAGAGAATAGACAGTCACTCATGGGGAACATTTTAGAAGGAAGTTCATGCTTTAGATTGGAGTTTAATTTGAAGACCTCTCAGTTCCTTTTTCTTATTGAGACCATTTAGATATGCAATTTAGAGACAGAATTCTATCTATCCAAATCCCTTCATTTTAGATGTAGAAGTTAAAGTCCAAAAAAGTTTGAAAATTACATGGGGCATACAACTAGACCAGGGTCCTTAACCTGGAGTCAATGAACTATTTAAAAAAAAAAGATTTGATAACTGTATTTCAGTGTAATTAGCTTCCTTTGCAAACCTATGTGATTTTTTTTCATTTACAATATTATAATGAGAAGGGGTCCATGGGTTTCACCAAATTACCCAAGGAATTCATGACACAGAATAAATTAAAACACCTTGAACTAGACAGTGGTCAAACCACAATTAGAAATGTGATCTTATTTCTAATGAATATAATGTAACAAAAATAAAAGTATTTATCATTTACACAGAGCTTTAAGGTTTACAGTGTGTTTTACATATACCTTATTTGATCACTGATTAGAATTTCATTGATTTTAATATAGTATTTCAATTAGGAAGGCATGATATTTGCTCTCTGTAGAGGCTAGTTAATCTGATGAACTAATTTAAGCTAACTTGTTAATGGATGAACATTTTAATCATCCCTAATAACATATGCATTTTGATGAAGATCTTTAATACTCCAAACCTAAACTTTGTAAGATGGCAGTTTCCTGGAAAGGAGATGGGAGGTGGGTCTTGGTCATTGTAGGAAGTCATTGTTTTGGTCATTATGGTCATTGTAGAGGACTTTGTGCAGATGGGACTTTCACTATTTCTGAAATCACACCATGTCATAATCCATAATATCATGTCTATTGACAGTAAGAGGAAACCAGATTAAAAGTGTGTTATAGATGAGTAGACATCCAAATGATCTCGAGTTGCTCCTACTTATTAATGTTTTCGCTTATGCAATTAAGTTAAACACAGTTCAGTTAAATTCTTTTAAGTGCCTACCCTTTACAGAACACTGTACTAAGGAATAAAGGGGACAATTTAATTGAGATATAGCCCTACTAATTCAAAGGAAGTGGGAGGATGCAGAATCAAGCTTATGAGTAGAAAGATTAGCCTTAGAGGACAACTAGGATACCTTTTCCTGTGAATCAGGGCTAAAGGGGAGAATAGTGTTACTTCCAAGAATTTTGAGGAATAGAAGAGGAGAGATGAGGATGCCCCCATATCATATAACCACAATGTTCTCAGTAAAGTCAGAGTCTACATCATCTAATCTAAGAGGGACTTTTCATTTTTTCTTGTGTGTTTAAAACCTGCCAACCAAAGGTATAAAAAACTGACTTCACCCGTTAAATAAGTGCTGGCTTATGGACCAAAGGTCTAACTGAAATCACGTTGTAGTCCTGATTTCTAAATCAGGCAGCAGGAGCAGAAACTTAATATATTTTGCCAGGGAGTAGAAGGATAAGGTTGTTTCCTTTTGTTTTATGGCATATGCGTAGGGGGCAAAACTCTTGACGTGTTTGTGAAAATTAAATGTGAGTATTTTCTTATCCTAGAAAAGCCAGGAGCTTTGAAAAGAAGGGGGGAAAGTAAGGAAGGTAGAAGGAATTATTGGTTAATATGAGGGGGATGACTTACAAAATATTTCTAGACCAGTTAGAATTATAGTAGGTCTGCTACCTTTGGGGGGAAAACTATTAGCACAGTTGGTTTATTTCTTCATATCCCTTTATGTGATTTCCAATGAATTTCTTTTTTCTGGGAGGTACTGGAGGGCCAGCCGTACAAGGCAGGGGTAAAAATGACTTAGAGGGAAGAACCCAGAATGAGCACCTTGGAAGTTCTGATTTCATAAGGAATGAAGAGAATAGAAAATAACCAAATAAGTCTAAGGGGTCATAAGAGAATTCAAATCTAGAATAGACAGAAAAGGAAGATGGATAGTGAGAGGAGTGGAGGTGAATTCTCTCTGAAAAGGGGGGAAAGTTTTGAACCAAAAAAATCTAGTGAACAGGAATAATTGAAAGGGAAGAGAGGAAAGGAGATTATACTTGACTGAAAGGTAAAAATAAAAGAAAGGGGGAAGAATTAAATAACCAGATAAAAGCATTAAAGGAAAAGGAACTAATAAGCAAAATTCCACAGGAAAGTGGTAGCAAACAGGAGGAGTGAGTAACAGGATGGAGGACATAACACAATAAAAATAGTAATTGGTTGAGGGACCACAAACAAAAGATACAGACCCAAATGGAGATTTAATATTGAAATCCTAAAAAAAGTGAATGGATCAAAGGACAAATCATACAAATAATTATGTGAAAGAAAATTATAATGATGACACAACATGAGAGGATTAATGAAGTGAATATACATTTTAAAAATTAGAAAGGCAACAACTAAACCTGAAATAAACTCAAAGGGGGAGACATTAAAACTTAAAGGAGAAATAGATGAACTAGAAACAAAAAAATCCCATGGAAATGATAACTAAAACTAAAAGTTGGTTCTTTGAAAAGACTAATAAAATTCATAAACATTTAGCAAATCTGACTAAAAAGAAGAGCAGAAAAAAATCAACAAAATAGCAAATGATGGAGGTAAAATCACAATAAAACCAGAAGAAATTAAAAGAATCAGAACATAATATGCTCAGTTACATTACAACAAAACTGAGAACACAAAAGAAATAGTGGAATGTTTTCAAAAATATAAAATACTCAAACTATCAGAAGTCCAGAGAGAAAGAGAGAGAGAGAGAGAGAGAGAGAGAGAGAGAGAGAGAGAGATTAAATAATCCAGTCTCAGAAAGGGAAACGTATCCACCTGTAAAGAAACTAACAAAGAAAAAAAATCTGAACCTAATGGATTCACAAAAGAATTCTATCAGATTTTTAAACAACAATTAGTGTCCATACTTAATAAATTATTCCCCAAAATAGAAAAAGAAAATATTTTGCCAGAATCCTTTTATGAGACAAATATAGTCCTAATACCTATACCAGGAAAAGGTAAAACACAGAAGGAAAACAACAGTAATTTATCCAAGAAATAATTTATTATCACCAAGTGGGATTTAATACACTAGGTATGTCATGATGATTAAATAGTAGTAAAACAATCAACATAATTCATCAAATTAAAAACTTAAACATCCAAAACCACATGATTATTTCAACATAGATAGAAAAAAGACTTTGACAAAGTACAGCTCTTATTTATGCTAAAACTCTAAAAATGTAAGTACAGAACATTTTTATTTTTAAAAATATCATAAAAAATCAAAAGCAAGCACCACATGCATTGGAGATACTCTAGATAAATATGGAGGTAAATATGAGACTGAAGCAAGGATGCCCATCTCTTTAGCATTACTTGATATAGTTTTGGAAATGCTAAGACAATAGAAAGACATTAAAGATATAAAGATAGAAAGAAGATAAAACTGTGTATTTGCTGCTGATGTGATGGTATGGTTGGACAATCCTAGGGAATCAGCAAAGATCCTAATTAAGACAATCGAGTAACATTAGCAAAACTTCAGGCTACAAAATAAACCCTCAAAAATCTATAGCATTTCTATGCAATAATAACAAAATCTGAGAAGAAACAATAGAAAAGGAAATTCCATTGTAAATAGCTACAAAATAGATCTGGGGATCGTACCTGGGAATCAACCAATCAAATCACCCACAAGACCTGTATAGGTTCAGTTATAAAGTAACAAGGAACAATTATCATTAGAGGCTCAGATCTGGATGGTGCCTATGTAATAAAAATGATAATATTACCAAAATTAGTTTACATTTTAATGTCATATCAATCATATTATCAAAGGGATATTTTATATAACTTGATAAAATAATAACAAAATTCTTTTGGAAAAAGAAAAGATCTAGAACATAAAGGAAAATGATGGCAAGTGGTAGAGATATTGCACTTCTATACCTTGAACTACAATATAAAGCAGCAGTCATCAAAACCATTTAGTACTGGTAAAAAATTAGAGAGGAACAGATCAGACAGGAGTGAATCAGAAACAGTGGAATTCAGTAAACCAGAGTAAGTTGAAAACACAAGTTACATAGAGTAGAATTCTGTATTTCATAAAAACTTTTGGGAAAATTAGAAAGCAGTCTGGTAGAAATTCAACTTAAACCAACATTTTGTACCCTAATCCACAATAAATTCTAAATAGACACATAACTTTTAAAGTCTATACTATTAAAAAAAATTAGAAGAGAAACAGATCATATACCTCTCACAGCTCTAGGTGGGAGATGTATTCTCAACTAAACAAGGGATAGAGGCAATAATAAAAATGAAAGTAGATACATTTGATTACATAAAATTGAAAAGCTTCTTTCTGCACAGACCAAATTATTATACCCAGCGTAAGAAGGGAAGTGATGGAAGGGAAAAATTCTCTGTCATATTTCTCTGATCAAGGTTTGGGTATCCAATATGGAAAGTAACTCATTCAATATCAGGAAGGGTGAAGATGAAAGAAAAATTTATTAACGTGACTGCAGTGGCAGGTGCCTCATGAAGTAGACACTTTCCAGAAACAAAAGCAAGCCTTAAAAACTTACACATCACCGCAGTTCCTCCCCTGTCTCCTCATTGGCTGGGTAATACAGGTGTACAACTTTCCAATGCTCCTACTACATAGTTCCCCCTGACATGTTCCCCTTCTTGCTACATATATTGTTTGACTATTAAAATGAATCTCTAGCCCTCCCGAAAGGAAGTGAATATTCATTAGATTATTATTCCTGTGCCTTCCAAGCAAGACTTAACTTTTACTCTACTCAACTTCTAATCTGAAAACAAGATAAAAACCGACTGGATCCTTGCTTTGCCTGTTATCTTCTGTGTGAGACATAACTCCTTCGTCATGTCTCCCATTCTGATGAATGTTATTCTGAAGTTATGGAAACAAATTGCTCCTCTTTATCCCTCAATTTCCCTCTTCTTCTGCTAGAAGATAATCTAGTACTAACCTATGTTGATAATGTCTTCTACAATAAATTTATTTTCCTGCATTTGCTACAAGTCAAAAGACTTTCTGGTATATAAGGATCCCCTAGATTTCATAAGTCATATGTTACATAATTTCTGTGGAGACAAAAATTGTAATCATTCCTCACAATGAATACAGAGAAACGTGGAAAGATCTACCTGAACCAATGCAGAGCCAAGAAAATAACATATCAAAGACCACAGCAATGTAAACAAAAGGACCAGATTCTACACTTGTATAAAAATATAGGAAAATCACTCAATAATCTTCAGTGATTCCCCATTTCATAGTGAAAATCTTTCAAAGTCCTTAACAATCTAGTGGCAATCTACCTTTTGAGACCTGCCTCATATTACTATCCTCCATGTGCTCTTGCTGAAACCAAATAGAATTTACTCCATGTCTCCCAAACCTGACTTACACTATCCGACCTGCATACTTTTCCTCAAACTATTTCCCTGTCTAGCACATACTCTCATCCTGTCTTTGCTGCTGAATGTTTAGCCATCCTTTAAGGCTCAAGTCAAACACCAACTCTTTTGGGAAGTCGTCCCTGATATTCTTAGTTGGTAATGCCCTTCTTCAGGATGGAACCAACCTTAAATTGTATTTAAAAAATAAAACACCAACTCTGTTTCATTTATCATATAATAGTTATGCCACCTTTATGAAAATGACTTTCAAACCAAAGCATTCTGATGTACTTGTATTATCTCCGTTTGTGTTTTATTTTCCCAATGGTATGTAAGCTTCAGGAGGGCAAGGACAATAAATCTTCTAAATTCAGTATCTTTCTCCGAACCTGCTATGGTGGTCAGCCCTTATTTTAGTCCAAGGGAAAGAACGTTGGATTTAGAGTCCAAGAACCTGAGTTTAAGTTGAAATGGCTTCCACCTGTCATCTCTATGACCTTGGATACTTAGATCCTCAGATGACTTCTATAGTCACTTCCAACTCTGTGTTTATATTCATATGGTTTTATGGTCCTAAATGTTTGATGAACATGTGAACTCTTTAATAGAAGAATTATTATATGTGCAAGGTGTCCCAAATGTTTCAGTGCTTTTTTTTTAAGCCATTCAAGCTTAAAGAATTTGAGGTCACCTTTTATTTTCTAGATGAGGAAACCCAACCTCAAAGATATCACATGACTTGGTCCAAACTCCACAGCAGTGAAGAGTAGAGCTGGAATTTGACCTGAGGTCTTCTCAACTCCAAGTCTTACATTCAAGCTCATTCTCTATGAATGACCTGGCATGGAGCTCCTTATTATGAGCCAGGTTCTTTCCTTCCCCTCCCCCAGCTTGTTTCCCTTGCAAGTAAATGCTTATAATCATGGAATGTTTCTGTGACCTAGAAAAGTTGAGAAATTCTGCATTAATGGAAACATGGGGACTTACAAAATGGCTCTCAGTACTTTACAGTAGGAAAATTCCTGATGTCTAGTAATTAGCCAGCTAGAATGCAAGTAATGAATGAAATGTGCTGGTGGTATATAGTTCCATTACTTTGAGATCAGGGAGAAAATATATTGGAGGAGGTGGGGAAGGGGGTGGGGGTAGGGGTTGAAACCTTTTTAACAAGCTGCAAGAATTGGCTGGACTTATGCTGGCCTTGCTCTCTCCTATTATAGCCTAGATGTCTTTCTCATTTGTAAACTTTATTTGTATTCTGGAGATGGGTTGAATTTTGCTCTGGGTCCCCAATTTCTTTAATATTTTTGTCCTGCCTGGCATGCATATAAATCAGCTTCAGACTTTTAGTTGTCTATGTGCTACATCAGCCTGTGCTTCTGTGAGGATGAGAAACCTTTCTTTGTAGGCTTATACCCCCATCAGGGCAGTGTATCTGCAGTCCTGGACATTGATATTGCTTGTCATTAACAATGAATTGTTACTTAGGAGACTGAGTTGATGGAGCAACAGAGGATTGTAAGATCATAGGTTAATAATAACAATAACACAATAATAAAATAACAATATTTTATTATTATATAATATATATAATAAAAAACAATGATAATAATATAGAGCACATTGACGTCTGCAAAGCCCTTCACAAGTATCTTCTCATTTTATTCTTGCAACTCCACTGGAAGGTAGGTGTTATTATCTTATCTCCATTTCACAGATGAGGAAACTGAGTCAAACATCTATTAAATAACTTGTCAAGGGTCATAGGGCTATTATGTATCACACTCAAACTCAGAATTTCCTAACTCCAGGCCTAGAATTCTGTCTGTTTAGGGGGAGGAGCCAAGATGGCAGAGTAGAAAGACTCACATAGGCTAGCTCTGAAGCCACAGCCCATAATTACCTATAAAAAGAACTCCCAACAAATTCTGGAACAGTGGAAGCCACATAGAAATACAGCGAAGGAGATTTCTGTTCCAGAGAGCCCTGAAAAACCAATCCCAAAGGTCCATGGCACACCGGACAGGAACGGAGCCCAGCCCTGCCCTGGCCACATGGAAAGGAGAGGAGCAGATTGGGACAGGCTTCAGGGATGGAATTTCCAGTGGTCACGAAGGTCCCTCCACCCACAGACTCACAGGTCAGTGAGAGAGATGTCTGGACGGGCTGAGAGGGGAGTGGGGTGTCTCCATGACTTGGGTCCCCTCGGGAGGCGGTGGCAGAGGCAGTGGGTGGCCAGAGGCTCCCGGAGCAGGCAGGAGCTGGGGTCCATTATTGAAAGTCTCTGCATAAACCCCCTGAGGGAACTGGGTCTGGGAGGCAGCCCTGCCCCCACCTGAGCACCAGAAATTAAGCTCCCATTAAATAGCAGCCAAGCCTGCTACCAAAAGCCCTGAGGCTGGGAAGCACCATTTGAATCTCAGACCCCAAGCTCTAGCTGGGCAGATATAGGCCAGGGGGTGGAGAGGACTCTCAGAAGTCAAGTAACTGGCTGGGAAAATGCCCAGAAAGGGAAAAAAATAAGACTATAGAAAGTTACTTTCTTGGGGAACAGATGATTCCAACCTTCCTCTCTGATGAGGAAGACCAATGCTTACCATCAGG
>CM053773.1:128110912-128122398 GCA_028658325.1 Potorous gilbertii
GCCTCTGTATCCCAAACAACTGAAATAGATACCCAATGGGCTCAGGCCATGGAAAAGCTCAAAAAGGATTTTGAAAATCAAGTGAGAGAGGTGGAGGAAAAACTGGGAAGAGAAATGAGAGAGAAGCAAGAAAAGCATGAAAAACGGGTCAATACCTTGCTAAAGGAGACCCAAAAAAATGCTGAAGAAAATAGCACCTTGAAAAATAGGCTAACTCAATTGGCAAAAGAGGTTCAAAAAGCCAATGAGGAGAAGAATGCTTTCAAAAGCAGAATTAGCCAAGTGGAAAAAGAGGTTCAAAAGCTCACTGAAGAAAATAGTTCTTTTAAAATTAGAATGGAACAGATGGAGACTAATGACTTCACAAAACAAAACCAAAAGAATGAAAAAATGGAAGAAAATGTGAAATATCTCATTGGAATTTTGTCTGTTTAGAGCTGAAATGAGACTTCGAGATTTTTCTAGTCCAGTCGTCATTTAACTTTAATAGAAGTGTTATTAGAATGTAACCTTCTTAAAGGTATAGTCTAATCTCACTTTTGAATTTTAATCTCAAATACATGGTACCTGGTAAGTTCTTATGACTACTTTTCTCTTTTTTTCATTTCTCCAAAGATGAGGAAACAGGCTGGAGAGAAGTTAAATGACTTGCCCAAGATCATTATAAAGAAAGTAAATGGCAGATCTCAAGATTTGAACACAACTCCTCTGAATCCAAATTCAGTGCCATTTCATTTGTTCATAAGGCCTTTAGTAGTAACCTGCTGTCGGTCTTAGAATGTTCCTGGCCCCTCCAACTCCCTCCCCTCCCCTTTCTTCCCCTCCTTTCCTCTCCCCTTGCCTTCCCTTTGCCTTGCCCCCTTCTCCCCCCTCCTCTTTCCTCTCCACTATGCTCTTCTTCTCTTTCTCCTCTCCCTTCTTTGTCTCTCTGTCTCTCTCTTTCTGTTTCTGTCTCTCTTTTCCTTTCCCTATTTCCAGTTCTCTTTTCTTTGAGCAAATAATAGGAGCACAAATGAGAGCTTCAAATGTAAGGTATAATCATTCTCTTGAATAAGGTTTGCAAAATGAATGGGAAATATTATTTTTTCTGGAACCCTGTGTTTGCCCCTAATTGTTACATCTTTATGTACGTTATACATCAGTATTCTTCTTGTTCTCAATATTGATTGAATGAAATAATTTTTGGGTCTTCAAATACAGGAGTCAAAGACTGGGTGAAGAGATTAGAGGGACAAAGGCAGATGCTGAAATACATAAAAGGGGAAGATATTTAGTCATTTAAGAAAATGACTGAAATGTTAAATTCCTTGGAAAAGAGTGTCCATGAGAATTAAACCAAAAACTCTTTCCCTCTCCTTTTTAGTGAGAATGCAAAGGTATTGCATTAGACTTTTGTTATCACACATCAATGTTCGGAATTATGGAATATTGTGGTTTCTATATACTGTGGGTGGGCATAAGAAATTAAATGAAAATTTTTAGGGCATTTTGTGGAAACTGCAGATGAAGGCCAGTAGATGACACAGAAAAAGTTTGGAAATTAAGAAATGCATCAGATACATTATAGTATTGTATAAGTATCAACCTAAATTTTACAATAAGTTATTGTAAGCATCTCATAAAATAAGAAGAAAAAATTGAGACATCTCTGTTATGAAGGGAGGCCCAAAAATTTTTACACAGATTATTCAGATTGCAGGGGGTGCTATACCCCTAACCCCTACTCTGTGTAAAGGATAACTATGTATCTGAGAACAAGACAGCCTGATGCCTAATTTAGAAGAGGAAAGTAGGTGGTTGTTTTTTCAGAGCCTGATATGGAATTCTCCTCTATTTCTGACATTGGTGTAGAATTAGGAAAATACTGGTTCAAATTTTGTTTCCAACACATACTGGCTGTATGGCTCTGGGCTTGTCTCCTAACCTCTTAGTGCTCCAGGTGCTGACATACATTAGTAGGAATTTCTGGACTATTGAAATTACAGGTTCAGTGGGGGAAAATGGTTAAATGATAAAGAGTTGTTATTTTATGTATTTTACTATCTGTGTAGCTCACCCTCTCTTAAACTAGGTTTAACAAATTTTAAAAATTAAACCCCATTGATTTAAAAAAATCAAACCTGGACTAAGGTTTTATTGTCAGATGCTATTGTCCTCTGTAGTAAAGAGATGCTCCTGAAACAGAAGCATTCTGCTAGCCAGGTTCCTAGGGCTCTTGCCTTACTCTTGACCTCTTACTTGGTTTGCATTCTTGGATCCTCTTTTGGTTAAGATGGGGTCAGGGAATGGAACAAGGGGACAGACAGATGAAAGGGATCCTTGGTGTGACAGAGAAGTGTAAGCCAGAGATCAAAGAAACACCCAAGGCTCTTCTTTGTGTCAAAAGTAAGACCAGGCTACTGATAAAGCTTTGATCTATGGCAGGAGCCGAGGGACTATATTTAATACATCTGCTTACCCCTTGTACCCCATCCACCTTGGAACAGCTTGCAGATATAATCAAGTGGCTTGAAATATATATTAAGTGATCGAAAAAGCACTTAAGTGCATACTAAGACAATTAAATGTCTTGCTCAGACATCTCCACTTACCTGTGTGACCTCGGACAAATCACTGAACCTTTGTTTGGTTCAGTTTCCTCATCTGTAAAATGGGGATAATAAATAACAGCACCTACCTCCCAGGGTTATTGGGGGGATCAAGTAAGATAATATTTATAAAATGCTTATCACAGTGCCTGACACATAATGAATGCTATATATAAATGCTTGCTGCTGCTACTGCTACTACTACTACTTTAGGTCAAGTACTGTGCTAACGCTGAAGATAGAAACAGAAATACAAGATAATCTCTGCTTTCTTAGAGCTTATAATTGAATTGAGGGAGAAAACATATCGGGAGCAGCTAGGTGGTGTAGTAGATAGAGTACTATGCTGGAAGCCAGGAAGAATCATCCTTCTGAGTAAAGATATGCCCTCAGATACTTACTAGTTGTGTGATCCTGGGCAAGTCACTTAGCCCTGCATGCCTCAGTTCCTCATCTATAAAGTGGGCTGAAGAAGGAAATGGCAAAACACTCCAGTATCTTTGCCAAGAAAATCCCAAATGACGTCAGAGAGAGTTCAACATAACTCAAAGGACTGAACAACAAATACATATCAGAGGGTTTAGCGGCAGGGCAGACTGAAGGATTAAGAAGTCCTAAGGAAGCATCTAAGGTCTGATGGCAGTAGCTGGGGCTTGCAGAGATAAGACAAATGGCAAAGCCCAAAGGACCTCCATAAGAAGTGATAAGACAGATTGGTGATAGATAGACTAATGGTCCTGAGTCTTACTGGAAAGATTACATTTTTCTAAATTCCCACCTCATCCAGGCAGTACAAATTTCACTATGTACTCGACTAGGGGAAGGGATTGGGAGACAGCCTGGAAGGGCTTGACCTGCGCAGTATCATAAAGCTGGCAGTGAGGCAGAAGGTCTGAGTGAAGTGAGGATTCTGGGTTCCCTCACACAAGCTTAGTGTTTGGCTGGTAGGAGGGGAAGGGGAAGGTAGTATTAGCAGGATAGCTAGAGAAGAAGGGTCCCCACTGGTGGTTGTTCCTGGTGGGCTACTCCTCCCAAAGGGGTCTAATTGGCACATGGGGGTTGGCAGAGGTGAGGGATGAGAAGAGAAAAAGGTCTTCTGCTAATGGGTCTTTCTTCTTAGATGGGATAGGGTCTGGGTAGCCTGGGATATAGATAGCATAAAGAGGGTCCAATCAATCAATCAATAAACATTTTTTTAAAAAAACCTACTATGTGGCAGGCAGCATGCTAAAGCCTGGGGATACAAAAAGAAGCAAATGACAGCCCCTACCCTCAAGGGACTTAAAATTTAATGGGAGAAGCAACATCTAAACTAATATGTAAAAAGTAAGCCATATATAGGATAAATAGGAAATAATTAACAGAGGAAACCACTAGAATGAAGAGGGGTTGGGAAAGTCTTCCTGAAGGTGAGATTTTAGTTGGAACTTAGAGGAAGTGTGATAATGATTTTTCACCTTTGATTTCCTTCTATTAGTTTTTATTATGTGGGAGTTGGGGCTGGTTCTTCTAGTTAGAAGGTTATTGAGTTGGCAGAAACCTATTCCATGGGATGTGAAAATTGACTAAAGGCCTCAGACATTTCTCAGATAGGAAGCCAAAACAGGAGTCAAGGCTTCCCAATTAATTTGATCTGCCTTACTTGAGGAAAGGATTCTACTGATGCGGCATTTGTAATCGTGCAAATCTTCCCCTTCAAGCAGTCCATTGTGAACCCTCTAAATGTAATTTAATCTGTAACCTGACTTAATTTACCTATAGAGTCTCTTTAATCAGATTTGTTTCCTTAGGGTATGCAGGAGATTATGACTGTGTTTAACTGAGTTTGTTCAAGTTTTATGACATTCAAGGAAACATGGGTTATTAATCTGTCGTTTTAAACTTTTAGAGGCTAAAAGAACATGCAAGGTTAAAATATATAAAAGAATTTGTTTTTCTATCTCTTTGATATAGTTTTCTCTGGAAAAGCTTTTCAAAAATCCAGGATTGTTTTTCTGCCTCAATAACTGTGCTTAAACATAAACAAAACCTAGGCTTTATCTCTATAATTTCTGCATTGTGATAGTTTTATTTCAGCAGCAGTAACCTACCACATAAACTCAAAAATGGGATCTTTTCCCATCACAGAAGCCAGAGAGGTCAGGAGTTGGAGCAGACAGAGGGAGAGCATTCCTGGCATGGGAAATAGCTGGAGAAAAATGCCTGGAGCCAAAAGATGGAGGATCT
Organism: Potorous gilbertii; assembly: GCA_028658325.1. Lineage (NCBI taxonomy): Eukaryota > Metazoa > Chordata > Mammalia > Diprotodontia > Potoroidae > Potorous > Potorous gilbertii. The sequence goes on from CM053773.1 coordinate 128,115,727, forward strand.
TGTTTGTGGAACAGCCAGGAGGCCAGTGTCATTGGATCAAAGATACATGTTAGGAAGTGAGATGTAAGAAGACTGGAAAGGTAGGAGAGGGCTATGTTATGAAGGGCTTTGAATAACAGTGGATTTTGTATTTGATCCTGGAGGCAATAGGAAGCCACTAGACTTTATTGAGTGGAGTGATACGATCACACCTGCACTTTAGGAAAATCACTTTGCTGGCTGAATGGAGGATTGATTGAAGTGGAAAGTGGAAAGAGACTTGAAGCAGACAGACCCACCATCAGGCTTTTGTAGTAACACAGGTGTGAAGTCCTGTACCAGAATGGTGACAGTATCAGAGGAGAGAAAAGGGCATATTTGACAGATGTTGCAAAAGTGAAGTTGACAAGCCTTAACTCCTAGGTTGCAAGCCTGAGGGACTGGGAGGATGGTGTTGCCCTCTATAGTAATAGGGAAGGTAGGATAGGGGGAGGGTTTAGGGGGAAAGATAAGTTTAATTTTGGACATATTAAGTTAAATGTCTACTGGACATCCAGTTAGAGACATCCGAAAGGCAACGAGAAATGTGAGATTAGAGGTTAGCAAAGGAATTAAGATAGGATAGATAGATTTGAGAACCATCATCATAGAGATGGCATTTAAATCCATGGAGTGCATAAGAGCACCAAGTGAAGTAGGATGCAGGGAGAAGAGAATAATGTCCAGGGCAGAACCCTGAGGAACACTTATGGTTATAGGGCATAGTCTGGAAGAAGATCCAGCAATGGAGGTGGAGAAGGAGTGGTCAGATAGGTAGGAGAACAAGGAGACAGTGGTATCCTGAAAATTTAGAGAGAAGAGGGTTTCAAGGAGGAGAGAGAAATCAGCAATGTCAAGGCCACAGAGGCAACAAGGAGGATGAGAGTGAGGAAAGGCCATTGGGATTTGGCAACCAAGAAATCATTGATAACTTTGGAGAGAGCAGTTTTGGTGGATCAGTAAGGTCTGAAGCCAGACTATAATGGAGTGAGAGTAGAGAAAGCAGAGGTATCAATTGTAAATAGCCTTGTTAGAAGAGTTTGACTACAAAAGGTAGAAGAGATGTAGGGTGAGAGTGGAGAGGGAAGGGTCAAGGGAGGGTAGGGGAGACATGCGCTTGTTTGTAGGCAGTAAGAAATGTATCAGTGGAGAGACAGAGATTGAAAGTAAGTGAAAAGGTGGGAATGACGGAGGGAGCAACCTGTTGGAGATGAAAGGGAATGAAATCACTTGAACAGTTATTGGGAGTTAGCCTTGGTAAGGGGTAAGGCCACTTTGTCATGAGAGGCAATGAAGGGTGAAGGAGGAGAAAGAGAGATAGACAGCATCTGAGTGGTAGGAAATGAGGAATAGGGAAGAAGAGGGAGTTCATGGCAAATGGCCTTAATTCTTTTCTGTAAAACAGGAGGTAACATTCTCAGCTGAGAGTCTGGGGAAGTATTAGCCATGGGAGATTAGAGGAGGGATGAAGAGGTTTGGAGGAGCCACTGTGAAGAGTGGAATTGCATGTTGATAAGGGAGTGAGATTGTCTAGTATCAGTGAGGGTCCAAATGCTATCCCCACCAGGCATCCTGAAGGAAGTCGAGACATCCTGAGGCAGGCATCTTTATTCTCTTGTACCGCATGGGATCTTAACACCACTTCTTGAGAATCAGCCCTTTATTTATGACTATATTATTTGACCAGTTTGGATTGGTGTTAAAGGGAGGGAAAGAAAATAATCATTTATGTGGAACCTACTATGTGCCAGATATTATGCTAAGTACTTTTACAAATATTATTTCATTTGACCCTTACAGCAATCCTTTCAGGTAGATTATACTGTTATCCCTATTTTTCAGTCAAGGAAACTGAGATAAAGATCATGTGACTTGTCCAGAGTTACACAGCTAGAAAGTGTCTGAGACTAGATTTGAACTCATATCTTTCCAACTCCAGACCAAGCACTCTATCTACTGAGCTACCAGTTGCAAAGTCTCCTTAGATCACTTTGCTTTAATATACTAATATATAGCAACAATCATACTTAAATATTCAAATGGACCTATCACATCATCAATAGGCATATTCTCTGCAGTGATGCAGATAGTGATTCATCCATATCTGCCCACCCTGTTGGACTTCTATCTATGCCTTATTTTAATTTCATTTCAGGCAATCCACTCAATGTTTAAGGAACTTTCCTCGATTTCTTTTGATATTGAGAGGATACCATTGAACTGCCCATATTGTTACTATCTCTTACTCTGTCCTTGTGACTGTATCATCTTTCTTCCCTATATGTTTTGATGGGAGTTTTAACAACAAAAAAATGTAATTTCTTGTTTATAATGTCTTACTGCCAGCCTTACACCCACCATGTGTCTCTGCTAACCTCTGAGTGATATCTCAGTTTCATTTCTTCAAAAACTAAAGTGTTATGTGATTTATAGCCATACATCACTAGTAAAATAGTGGCATTAAATAGATGAGCAATGATAATTAATATTAATAAAATAACTCACACATGTATAGCCTTTTAAAGTTTGCCTCTAGTGAGACATTCTTCAATAGCATAAAAATGAGAGATACAGGATTCTGAACCACCCATTTAGAAGAGGTAGATAGGTCAAGAGAGCAGAAAGCAAGGATGAACGGCTAGGCAAGGAGACTCAGACCCACACTTCACTTTTACCGCCCGCTATTCATGGAAGTCTCCCTGGGGCTTGAGTAAGAAAAGGATGGTCCTTTTTAAAAGTTAAGTTTCAGTAGAACATCTACTTAGGTGAATTAGGAGGTGTGAAAAATTTCACAGGTATTTGGGGGCAAAATCATGGCACTAACAGATCTCCCATAGGTAGCAGAATCTTGCTCCTTCCTTTTTTAAACAACCCTAATGGAAAACTAGAAGCACATCACTTACTTATTTCATTAAATTCATTTCTTTCATTTATTCAAAATATTTATTACAGTCATGCCCCTTTGTCATATTTGTTGCCATTTCTTTTTGTATATAGACTGCTATTTGGCAATGTATCCAAAACATTGTTGGCTCCCATCCACATTAAGGTCTGTCTTAAAAGCTGTTGTTGCTAGGTAGGTTACTGTAATGTGGTAGCCATGATTATAGATTCCTCATTTCCAAGTGGAGTTTTGTACACTCACAGCCATTGCTACTGTTATTCAAAGGTTTACTGGTCCTCTGATGAAGGCCCCATATTTGGCCTATGGATGTAACACTTCTATTCTGGTTAAGAATTATTTACAGAGAATGGCTGAATAAGTTGTGGTATATGAATGTAATGGAATACTATTGTGCTATAAGAAATGGCAAATCAGAAAAACCTGGAAAGACTTACATGAACTGATGCTGAGTGAAGTGAGCAGAACCAGGAGAATATTATACAAGTAGTAGCCATAGTGTGAAAGGACTGTTTTTGATAAACTTAGCCCTTCACTGCAATGCAAGGACTAAAAACATTTCCAGAGGACTTAGTGATGCAAAATGTCATCCATATCCAGAGAAAGAATTATAGAGTTGGAACGCAGAACAGAGAAGATTATATTCTCCTTTGTTATGTTTTGTTTTGTTGTACTTAGGGTTTGTCTTACTCTCTTTAATTCTTCTATGCAGCATGAGTAATGTGAAAATGTGTTTAATAGGAATGTATGTATAGAATCCATATAAGATTGCATGCCATCTTGGGGAGGAGGCAGGGAGAGAAGGAGTGGGAGAAGATTTGGGAAGTGATTGTTGAAAACTGAAAGCAAAAAAATTAACAAATTTGGAACAAAAGTTAAAAAAGAATCTTTCCCAGAATCAAAAAATGCACACACACACACACACACACACACAAAACTATATTTAAAGGCTGTCTTGGACTTAGTATATCTGTCTGGAATCACATAGTTTTTCAGTTATCAGTTCAAGTAATCAGGAGAGAATGCACTTAAACAGTCTCTCCTGGGGATTCTTTCTGGTTCTGGAGAAAAAGATCACTGGCATTGTTTTAAGCTGAAATCCAAAAAAGCCTGTGTCTAGTTAGAAAAGAGGAGAGTGAGAAGTATGGTTCCCTGAAATGGCTAGCTGGAATCAGACTGACTCATGGAATCAAAGAATTTGAGAGGTGGGAGGATCCTCTGTGGCTCTCTAGTCTAAGCTGTACTCAGGAGGAATCCCCATTATAATGTACCTGAAAATTGGTCATCCAGTCCCTGCTAGAATCTCTGAGGAAGGAGAACCCGCTTCCTTGCCAAGCTGCCCTTTTCCCTTTTGGACAGCCTTCACTGTGAAGCCTTTCCCAATGTCAAGTTTATATTTGCCTCTGCTTTCTATACTCATCACTCTGCTCTTGGGTCTGCCCTCTGGGACTGAACAGAATAAATCTAATTTCTCTTCTTCAGGAAAGTCTTTCCCATACTTGAAGTCAAGATATTCTTCCTCTTCCTTCCACCTCCCCATCTTCTTTTCAGCAGACTAAACATCTTGAGTTCTTTCAGCCACTTCTCACATGGCATGAGCTAAAGATCCTTTCATATCCTTGGCTGCCCTCCTATGTTTTCTCCAGAATCAGTTTCATCACAATCATCTGTGATGCCCAGATTTGAGAGGGATGCTCCAGATGAGGTCTGATGTGAGCAACGTGCAAAGGAGTTTTATCTCCTCTTTTCTAGAAGCCATGCCTTTCTTAATACACACCATTGACAAATATGAGCTTGTGGTCAATTCAGACCCCTAAATTTTTTTTCAAACAAGCTCGTTTAGAGCCATATCTTCTCTAAATTGTTTTTATGAAGTTAAATTTTATGCTTATAGGTAAAGTGTCATTTATCCCTATGGGAATTTCCCCTTACTAGATTCAACTCAGTGTTCTGGCCTGTCAAGATCTTTTTGTATCCTGATCCTTTCTTCCTGTGTTGGATATCCTTCCTAGCTTAGTACCATCTGCAGATTTGATCAGCATGCCAACTATGTGTTTATCCAAGTCATTGATAAAAATGTTAGTATAGAACCAGGCACTCTGTAGGCTAACTGCCCCTCTCATGCCCAGTTCAAGGGTTGGTTTCCCAGAGGGCAGCTACACCAGGTTCAAGTTACTCTGTGGGTTTGCGATCATAAAATTATAACTCACCATGCCCCATTTATGTGTTCACCTTTAATGAGTCCTATTCCATCTGGATATCTTGTGGATGGAGCATGGCCAGTGTGTTCTTGGTACTTCATCAAATGCCAAGTTTATATATGCTTCAGGTGTGGAGTCTAGTCACTATTGTGAGGTTAGTCAACACCCACACTATACAGCAAAGGAAGGGGGAAAGGAAACAAGGTTTTATTAAGCACCTACCATGTGCCAGTACTGTGTGCTACATGCTTTGCTAATATTATCCCCACAACAACCCTGGGAAGTAGGTGCTGTTATTATTGCCATTTTATAGTGGAGGCAATAGACAGAAATTTTGTCTTACCCTGGGTTACACATCTAATAAGTGTCTGAGAATGGTTTTGAACTCAGGACTTTTTGACTGTAGGTCTAGCACTCCATGTACTGTGCCACCTAGCTGACTCTGATGACTCCCATCTAGGTGTATTAGAAACCCTCACTCCTTTCTGGTTTTGGCTCAGCTCGATTGCTTTAACCATTTCTCACATTCATAGCTCTAATGGCCAAAAGATAGACTACCACCCCATGAGTACAATCAAACTCTCTCAGCATCCTAAGGGTAACCCTTGTCACAAGGAAAAATGTGCTTTCCCAATCACCCTCTAACTGTTAAGCACCCATGCAATGAATTTTCAGTTTATACACCCATGAACACAAGTCAACCCATCTACATAGTGTATAGTAATTATATAACCAGTGATGAACACTAATAACAGTTTGAGATCTTAAACCTATCCTTTTGCTCAACAGTGAAACAAAAGAAATGACAAATACTAATTTGATAAAGTAAATGAATAAATATGAAAATATATTACAATGCACACATGAAGTCCATGTCCCCTCAGTGCATAAAGTATCTTTTTTGTTAGAGAGTTGGGACACACTTATAGGAAACTGTCAGAGAAGTGAAGACTAAGTGCTGCACTGGAGGCTCGGATGTTATTGGTTCATCCTGGAGCACCTGGACTGCTCCTAGTGGGTGTTAAAATGTTTATCCATAACAATGGTGATACATCTTTGGACGACCAGTATAAATTTCTTCACACAAAACACTTTTTCTGTCCCTTTCATTGCTTAACAGCTCCATTTATCTTAAAGGAATAGTGTATCTTATCTGAGCCTATCAAACTAAACATTAAAACATCCAAAAGATAATTTGTCTACTTCACTAAAACCAATGACTTCCAAAATTTCCTAATTCTGTGTAAAGGGACCACCATTCTTCTAATTATTATCCAGAACTTGGGCAAACAGGCCATCATGAAATTGATGTACGATATTGATGAACTTCTCCAAGCAACCAAATTTTGACATAATTTTCCATAAACACTTATGACTAACAGTATCAAAGGCCTTAGTCGGATTCACAAACATTGTGTACAGACCTCTGTTCTGCTCCTAACATTTCTCTTGGAGGTACAGGCAGCAACCACCATATTGACTGTTCCTCAGCCCTTTCTGAAGACACACTGGCTGTCAGGTATGTGCCCATTTTCCAGGTGAAGAATCAGC
>CM053773.1:128129557-128146361 GCA_028658325.1 Potorous gilbertii
CTTTGGGAAGGCAGGCAATTCAATATAGGCCATATCTGTGTAGTTTTGCAAATGACTTCCATAATAGTCGTGTTGTATAAGACTAACTATATTTCCCTCCATCTTATCCTGCCCCCCTTTACTTCTATTCTCTCTTTTGATCCTGTCCCTCTCCAAGAGTGTTGATTTCAAATTGTTCCCTCCTCCCATTGCCCTCTCTTCCATCATCCCCCCCACCCTGCTTATCTCCTTCTCCCCCCATTTTCCTGTATTGTAAGATAGGTTTTCATACCAAAATTAGTTGCATTTTATTCCTTCCTTTAGTCAAATGTGATGAGAGTAAATTTCTTGTTTTCCTCTCAACTCCTCTCTTTTTCCCTCCACTAAAAAGTTTCCTGCCTGCCTCTTCTATGAGATATAATTTGCCCCATTCCATTTCTCCCTCTCTCCTCCCAATACATTTCTCTCTCACTGCTTAACTTCATTTTTAAAGATATGATCCCATCCTATTTAATTCATTCTGTGCTCTCTGTCTCTGTGAGTGCTTGCATGTGTGTGTGTGTGTGTGTGTGTGTGTGTGTGTGTGTGTATGTAATCCCACCAACTACCCAGATACCGCAAATTTTCAAGAGTTACAAATATTGTCTTTCCGTGTAGGAATGTAAACAGTTCAACTTTAGTAAGTCCCTTATGACTTCTCTTTGCTGTTTGCTGGTGGGGAAGATGGTAGAGGAAGGTATAAAATCTGGCATTGAAAATAAAATGAAATTATATTTATTTTTAAAACCCTCCTCTGTTTGTACAAACAAATCCACATGACTCAACCATTTGTTCTATATTTCTTTGTCAACACATTATTGAGTGAGTTTATGTGGATGTTGCCCATGGTGCACCTTTTGATTTCACTCTTGATTTCGCAGCTCTGCTGTGTCATAGGCTCTCTGGAGACTCGGCACATTGGGTTACATTCAACAAATTTAATAGTGTATTGTTGTAATCATCTTTTGTTTTTGCTTTGGAAAATAGTCTGTTCCAAAAGTATGTACGTGGTTATTTGCCTATTGTTTCCTCTCACCGCCATTTGCATGTGAGCTCCTTGAGAGCAGAGACCATATTTTTTTGCTCTTGTGCTTATCCCCAGCATTTAATACAATAACTGGCACACATTCAATGCTTAATAAATGCTTGTTGATAGAGAAGGTATTCATCTTTCTATACCTTCCTTAGAGTGAAGGGCTTTGATTTTCATTTATGTTTTATGGGTTTTATTGGATTTTATGAGGTGTTCAAAGAATAGCCCTCCTGGTGTGAGGGCTTGCTCAGCCCTTTCCAGGGCTGCTCATCCACCTTTGGTGTTCACCTGGCACTCTATTATCACTCTATGACTCCAAGAAGGTGTATCATGCAGAGCAGCTCAAGCCGGCACTGTGGAGCACCTAGAGCTTGATCAGATATCAAAGATTCCAAGGTCATCCACTGCATCCTGGGACATTACCAGTTGTCTTGCGTTTTGTTTTGTCATTGGATTTTAATGACTCAGGAAGAGAGAGTGAGACCGATGACTTTGTGCAACTCTACCTCACTTAAATCTGATTCACAGATGAGTCAAGACATCACCCTGTGATGTCATTGTTCTGCTTAGAAAAGAAAGGACACACAAAAACATGGGTTTTGTTAGAATGTTTTTCAAATCCATTGTGGTCTGTTTTATGATTCTGAATGTGTACATTAAGACTGGTGTTATGTGTTGTTAAATTGTTTTACATGGTCTCATTGAGCTAAAATTTCACACCTTTCTCCTTGATATCCTTGTGCTCAATGTCTCTTACTTATGGGAGACTGTGGTATTTGTAATTGATCACCTTTGGCCATTAGTTTGATTTGCTCTCTGGATTCACTCAAAAAACATATTGTATATTGCTATCTTGTTCCTTTCCTCTTTATTGCTAGGGTTTAGAAAGAAATAGTGCTGAGATAAGTCACTATCCTGATATTTTTATACATTTAATATTTTATGAATTGTTGCACAGTTGTATAAATAATTGCTCTTAGTATAAAAAGATAAAACAAGTTCATCCTCTCTAGGTTCATTGAAAACATGTTCAGTACAATTCCAGTAACAGATAACGCATCTACAGATAATTGCAACAAAGGTGATATGCATTTAGTAGCATTTACTATGGTTTTGAATTCTTCTGTTAGGTCCCTATATTTTGTACTCCTTCATTTCACATAGTTTGGTAAGTCTAAGTATTCAACATGATTACATATACTGAAAATATTGTTCTTAAGTTTTTATAAATTGGTGCTTTTTGTTTTGAGTCATTTTTTCAGTTCTGTCTGACTCTTTTTGACCCCATTTTGGGTTTGTTTGTTTGTTTTCTTTTGTTTTTTGTAAAGATACCAGAATGGTTTGATATTTCTTTAACTAGCTCATTTTACAGATGAAGAAACTGAGGCAAACCAGATTATGTGAATTGCCCAGGGTCATACAGCTAGTAAGTGTCTGAGGTCAGATTTGAATTCAGGAACAAGAGTTTTCCAGGGACTCTATCCACTGTGCCACCTAACTGTCCTGGAATCAGACTAAGTTCTGACAATTGTAGGCAACATTTTGGTACTTGATATTGGTCTCGTTCCAATATAGTTCATGGATTCTGTTCTCCAGGGAATTTCGAGCATTTTTTTGGTAGGGAGAATAGAAATAAGCATTTATTAGACAGCTACTGTGGTGATAAACGCTGTGCTAAGTACTTTACAAATATTATCTCAGTCTTTACACCGTACCTGGGAAGTAATTATCCCCTTTTTAGAGATGGGAAAACTGAGGCAAACAGAAGTTTAATAATTTACCCAGGGTCACATAGCTATTAAGTGTCTGAGGTCAGATTTGAACTCAGATCTTCTTGACTCCAGGCCCAGCGCCTTATTCTCTGTACCACCTAGATGTGTCACCAGGTATAAGAATTTCTCATCTATCAATCTATGGAAGGTTGAGTGGTGTTGATATACCATTCTACCAACCAGATCTTGTCTTGCTAGGTTATCAGTTGGTACTAGATTTTTATAGACTGCAAGGGTATATTGCAAAGTTGCTATTTTTTATGATATGGTATAGTATAATAAATATTATATAATATAATATATATTCCAACCACACGCACATATATCTATTACATGTGCCATTTTTGATAGCTTTGCCTATAATTAACCGAATTAATGAGATGCTCTTTATACTACTGAGATTTATTGCTATTTTTGCCGTTACTGTTTTTTGTGGTATTGTCATTATTTCCATTTTCATCATTGTTATTATTGCTCATGCAATAACTCTGTTCTAGGTAGTGGAGATCTCACAACAAAATGCCCTTGAAGTGCTTATAGCCTATTGGGGAGATACAGTACACAAGTAAAATATAACGTAATTTGAGAAGATGGCAAATATTTTTAGCAAGACATATCAGGGAAGATTCTTTGGAGGATATTTTCTCAATGACCCTTCAACAAGGTAACAGTGCAAAGTGATGAATCTTCTCTCTCTTAGAACATGAACACTGGGTAATCACTTAGCCCTTCAAACCAGTCAAACTTGGTCACCTTCAATTTAGTTTATCCGCTGCATTTCTATTTCAAAGACTCTAACTCTGCTTTTCTCAAATGAATGCTTACAAGCCATCAATGCTGTTTAAAATCCACTTTCTCCTTGTTAGATTGTATTTGACTGTTCTGGATAATTTATTCTTAGGAGCAAGGCATTTTTCAAAACTTTTCAGTATATTATTAATTTCCCATGGGTTGTAGTCCTACATGATTCTGACTGTATTTCCTTGAAGTATGTTCCTTGCTACCTGCAGTATTTTGTCTTTGATATAGGTTCTCAGGAGATTGGCACTCAGATTTTTGAAAGAGCTGAGCCTAGGGCTTCTATCTTGTGGCATCCTATGGATTCTATGTTACTATGGTAGAGTTCCTCTTTGGCTCCAGTACTTCTGTTCCTTCTTTGTTTCTCTAAATATGGTATTCAAGGTTTGGCTGTTTCTTTTACTGTTGCTGTGGCTGCTGCTGCTATTTCTACTGAGGCTCTATCATATTTTTCTGGAAGACCAATCAATGATCCTTAGATGATCTCTTTAAGACCTTTTTGTTCAGCTTAGTTGCTTTTTTTTAAATTTTAACTATCTCACAGAATCTGAGAATTGTAAGAGAGCTCAGATGACATCTCCTCTAACCTATTCATAACAAAAATTACACCATATCCAGTAAGTAATCTCCCAGGCTTTGCCATTGAGGGAGAGCCCACCACTTCCTGAAGCAGCCCATTCCACTTTTCACTAGCTTTAACTGTTACAAATATTTTCCTGATATCAAACCAAAATTTGCCTCTTCCTACCCATTTCTACCCAATGCTTCTTATTCTGGCTTCTGTGGGAGGAACACCTTGTGTTCTTCCAATTTTGATGCTTCTGAGTTTGTGATTATATTTCTTAATAATTTGGGCTCCATTTCCTCCATCTTTTTATGGTGTCTCCTCTTTCTGGTTTCTGTTCCAATTCCTCTAGAACTTTTCATTCTCTGATTCTACTCCTTAACTTTTCTTTCAGCTCTGTTATTGACCATCTAAATGATGTCAGGTTCCTGTGGCCCTTTGCATTTTTTTTCTGATGTAGATATTTAAAAAAATTATTCTCTTCTGGAATTTTCTCCTGGTATTTCTCATACCCCACAACATTTTTTCATTGGATTAGGAATTGTAGTAGACTGAATATTGCAATATCATTCAACAAATTTGGCAACCAATGAAATGTAGGGTATTAATATAATTGCATGATAAAATTTTAAGGACCTGTGAATGTTAAGTGTTGAGAAGACTTGGGCAAGGGAAGGGGAATGACATAGTAACATTTCTGGGTTGAAATATTTGAAGAACTGACTTTCATGTGGAAGAGGGATTAAAATTTTTCCTGTCCTACCTCCTCCATTTGAGTGTCCACAAAAGGCAGAACAATTGGAAGAAACTACAGATGAGCAGATTTGGGTTCAATTTTAAGATATAGGTGTCTAAAAATTAGAATGATTTGAAAGTGGAGTGGGGTAGGGGGAAGGGATATGTGTATACTCATTAGATATGCTGTGTAGGGAATTCTTGGTCAGTTACAAATTAGAACTGATCATGCCAAAGAAAAATTTCACTTAGAGACTGTTCACAATGTGTTATGGTAGGCTTAAAAGCAAATATGTGCATTTGTAGGGGCAGAATATTCATACATAGGGAGCTGATTACTGTGTACAGTGTTTTGGTCAGGCTGTATTTGGAAAGTGTGCTTATTCTGGGCACCACATTTTAGGAAGGACATTTTAAATCTAGAACCATTCCAAACTGCAGAAGCGGTTAGGTGGTATGGTGGATAGAGCACTAGACCTGGAGTCAGGAAAAGCTGAGTTCACATCCAGCCTCCTGCACTGTGTGTCCCTGGGCAAGTCACTTAATCTTTCGTTGCCTCAGTTTCCTCAATGGTAAAGTGGGGATGATGATGATGAGGAGGAGGAGGGGGATGATGAATGATTGATAACAACGCCTACCTAGCAGGGTTTTTGTGAGAATCAAAACAGATATTTGTAAAGTACTTAGCCCAGTGCCTGACATAGCTGGAGCTTAACAAATACTTATTCCTTCCTTTCTCTGTATTCTAAAAGAAGTTGCCTAAGATGGCACAAAGACTGAAGACCATTCTATGTTAGGATATTTTTGCAAAATGTCGGGAATTTTAGCAAAGAGAAAAGAAGCCTTATGGCAAGAGAAGAGGGATGGACTTGAGTGTTCTCTTCAAATATCTGAAGGACTGTTAGGTAGAAAGTGGGGGAGGGGAAGCATTTATATTGTGCCTGCTATGTGCCAGGCACGGTGCGAAGTGCCTTACAAGTGGGATCTCATCTGATCCTCACGACACCCTGGGTGGCGGGTGCTGTCATTATTGTCCCCATTTTACAGTTGAGGAAACTGAGGTAAGGAGAAATTAAGTGTTTTGCCAAGGTCACACAGCTACTAAGAGTCTGAGGTCAGATTCCAACTCAGGTCATCCTGATTCCAGACCCAGGGTTCCATCCATTGTACCACCTAACTACCCCGAGGGGATTAGAATTGTTCTGCTTACCTAGGAGAACGTTGTACACAGTAACAGCAACATGGTGCAATGATACGCTTTGGTAGATTTAGCTCTTCTCAGCAGTACAATGATCTAAGACAATTCCCAAAAATTCATTACGGAAAATGCTATCCACACCCAGAGAAGGAACTATGGAGCCTGAATGCAGATGGAAGCATACTGTTTTCTCTTTTGTTGTCTGTTTTTTTCTTTCTTGTGGTTTTCCCTTTTTGTTCTGATTCTTTTTTTTTAGCATGCCTAATGTGGAAATATGTTTAATGTGATTGTATATGTATAGCCTATATCAGACTGCTTGTCATCTTTGGGAGTGAGGGAGGGGGAGGAGAAAGAAAAACATTTAGAACTCCAAATTTTATAAAAGTGAATGTTGAAATCTATCTTTATATGTAATTGGAAAAAAAATACACATATTAACTACCTCACTTCCCCATCAGCTTTATCGAAGATGCAACTAGCATTTCTCCAAATCCAATGATTTCTCCTAAACATTAATGGGAGAAGTAAAGGCCAGAGCCCTATGTCACCCATTCTAGGGTGAATTGATTCCTTTATGACCATCCTGTGGAGGTGGTCCTTATTCTTAAAGGAAAGACAAGATAAGAAGCCTCTTACATAGGCTTGTGAGTTAAAAACAGCCTCAAAGTTGGAAATGGAAATGGTAACCCTATTGCAATAAAAATCCCAATTGGTGAGCAAGCTTTTCCAGTAATTTCAGTAATTTCTTATTAAGGATTTAAATTGGAAATCACCTTTAGTTTTAATTCTTACTTTCTAACAGTTTTTCTATAATATATTCATTTGTGCTCCTACCTTATTGAGCACAATTATGTTTAAGATATTTTATTCTTTTTTAATTATTTGGAATCTTACTAGACCTCATGACCTCCTTCTGACCATCATTTGTCACCATATAGTGCTTTAAATGTTGATATGGAAAGTGTAGCAGATTGGGCTGAATTTCTAAGTTCCCAGGAAAGTATCCTGGAATTTTATTATTGTTGCTAATGATTCATTTGGAAGAGTGATGAATTTGGAGTCAGAGGACCTGACTTTAGTCCCAGCTCACCTTCTTACCATTTATATGACCACCGACAATTACTTTACCTCTCTTTCCTCAAGTGAGAAATGATGGGATTGAATTAGATGGCTTCTATGGCCTTTGCTTGTCATCTATCTGTTGTTTATCAAAGTTGAGGACAGAAAAAATTATCCTTTTCAGATGGAAGAATACTGTGTGTGTGTGTTTGTGTGTGTGTGTGTGTGTGTGTGTGTGTGTGTGTGTGTGTGTGTGTGTGATATGCCTCCTCAAGTATGTGTATTTGAACTGGTCATCATTTTTGCCTTAAATTCTAATTAGCACGTATGGGCTGGGAAGCTAGTTAGCTGGCAACATTTAAAAGAGAATCAAATGAAAGAAGTTAAGATATTTAGGCTTAGTTTAGCTTTTGCAAAGAGCAAATGGGACCCCTTAGGGCAGGCCTAGGGTCAGAGCTACAATGCAGCATTTTTGTTACTTCTCTTTGGAAGGATTTCTTCATCTTTTTTCACATTTGCACTCACAACTATTTTGTCATCTGTAGAAGACTGAGGCAGATGTGTTTATGATTTTTCTAAGTCTCTCATTTCTCAGTATGGCAGCAAGTCAAAGCTGCATCAGGTAACAGATTGAAGGGAAGGTAAAATCATCAGAGGGCAACCTTAGAATGTTGCAAGGAGATTGTCTTGAAGATAATATGGGTCATTGCTATTTTTATTGTGCTTGCTTCCAAGAAGTTCTTTCTGGTGCTGATTCTTACTCAGCAGTCCTTGAATAAGGGAATGGGAAAGCCTTTATTGAGCATTTCCTATGTGTCAGGCACCATTGTAAACTCTAGAGAAATCATACAAGCAAGAAAGATAGTCCCTGACCTCAAGAATCTTACATTCTGTTAGAGAAAAGCAATACATCTAAGGGAGGTATGACCCAAAGCAATGTTTAGGCAGTGTTGATTTGATTACTGCTCTCCAAGCTAGAATATGAAGGGGTATGGAGGGAAGAACCTATGCTTCATGGAGTGAAATGGATGAGAAATAGAGTGATTGGCCTGAGTCCAGATTACCTGTGGTGAATTATTAGCAATCAGAGACCCAGGGACTCTGGATAGAAGCTTAGAGAGCTAGTCGTAGAGGGTGGATGGAGGATAATAGCATGGAACCATGAAGATGGCCCAGAAGTAGATGTGGATAAACTACTTTGTATCTGTTTGAAAACTATGAAATATTGTGTTTAAATGTGTTAAAAAATATATTTGGAAAAATAAGATTTTTTTTCATAACTCCAGGTGTCTTAGCAGAAGGCAATATCTTTCATCTAATCCAAAGTCCAGAGCTGTTTAACAGGGTACTAGTCCTAGGGAAATGGAGGTACAATATAGTTTGTAAATGGTAGAGGATAAGACAGAGATCTCAGAATGATAAAAGAAGAGAGCTAAGAGGAAAGCCTTTTTAAAAAAAAAAAAAACCAGGGAAAAGATAATACTATGCTTCCTTATTAGAAAAAAAAGAGATTGTAGTGGATGACAAATTCAAGAAGAATAAATAATGTGATATAGTAACTCTCCCTCAAAACAAAACAAAAACAAACAAACAAACCATAATGTAATCTTGGGCTGTATTAAGTAAGGCATCTCTAGGAATACGAAGGTGTTCATCCCACTGTCCTGTGCTCTGATCAGCTCCCTACATTGCTCTCTCCCCTCACTCTGTTAACTGACCATGTGGTTTCTTAATCTTCTGAGAAAAATTGAGGTTTTTGTCTATAAGTTTCCTCTTCTCCTCCCTTTTTCATCTCAAAATGCCTTTGTATCATCTTCTTCTCTCTTTTCCTTTCCCCAGTTTCCGATTATGTGTCTTGTCTCCTTGACAAGGCCAACTCTTCTACATGGTTCTTGGATGCCATCAGCTCTCATCTTCTCCAGCAAATTGCCTCTCTTTCATCCCCTACCTTCCTAATCTTTACCTATCCTTTCTTTCCCTACAGCCTTTAAAAAGGAAAAAAATATTCAAAACCCTTCCACTAGATCAACTCATAGAAATCAACCTGATCAACCAACCCATACCAATTAATAAGTATTTGATTGTAAGCTTGCAAAGAAGACTGAGAAGGAATGGTTAGAAAGGTAGGAGGAGGAAATTCAGGAGAGCGTAGTGTCTTGAAATTTCAGAGAGGAGAAAATGTCCAGAGGAGAAGGTGGTGAATAGTGCCAAAATTAGCCCATTGGTCAACTTGTTTGCTGAAAAAAAGTTCATCAGACCTAGAAATTAAGAATTAATTGGTCTACACGTCAAGTTGATGATTAGATTGACCAATTAAGGATTTGTTACTTTGGAGAGAGCTCAAATGAATGATAATATCAGAAGCCAGATTGCCAAGAGTTGAGGAGGGAATTGAGTGAGAATAAGAGGAAGTGGGGACAATGAGTATGGACAGTTGTGTTTTTTTCCCCTAGGAGTTTGAAAGAGAAAGGAAGGAGAGATATAGGAAGTTGAGGGGATAATGATCAATTAATTTGTAATTGGTAGATCTGTTCATTGACTTGATTTATTGACTATTTTTTTACTACTTTAATTTTTTTTTTTATTTTTAACATTCATTAAAAATTTTTTGAGTTCCCAATCTTGTGTTTTCCTCTAGTACCTCCCCCATCCATAATAAAGAAAGCAAGTAATATATCAATTATATACATGAAATCATAAAAATATATTTGAACATTAGCCATAATGCCAAAAAAACAATAAAAAGCAAAAAAAAACATTTTCAGAGTGAAAACATAAGTATGTTTCAGTGTTCAGAGTTCATAAGATCTCTCTCTGGAGGTGGATGGCATTTTTGATCGGGGTTCTTTGCAGTTGTCTTGAATCATTGCCTTGATTAGAGTTGCTAAGTCTTTCATAATCAGTTATCATAACAATATTGCTGTAACTGTGCACAGTCTTCTCCTGGTTCTACTCATGTCACTTTACATCAGTTCATATAAGACTTCCCAAGTTTTTCTGAAACTGTCCTGCTCATCATTTCTTATAGCACAAGAATATTCCTTCACAGTTACCTACCACAATTGGTTCATCCATTCCCCAATAGATGGGCATCCTCTCAATTTCTAATTCTTTGCCAACAGGGGCAGCTAGGTGGTGCAGTGGATGGAGCACCAGTGCAGGAGGTCCTGAGTTCAAATCTCACCTCAGACACTTGACACTTACTAGCTGTGCGACCTTGGGCAAGTCACTTAACCCCAATTGCCTCATTCTGGGTTATCTCCAGTCATCCTGATGAATATCTAGTCACTGGATTCAGATGGCTCTGGAGGGAAAGTGAGGCTGGTAGCCTGAACAACCCTCCCTCACTCAAAACAAAGTCAAGTACAAGTCATGTTGTTATTTCTCTGATGGCATGGTCTTCTTCGGCAACAAAGGATGAACACACGCAATTCTTTGCCACCATAGAAAGAGGTGCTATAGATTTGTACTAAGAGGTCATTTCCTCTTTTCTTTGATCTCTTTGGGATACAGACCTAGTTCTGGTATTGCTGGGTTAAAAGGTGTATGCACAGTTTTATAGCCCTTATAGCCCTGGGTAAAATTCCAAATTTTTCTCCAGAATAGTTAGACCAGTTCACAACTCTATCAACAATGCATTAGTGTTCCTAGTTTTCCGCATCCCCCCCAGCATTTGTAATTTTCCTTTCCTATTATGTTAGTTTATCTGATAGGTGTGAGATGAGTACCTCAGAATTCTTTGAATTTGTATTTCTCTAATCAGTAGTGATTTAGAGCATTTTAATGTGACTATTTATGACTTTGACTTCTTTTTCTGAAAATACCCTGCTGCTATCCTTTGGCCATCTATCATTTGTAGAAATGACTTATTTTTATAAATTTGGATCAACCACTGGGTGGAAGTTGGATAGGACAGACTTCAGCTCCATAATGAAGAAGTTTTAAGTAACTGATGTCCCCAGACCCTGAAGTAAGGTGGCTAGCTTCATGAAATAATAAATTTCCTCTCATGATAAGTTTTTAATCAGCTTCCTGAAGGGAAGGGAGGGAAAAGAGAGAGGAAGAAAGGGAGTGAAGGACTAGAATAACTATCTAGGTCATTGTAGAAAGAATTCATACCTAGTGTTTACATTTCTTTAAATCTTGTTTTAGTTGTAGAATTTATTAACATAAAACATATGCTAATACTTGTTGATTTTTGATATGTTATTTTATCAGGTAACCCTATTTTCTTAACCTACAATTTAATGAAAAAAGCATCCTAATCTTTTCCACTTAACTACATCAGGGCACAGCTTGCCTATCCGGATCCAAGGCCATAAACCAGGCATCATCATTTTCCTGTGATTAAGGTAGAGTATCATCAGGTGAAGTACTTAAGAGAAAATAAAGTTTCCTAAGTGCTGACTTCATAAACCCAAACCTATGAAATGCCAGTACTACCTTTGCTTCCACTTCCATGGTGACCATTTTAATTAACTTCAGTTTTGGAGAGGGGGAAGCTAAGGCAAAATATTCCTGGGCTTGGTAGAGGTTTGAAATTACCTTGCATCTCCATCATATTCTTTTTTTATAGTAGTCCCTCACCAACCCTCAGGGTAGAATAGCAGCTAATTTAGATTAATTTCTCTTGAGCATCTCTTCCTTCATTGCACCTTATGACAGTTCATGTTTTTCATACTCCTTTCTTTTCCTTGTCACTGACTTATCATTTAGCAAGGGTGGTGGGGAATTGGGGGGGGGGGTGCGGTGATCAGGGGGGATAGTTGGTAGGTTTTATTTGAGAATTCTGTTAGGCAGGTGACTCCCTGCCCAACCTTGGACTCTGCAGAAGCAGCAGCTTTCAGAATGCTCTTTGTGAGTCAAAGTACTGAACCTTTAAAAGCTAATCATCAGGTTTTAGCAGCTAATGGCTTTTGAGTCTTATGAGACTAGGAGTGTCACTTCTGGTCCTACTGAAGCTCTGTCATTTAATCAAGAGCTTGGAAGTTAAGATTTATTACATTGCATTTCAAGTGCTTAAGACAAGCTGACTTCCCTCTCCCCTTATTTTATGCTTAAACTGTATGTATATGCAATATATACATTTTTCTTAGATTCTCACAGAGCCTTTATAAACATTGTCTGAGATAGCTATCCTAAATAGTGTCATGGGAAAAAGGCTAGATTTAGCATCAAAGGAGGGACATGGGGCAGAGGGTAATGTTATGAAGGGGTGAATTCAGGCTCAAGGTCAAGAAGAATTTGCTAACATTTGGAGCAGTCCAATGGAGAAGGAAATGCCAAGCCACTCTGCCAAGTCTCTGCCAAGAAAACCTCCACTAGGGTCCCGAACAGTCGGACATCACTGAAACATGACAGAATGACAATAGTGAAATGAGCTTCCTCAAAGTGTGAGTTCTCAGCTTTTGGAGATCTCCAAGTAGAAGCCAGCTGTTTACATTATATTAAGGGTTACTTTTGGAGTATGAGTTAAACAGCTAACCTCTTCCAGCTTTAAAATTCTTTGATTCTGTGCTTCCAGTTCCAATTCTATCTCAACTATTTACAACCTGTGCGATTTTGAAGAAGGCATTTAATTTCCATGGCCCTCATTCTCCTCATTTGCAAAATGAAGGAGTTGGACTAGATAACATCTAAAATTCCTTTCAGCCCTAAATCTATGATCATAAATGTGTTAAGAGATGAGACAGGACCAGGCTTAATATATAAAAATAGTATTATTTTGGACAAGTATGTGCATCAGTGATGTACCTAATATTTGTTATGGTCCTTTGGTGGAGAGAGAGATGTTCATGAAGTTTCCAGCCTTGTTCACCCAAGACTAAACACAGATTATGATCAGAAATTGTCTTAAAGTGGCAGAAAAATAAAAAGATTATCGTGAGAAGCCTGAGTGTCAGTTAGCATTTATTAAGCACTTACAATGTACCATGTATTCTGCAAAGCATGAAAAATACAAAGAAAAGTACGAACATGTTCTTTGCTTTCAGGGGGCTCATATTATCTCAGTTTATCTTCACAATAGTTCTGTGAGGTATGTACTATCATTATCCCATATTATATATGAAGAAACCAAAGCAAACAGAGGTTATTTGACTTGCCTGGGGTCACAAAGCTAGTAAGTGTCCAAGGCTGGATCTTATGACTCAGGTTGTCCTGATGCCCAACCCAGCACTCTCTCCACTTGTACTACCTAGATGCTAATTTTTGGATACAGATCTAGTCACTTAATTTCTATCTGCCTCAGTTTTCTCAGTGGTAAAATGTAACTAATAACAGGTTTAGATGCGATATAATCCTGGGCAAGTCACTTAAACTCTCTTTGCCTTGGTTTTCTCGCTTATAAAATGAAGATATTAACAGTCTTCATCTCACAGGGTTAAGCTCACACAAGATAATACATTCCAAACACCTTTCAAACCTTAAAGCTATATATAAATGCTAGTTATTCTTATTGTTAATTCTGTACATCTCAGTTCTGTGTGTATGTGTGTGTGTGTGAGTGTGCGTATGCATTTCTACTCCTATTCTGTCTCCTGAACTCTGGTCCCACTATTGACTTTTTCAGAATGGATGTTTCAAAGACATCTCAAACTCAATATGTCTGAAACAGAACTCATCATGTTTTCCCCCCAAAACATACCCATTTTTTAAAAATTTATTTATGGTGAGGGTCCCACTATCATTTCATTCACCCAGATTCATAATCTCAGAGTCGTGCCTCACACTTCATTCTCACTGTATATATCCGATCAATTGCCAAGTCTTGTCAATTGTACTTCTTCATTTTTGTGCCTTTTTTCTCTTTTCTCCATTCACAGAGTAGTACTCTAGTTCAGTTCCTTAGTTACCTATAACTTGAACAAATTCAAAGCCATCTAATTGCCCTCTCTACTTCAAGTCTATCCCTTCTCCAACTCAGCCTTCCCACAACTTCCAAACTAATATTTTTAAAACATAGGTCTGACCGTGTCACTCCCCTACTAGGTAAACTCCAATGGCCCTCTTTCACATCAAGGATCAAATATAATCCTCTGGCGCATTTAAACTCTTTTGCAACCTAGTTTCAACCTACCATTCCATTCTTTTCATATATGAGTCCTCTTACCACACTTTATGGGCCATCCAAACTTAAAGTCTCGCTGATTCTCATGGAATCCCATCTTCTATCTCCATTCTTTTGTACAGGTTGTTTCTCGTGCCTCAAATATAATGCCTTCTCACATTTGAACTTGGAGCCCCAAATTTCCTTCAAAATGTCTTTCAAATGTCACCTCCTGTATGAGACATATCCTGACCACCTACCAGCACATCCCTCACCCACTCCAGTTAACTTGTATTTATTTTGCATAAATATATGTGTAGACAGGTTGTCTCTCCTGATAAAATATAAGCTCCTTATGTTCAGAGGCTATCTAATTTTGTCTCTATGCCTCCAGTGCCCAAGATAATGTCTGGTACATTTCGACACTTAACAAATGCCTTTAGGTTGATTGAATGTTCTGGTCTAATCAACCTATATAAAATTTTGCTCCAGGCTACAAATGACTTACAGGATTTCAGAAACTATCTTAGATCTAGAAGAATTCTGAGACTGATTGTAATGGAAGAAAAGTTGAAAAAGGAAAAACCAAACAGTAGAGCTAATACTAAAAGATATTTATAGAATTTTTAAAATTATGAAGCTTTTTCATCAAAACAGCTCTATGATGTATTATTTTCCTGTCCATTTTATAGATAAAGAAACAGAGACATGGAGCATCAATTCATATTGTACAGGTTATATAGTGCTTAAATGGATGTGGGAGGTATGATGATAGCTAGCATTCATATTGCACTTTAAGGTTTGTAAACAGCCTTATGTATGTTACCTAATTTGATCCCGAAAACAGCTCTAGGAAGTAGGTGCCCTTATTATCTTCATGATACAGTGAAGAATTGAGCCTGAGAGAAGTGAGATGACTTGCCCAGGGAGATACAGCTAAGTAGGCATTTGAGGAAGCATTCAATATTCTCTCCGCTTGGTGACCTAGTTATCCTAGGAGATTGCACCCAATCTCTAGGCTACATAAGATAGCTAAGCACCATAAGATCATAGATTTAGAACTGGAAAAGAAACTCAGTAAAAATGAATACAATATCCTTCCATTGAATTTTGCATATACATACATGTACATGTATACATATACATACAATACTTTTGATTGTATTTTCTTTTGTATATGTGTGTACATATAAAAATAAAACATTAATGATATATGTGCATATAGATGTGATATACATATGTAATATATAAATACATATACATGTACACATATACATATACATTCACACAAACACACACAACTTCTAAGTCCCATGATTGGTAGGATTAGGATGCAGGCTCTTTGACTCCATGTCCAGTGTTCTTTCCAGAAGACCTCAAATTCTGTAACAAATGATTTCTATGTTATGTGTTACTCTTCTTGAGTTGTAAAGCCTTATGTTTTCTCTCATTTTCCTATGGAATTTAACTAAAAGGGGAGATAAAACCTGGTATTAGTATTATTAGTTTGATGGTATAGTGGGGAGATGGTATACTGGACATAGAGGCTGGAAGACCTGTGATCAAATCCTGCCTTAGATATTTACATTGTCTCTTGAGACTACACTTGAGGGCCACATGTGGCCTCAAGCCTGCAGGTTCCCCAGCCCTGGTCTAAGGGAAAATCCCTTCTCTCTCCTTTACTTTCCTCAGTTTAGAAAACTAAGCGACCATCTCTGGTAGATGGTCGTCTGGTTTCTTTCATTTTTCTCCTGTGGGGTAGCATATCTCATTGGATCGTCATAAGGCACTCTTTTCCCTCGCTTAAGAGATGATCTCCTGTTGCAACCAGCCATTACTGCTGTTCCAAACCCCACTGCCTTCATTTAATCAGAATGATTTCCTCCCACAGACATTCTCTGTTTCCCTATCCCCAAATCAATTTTTAATCCATTACAGCCATTTTTCTCTCCAAATGCTTTGCAGTCCCATTTTGTAAATCCATCAGTGGCTTGGCTTTCTTGAGCCCCAGATAAATTAGGTTTCCTCATGTTTTGTCCTCATCTATCAGTTCAATAATGCACTAAGAGATTTCAACCAGGAGCAGGCATGATTTTCCTTTCATGAAGCAAATCTGACTCTCCCTCCTACACATAAGAGATGGGGCAGTCTAGACGAGCCTTACTTAGCACTTCTCCCAGAAGCACCTAATCAGTCAGTGTGAGCTTTTGGACAGATGGCACATTTCCTTTTGAAAGTGACATGAGTCCTTATGGCCATCAACACCCAAAGGCTCCACAGTACAAAACCTGGAGATAAGGAATCAATAGGAGGGGGATGTCGCAGTGCTGCTATGTAGAAGTTGGACCATGCTTCCTATTGGGAGGTCTGTTTACTCGTAATGTTTGAATAAGGAAATATTTATTTAAACTAAGCCACATTTGTCTTTGCTGAGTAGCAACCAAATTATATTCACCAGCAGTTTCTTGCAAAGTACAGGGTTCCCATCTAGATTTAAGTAGTACCATTGGTCTTGAAGTGGGGGAATCTAAATTCAAAGTCTACTGTGAGTCAGGTATAATTCCTACTGCTAGGGAGA
>CM053773.1:128146461-128220680 GCA_028658325.1 Potorous gilbertii
TCATTCAGACTGGAAATAGAATGGGTTATAACACTCATTCCAATCTGTAGTGGGATTGAAGCTAAGGGAGACAGGGAAACCTACTTTAAAAAAAAATCCAGTTCTTATGCTTACTACGCCTGTGATCTTCATTGAATGTCTCTGAACCTCAGTTTCCTGATTTTGAAACTGAGCAGTCCATACCCTCCAAGAGCATAATTTTAACAAGAGGGATAGTGTGTGCACATGCATGCACATATATAGTTATATACATCTCTGTATCTGTACAGATATATTGCAGTGTATATATGTATACATATATACACACATGTATGCACATATACATATAGTCGCTAAAAGGTCATTTGGTGATGGAAGGCACTGGCATCTGGGGGAATCAAGAAAGGCTATATATAGAAAGCAGCACATGAGTTCAGTTTTGAGGGAAATTAGGGATCCTAAAAGATGGAGGTAAGAAGGGAGTAGATTGCAAATATGAGGGATAACCAGTGCAGAAGCATAATAAATGGGCCATTATGCCCAGCTGTTCCTAGGAGTTATGGAGAGTCACTGGAGTTTATTGAATAGGAAATGGGGGTCGGGGAAATACAGTCAGAATTATACAGTCAGAATTGAGCTTAAAGGAAAATCACATTGGTGGTTTATGTTTAGGATAGAATGGAATGGGGAGAGATTTGAGGCAGAGACCAAATAGGAAGCTATTGCAATAATCCAGGTGAAAGTCCAGTATGAACTTGGGTGGTCTCTTTGTAGGTAGAAGCCAGAGGACAGATGTGAGAGATGTTGTGGAACTAGAAACAAAAGATTTAGCAACTGTTGGTTTGGATATGTCTGATGAGTAAGAATGAGGAGTCAAGGATGAATCCTTGACAGCAAGAGACTGCACGACTCAGTGGTTGGAGTTCAGGACTTAAGAGACAGGAAGACCTTGGTTTCTATATTACGACATTAGCTGACATTAGCTATATGGCCATGGGAAAGTCACTTACTCTCTCTGAGACTAAAGAATCTCTCTAAGACCTCCTTACTAAATTATAGAAAGGTTGTGGTTGTATGTGTCATTTTCCTTTTTATCACTTCCTAAGTCCTGCCTTCTTCACATTTGTTGTTTCATGGCACCATATGTAAATATATACATATGTATGTATATTATATGTATATCTATATCTAGACTTATGGTTTTATCAACAGAAGGAATTCATAGCATGGAAAATCCCTCTGCAGCTGATGCTTTCCTGTAACAAAGTCTTGGAGAGTTGGCTAGGGCTTGGAAAAGAATAATGACGACCTCAGATGAAGTCACAATAGCTACTGTGTGTCAGGAGTAGAACTTGAACCTGGGGCTTCCTGAATCTAAACCCAAAAGTCCTGCATCTCAAGATTTATATTCTTTAATTTATATAGCCATTTGCTAATTGTTGGACATAGAAGTTGTTTTCAATCTTTTTGCTATTATAAAACAAGTCCGACTATTTCTGTGTAGCTAGTTTCTCTTTCCCTTTCAGATTTTTTTTAAACAAATTGCTCTGTATTAAAATGGTCTCTGTAGCAGTGGGATGCAATGAAAGCTGACATGGAATTACAGGTCTCAGTGGGGCTGGAGAGGTCACCTTATTCTCTTAGTCATTTCTTTTCTTTCAGGCTTCTATTCTAAACATGAATTGATCCTATTTTAAAAATCCTACAAGTAATAGGTTTCACCATCTTCCATTGTTATGAAGTCCTATGATTAACCATCTCCCTCTGGAAATTTTTCCTTTTATGAAACCTAAATTCTTGTTGCTGTAGTTTAATCTCCCTTTCTCTGTTCTTATTCTCAGCTATTTGCCATCTACAGAGTACCCTATCAAATGTAAAAACCATTATTAGACCATCCTTCAGCCTGTTCCATCTATAGGCTCAATAAGCTGAGTTCTTTCATCTTTTCTTTTCCTTTATAGTTCATAGTCTTCAGCCTTTTACTGTTCTTCATTGTTAGGAATTTGAGGATTTCCCCTGTGGTCTGGAAAATGCGTCATCGCTTGAATTTCATAGTATGAATAACTCTCTCTTACCTCCTGAAATGACCCAATTCAATATGATCAAAGTAACCAGTCTGGGGGAAAAACAATCAAGGACACCTGGTTTCCCAATTTCTAGTCCATGATAGAATGTATGGAAAAGAGAATATTCTCCAACAAAATGTGAAATCTTCTGGCTTTCAAAGCTCTTCACAGCCTACTTTGTCCCCACCCCTTCTAGTCTTCTTACACCTTGTGTGGTTCAGGGACATTAATATCTTTGCTGTTCCATTTCCATCTCTAGGCATTTTCATTGGCTATCCCCCATTCATGGGAGGCTTTCCTTCCGATTTCCCATGGCTTCCCTCAAGTCTTAGCTAAAATGCCATCTCCTATAGGAAGCCTTTCTCAACCCCTTTAAATTCTAGTATCTTTCTCCCTTGATTATTTCCTATTTAGCCTAAATATAGCTTATTTATACATAGCTGTCTCCACCATTACACTGTGAGCTACATGAGAACAGATACTATATGTTGCCTTTCTTAGTAGATTCAGCATTTAGCACAGTGTCTGTTACACAGTAGAAACTTAATAAATGTTTATTGCCTAATCATCTGACTGATTGATATTGTTTAACAAATATTCCACTTATCCGTAATATGTCCAGAAGATCACCATCATAGGTATAAATCTGTATAAGTAGTGGAATATGAGATGCAAAATATTAAAAACCAGGTGTCAAGATCAGTCAGTCATTCAAAAGATAAGTATATAAACAGAGGAAGTATGCAAGCACTGAAATCCTATGGAGCCTTTTTTCAAGCAGTTCTGGCTTCTTGTTACATGTGGTTTGGCAGGGGTGACCACAATCAACAATGTGAGGTCTTAAGTTAGTGTGTGCTGGAAATAAAGGACAAACATAAATGAATTGTAAGGAGAGGACCACACAGCTTGGTCCCTGACGAGGAGGAAATGAGACAAAAATGGGAATGATGGTGGAAGGTTGGGGCAGGAATCTAATAAATAGGAGAGGAGAGAACCTCTCCTGTTCAATTTTTGATTGGTTCTGGAGAAGGTGGCCACATTCATGCTTTACTTGGTCATAAAAAGGATTTGTATTAAGTAAAATAATGGAGGTCTCCTAACAGGCTTCACTATGGACTCATACAGTGTTAGAACAGAAAGGGACCTTAAACTAACTTGTTTTATAGATGAGGCCTGTTGAGATGAAATGAATTGCTCTAGAATAGATCACAAAATGGGTTAGTTGCAGTGGCAGCTCCAAAATTAAAATCTCATGACCCACATGGTATAGCATATTTTATTCTGCATCTTACTACCTTTCAATTTTATCATTGGAAACTTAAACTTTGAACGGAAGATATTGGATAATTCATATTTTATTTAGGCCTCTGGTTTCCTAAAATTTCTATTTAAAAAGTCTAAATCTCTATCTAATGTTTTTTTTACTTACAATCTAAACCCCTTCCATCTGTTCCACATATCTGTAAAACTGCAGGAAAATGAAAGAATTGTCATATCCCATTAGAACAAGAATTTCTGTATAATGAAAAGATTGATATACATCAGCACATGGGCCATTTATTTTGAGAAGTATTTCAATGCACTAAAATTTCCACACAACAAAAGAATATTAACAATTCCTTGAAATTCATTCTAATGATATTTGCTTTATATTATCCCAAAAAAAGTCTGTTGAGATTTAGGTATAACGAGAATATCCTATGCTAAAGTTTGATTCATATGTGACATTGTTATGACTACTTTCCTTGTAACTGGTTCCTATTAAGTCTGTGAGCTCTAAATCCTTTTCTGTGTCTTCACAGGTTGCCACTTCTTTCCTTGTTGCATCTTTAAAAAATTAAAATTCCTCAGTAGTTGCCTGTCATGTACTCATCGGTAACAAAATTCTGACCACTTTGATAATTTATTTTGAATTCTAATCTAGTCCTCCGAGTGTGACCTCATTTCCAGGTTGGAGTCCCTTGCAAATATCCTCATCATTACCAGTGTCAGAATTCATTTATCTATATGCAAGCAGTTACAATGCAAGTCTCATTTATTGTATTTGTCTAATATTAAGTTTATAGTAAACCATTAATAAAAATAGTAATAGCTGAGCCATAAGGCCTCTTTCCCCAAAGTATAAACCTCAAAGATTTATAAAGTGCTTTACAGACATAGCATTGCAAAATCTCAGGCTTGAAAGGGACCTCTGAGGTCATCTTATTTTACCCGTTACGAAGTTCATCCCCTAAAAGTGGCCATCCACCATATGCTTAAAGAGTTCAGTGAAGGGAGGCCAACACACTATCTCCTGAAACAACCCATTCTTCATTCATTTTATAAACATTTATTAAGCACCAGCCAGACACTATACTAAGCTCTGCAGGTATAAAAAGGTAAGAGATGGTCGCTTGTCCTCAAGGAGCTTGCAAACAAATTGAAGAGACCCATTCCACTTACAAATGTCTCTAATCATTGTTTTTCCATACAATTATTTATCTTATTTGAGAACATAACAATTCCCATATGAATAATAACTATAGTTAATATTGTGCTGATTTTACAGATGATAAAACGGAGACACTTAAGTGTTCAGGGATTTGCTCATGGACACATAACTAGTAAGTGTAGAGGTGGCATTCAAACCCAGGTCTTACCATACTCCAAGCCCAGTGATGTTTACTTCCTCCATGCCTTGATATTTCCAGTATTTCTATTCATTAGTCCATTGTTCAGGTGAAGGATAAAGATGCTACAAAAACACCAAAGATCAAACTATATAGAATGTCCCTTGGTTTCTCGAATCATTCTCTCTTTGACTATATTTCCACTTTCAATTTTATATTTAATTCTGTATAGGATTTGATTTGGTATTTTTTGGGGGGTGGGGGAGAAGACATTTTGGAAAACATTTTCAAGGAGTACCATTTACCACTCCATAAAAAAATTATGCCAAAGAAAGTTTACAGAAAAAAAAGCAAAATAACTTCATTTCTATTCTTTAAAAAAACAATCCTGATCTAAGTAAAAGTTCATTCAAAAAAAAAATTAAACTCTTTTCCAATCCAGTGTTCCTTTGAATTGTGTCAATTCAGGAATTGGAAGAGAGATGAGAATGCCAACTGATTAGGACATCATCCCAAATGGGATTACACCATTGTTTTTGCATCAGAGTTTCCTGTTGTTGCAATATGTGTTCATTCTTTCCCCAGGGTCAAAGGAATAATTTCTTCTGGGTCAACTCCATGGCTATTTAGGGGAACAGTGTAATAGCCACATATAACAACAAATAAAGAAGACTTTGGTTATGTCTACAAAGAAAGAGGCAACAGAGAAAAAGAGTTCAGTTCCTTCCTAAAGGCATCCAATCAAGATAATTCATCTGAAAGACCTTGTTTAGTCTTAATTAATCAGATAATTAGCCCAACTTCACTTGGCAGCTGTTCAAAATTTATCTATTAAAAAAATGGTTCAGGTGGAAACTTTTTATATTTTTTTAAATTTCTAATTTTTTAAATCACAAAGCTTGATCATTAAAAGCTGTGGGGATTCTACCTCTTAGAGGATGATATTATCTCCAGGCTTATTTAATAATCAAGGACATTTAAGTATTATAATGGACTGAAGTCAAGAATACTTTGGTTTGTCACTCTTCCCCCAGACACTTAACTAACTCTTTGACCCTGAGCAAAGCACTCAATTTCTTAATGCCTCTGTTTTCTCTTTTGTAAAATGAGGGAGCTGGACTTGATGTCTTATGAAAGTCTTTCCTGCTCTAAATTGTTTTGGATCATAGGACCATAGATTTAGAGCTAGGAGGGGCTTTAGAAACTATTTAGTCCAACCCCTAAATCATTTTTTTCTGTTAAAGATTATTTTTAATTAATGGAATAACACAAGCATTTCCATAATATAGTACAATAAAAAGATGATTGCCCATGAAATATACAACAAAATTATCAGGTAAATTTCTTTTTTTCTTCCCTAACCCTCCCAACCCTAGAGATGACTACCTTTAGACACAAATAGTTGTGTACATATATATTACACATATAATACACACATATGTGTATATCTACAAATAGGTGTGTGCATATATATTACACATATAATACACACATATGTGTATATCTACATATGTACATATGCATATGTATGTATGTATGTAAAATTATTTTATATATACTTTTATTTCTCAGTTCCTTCTCTAGATCTAATAGATGGCATCTTTCTTCATATCTCCTTTATAGTTAGTTTGGTTTTTATAGTAGTCAAAATAACTTACTCAAAGTCATTCTTAAAAGAATATTGTTGTTACTGTATACAATATTCTTTTGTTTCCGTTCATGTCACTCTCCAGCAAGTCTTTCCATGTTTTTTTCTGAAATCATTGTGGTTATCATTTCTTATAGCATGATCATATATTACAATATGTTAAGCCATTCCCAATTCATGATGAAGCCCGAAGAGGTTAGACAATTTGCCCATGATCATACAGGTAACTAGTATGCTCTAGAATTAGAACCAAAGCCCATGATTCTAGCTAGTGTCCCATCTATTGCACTGTGAATCCTAGAGAGTTCCATATAGACCAATCAATCATCAAGAATTTATTAAGCACCTACTATAAATGGCAGGCACTGAAATAGGCTCTGGAAATATGAATGTAGTAAATTTAAAAATCCCTGCTCACAAGGGAATTCAGTAAATCACTACGGAATGAAGGCAAGAGGTCACAAGATCATAGATTCTAAGCTGGAAGGAGCTCTCAGTATCAGAACTGGAGGGGCCTCAGCATCCACCCCCTTCATTTTAAAGATAAGGAAACAGAGGACTTAAGGGACTACTCATTGTAGGAAAGATTTAAATATAGATGTTCCTGACTCTGATTTCTTGCTATCTATCCATTATACCACGGTAGGGGGCGTTGGAGGAGAGGCACCACAGGTGGTGGAGAATTGTCTAATATATTCATAAGCTTTTTCTTAACACATTTTATAAAGAGAATAATTAAAGTCCAGATAGCAAGTACCATTTAAACTTTTTTTTCTTTTTACTTTTGGCAACTCAGTGTTTCTATATTTGTATTTTCTAGGTTGTCTTGGTCAGTGGACATCTGGATAGCTGGGATGTTGGTCAGGGAGCCCTTGATGATGGTGGTGGAGCATTTGTGTCATGGGAAGCCCTCTCTCTTATTAAAGATCTAGGTAAATATTTATAAAGTTGTTAACTGAAATGGAAGCATTTCGATGGTTTTTTTTTAATTGTTGTTGTTCATTGGTGTTTTAGTTCTAGGCACAAGCCATGTGGCTGAATATTGGTGCCTTTGTGTCTGCAAAGCCTTGAGAGGGTCATGCATTTTCCTGTCACTGGTTTCCTAGAACAGAGCTAATCAGGCGCCTGTAAGAATGAAGTCTTAAATTGTATTCCAGATATTAAAGTACTAAATAGATTAATCATCATGGAATATGAGCATGCCACTGTAACTAACACCATCTCAGTCATTATCTGTGATTGATACCTCTGCTGGACTGATGAGACTGATTTCTGTGAAGAAAGTAGGAGGATTGGTTTAACCCCTAAGACCAGTGAGACTGTTCAGTTGTAGGAAAACGTTATGTTTGTCTCGCTTTTTAGTGCAATCCTGCACGTGGAAGCAGCTTTCTCAATCGCAGAATCCAAAGAACAGCCCAAGTGCTGAAGGTGGCATCCATGAGTCACCCAACTGGAGCAGCAAGGCAGATTACAATACCCACCTTAGCGAAGTTTAGACTTGGAAGTTAGGAGGGGAGAAGAATTGAGCAATTGTATGGTAATGACACCTTTATAAGTAGAAGGCAGAGGTGTTTCTGTTGTGAGGGCCAGAAGGGTTGCTTCTCCTGGGGCTGAGAACTTTCTGCTCTATTAAAACAATACTGCTACAGTCATCTCCAGTGGGAGTGAAACTTTCAGCTTTTATTGGCTGTGGTCTTTGAAGCAATAGTCTACTGTGGAGCGTAGTGCTGTGAGATTGTCTGAAATTTGAATTGTTTTGTTATCCTATAGGGAAGATCATCGGACCATAAATTTAGAGCTGGAAGAGTTCAATCCCTTCATTTTACAGATAAGGAAACTGAGGCCAGGAGTGATTAAATGACTTACCTAGGGTTACATAGGTAGTCAGGGGCAGAGCTAGAATTTCAACCCAAGGCCTCCAGAGTCCAACCCATTGCTCTTTCCAGTGCTCCAATAAAATGGAAAATACTATTTTTTTAATATCACAGTCATATCTGGATATGTAGAATATATGCACACTTGTAGCTCAGTTATCATTACATATGCTAACTCATGTGATGGAAACACATTTCTAACATTTCTCATTGCATGAAATCAGACTTTATTAATCAAAGCAGACATACAACTAATTTGAGGACAAGCATCTTTCCTACTGTACTCACAAGATTCCCTCTCTGCCCAGCTAGAGGTTGTGTGTCTCTCTCCAAGGTAGCCAACTGGCAAGTTTCTGTCAGTCATTCAACATTATCCTCAAATAAACATGAACTTGTTTCAGTCTTAAGTTCAGGAAACATAGAAGCTAGCCAAAGTCACATCACAGGAACAGGCTTATGGCTAGGGTCTCCAGTAAGTTTTTTATACTCCCAGCTATAAATGTTTCTAAGTGTTTTTTTTAAAAATCACATAATTTTTTCAATAGTTTACTCCATAAATTACTGATAAAGTTGCTTGTATTATTTTTTCCATTGGTGGTCTGCCTTATCAAAGGGTCCACATATGTTTATTAATTGTTTAAGAACACACACATATTATTTATTATATCATACTGCACAAGTGGTTATCTTACTATTGAAAAACAACTTCTAGAAAAATAACTTACTCCAAATAACCCAATCTCGAAATGAAGGCTTAAGACAAAATGGAGTTGGTTATATGAAATTGGCAAACTTATTATTACTATATTATTAAGGTATTAAAACATATTGTTACTAAAATATGACATTCCCTTTCATCCTCCACAAATTGAACTCTTGTTCCTTGTAAAACTGAAAGACAATTAAGTAACTACAATGTTTTCAGTAACAAAATCTAACAATGGGTGCAATGATCTGCTCCTCTAGCCTTCTGTCTCTCCGGTGAGATCTTGAAGGGAGGGATGTTTCATCATTACTACTGTGGGACTAGGATTAGTTATTATACTCAGAGTTGGGCTTTCTTTTAGTGTTCCTTTATATCGTTGTAGTTATAAATACTTTTCTTCTGGTTTTACTTACTTACCTCTGCCTCAGTTCATATAAATCTTCCTGTGTTTTTTTTTAGTTCCTTGTATGTGTCATTTTTTATCATCCAATAATATTGCATTGCATTCATATGTTTGGATCATAGAGATAGAGTTAGCAGGACCCTGAGAGGTCTAGTCCAAACCTCTCATTTCATAGTTGAGGAAACTGAGGCACAGATAAGTAACTTGTCCAAAGTCTCATAGGTATTAAAGTTCAAAGTGGAGACTCAAATCTCAGTTCTCTAGCTCTAAATCCAATAATCTTTCTATTGTACAATGACGCCTCAGCCATTCATCATTTCTTGAGCACCCATTTTTCCCATTCCCCCTTCTTTATTTCCATAAAAAAGAAACTACTATGAAATATATATGTGAGTATTTTTATTTTATAGTTATATTTTATACATATATATGGTTATATATATATGTTGCATATATGCGTACACACACACACACACACACACACACACACACATATATATATATATATATTAATATATTACTGTCTTTGACCTCCCTGGAGTATATATTCAGGAGTGGGATTACTGGGTCAAGGGATATGAACAGTTTAATTCATTTTTTTGCTTTATTTAGAATTGTTTTCCAGAACAATTAGACCAATTCACAGTTCTACCAATCGTGTTGGTGTGCTATATAATGTAATGTAAAATATGGTAGGTATAAACACCTATTTTTTTTTAGAGACCTTAACACCTAATGTCTTTTCTAGCTTTGGCAGACTTATAGTCCTGTCAATTATTCTGTTCCATAAATTTACTTTTATTCTTAAAGGTAGAGTCTTGGATGTAGCCATGAAGGGAAGAACTCTCACATGTGATAAACCTGTGTTTTTCAAAGAAGGGGTATGGTGTGATAGGATGGATGTGTGTAACATCTTGTGCTTCTAATTGTATGAACACATAAGACTCTACATAATATGAATGAAAGTTTAGTCCTTCAATGAAAAATTGGAAAGGTGCTACTAAGGTCAAACTATATATGACCTAAAAATGAGCACATGTGGTTACAGTAATTACAAATGAAGGATCACATTACAAAAGAAAAAATGAAATATATTATTAGAGAAATGTATCATTGTAAAGAAGGACAGGTCAGTCATTTGGAAAGGACATAGGACAACTGGGGATAATCAGCAGGTTCCATCGTATTGTCAAAAGATGTAGAGGATGGGTCCACTATTGGAGACTTCCAGGATGATGTGATAGCAAGCAAAATAGGATCTTTTGCTGTTTTTGTTTTAGTATAATCAAGTGCCTCTGATTGCATAATGTGATGAAAGAAGATCCTCCCCACCCATTAATGGACCTGGAAAGATTTGTAGAAAGGTCCATACCTTTTGTTAATGAGGCACTGATTCTCAAAGTTTGTGATGCCCTCTGGCTCTAAAAAGTGTATAAAGACCAGATCTGAGGTAAGGTTTTACTTTGGGGCTTAGTTTTTGGAAGAAGCTTTGAGTGCCAGATGAGACTCTGGGAAGCTGTTAAGCACCTCCCCAGCTTTGAAAACCCAGATGTTGGTGCTTCTCTCTCTGGTAACTATGTATCTCTCTCTCTTGATTTGTGATGTATGTGTTGCTTATTGTCAGACAGTTTGGAAGCCCTGTCTGTTGATTTAGATTTCTCTGAAGTTCAGGGTGCTGACTTCTTCTGCTGAACTAAATGAATGATACATGTACGTGATTAAAGTGATCATTGAGCCCTTGAAAGTTGCCTTTCCTTTTAGAAAAACAGATCTAAGAACGTGTGATGGCAGGCTCTCCTATGTATGTTGGGGTGCTTGCTGTTATAGATGATAAGGACAGCAACTGCAGAGGAGGGAAAGGCATGAACGGGTTGTGATTGCATCATTGAAGAAATTCCCTGCTCTGATGAGTCTACAGAGCCATCAAAATAGAATTATTGAAATATTCTTATCTTACATGGTCTCTCTGACTTTGGTCTCTCCCCTCTGCTTTATACTATACCTTGCTGTTGGATCAGTACACAGCTAATTCCCAAGATGCAGCTCTGGTAATATGATTTCCTGTCTCCTGCTCAAAATCCTTCAATGCTTCCTCATTGCCTATTGAATAACATCCAATCTCAACCTGGCATTTAAGGTCTTTCACAATCTGGCCACAGCTACCTCATTTGGGTACTTTTTTCACTATTGCCCTTCACATATCCTGTTGTTTTTTTTTAAATCCTTTGAATATATCCTGTATTTTCCTGCCTCTATGCCTTTTCCTTTCTGTGCATCTGTTATATGTCCCATTTCTGCCTGTTGAAATCCTACCCATTCTTTAAGGCCTTTAAGACTCAATTTCCATCTCCACCATGCAGTCTGTCCTGATTCTCTCAGGCAGGATTGGCCTGTCCCTTGTCTGATTTTTTTTGGATCTTTTATTTATACCTACCACATTGTACCTTGCATTAATAGTTATATTTTACCCCTCTGTTGTAGTTTAGGTCCTTGATGAAAGGACCCTAGGATCATAGATTAAAAGTTGAGGAGCAATTCAGAGGTTATCTAGTCTAATCTTTTCATTTTATAGATGAAGAAGCTGAACACTAGAGAAATTCAATGATTTGCCCAGAGTCACATAGCTCGTAAGCTATGAAAATGTGATTTGAATTCAGATCCTTTGAAGGGACTCTATCTTATTGATCTCCCATACCACTTTGCAAATAGTAGATGCTCAAAAACTGTGTGATGAGTAGATAATTCAATGGACTTTCTGTGTTATTGGAGTAATGTGGAATAGTGTTCTTTCATCAGCATAAAGAATTCTTTGTCTAAAAACTCCCTCTGCCAATGTACATTGGCAGCCCGTTTGTAATTTATAATCTTAGACGATTGCCCAGGTCCCTGGGAGATTAAGTTGCTTGCACAAATTGTCCTAGTGTATATCAAAGGCAGAATTTGAATTCAAGTCTAGTGCTTTTCCCATGATGCCAAACTGCCTCTTCTTTCCACAGTAGTAGATTTGCTTCATGTAAAAGAAGTTGTTCATTTCAGTTTTTGCCCATGTTAAACATTTGTAAATGTAAGTGTAATGTAATATAAACTGATATTAAAAAAAAATATTTGGGGAACCTTTCTGAGTCTTTCCTTTCAAACACCAGGGATTAACGATGGCTTTCCTTATAAGGTCTGCTTTCAAGCTAGCCAGGGCTTTCAAAATGATCAGTTATCCCACTCCAGAAATCTGTGGTGGGCTTTTCTATTACTGTTGCTATTATTCTTTTCAGAATCATGGTCATGGATTTCTATCTTTTGCTGGCTTTTCCTGTGTGTGTTCACAGCAACAGCTGAGCCCCTAACAGGCTGAGAATCCAAAATCCCTAATGAAGGAACTGATATAACCAAATAAGAAAGACAGTATGATACAGGAGAGCAAGAAATGGGCTCATATTATGTATTACATATAATAGTACATGGAACCAAGAATGTTTAATTGGTGAAATCTGAAAAACCTTTTGGGAAAAAACTTTTTTTTTCCAGAAAGAGTGTTCTGTTTTTTTTAATTTTGCTTTGCTATTGTTCCATGGATGCTGTGTCATATAACATGCATGTCAAAGGTTCTTGGTGGAGTTTCTATCAAGTGTTGATTAACATGGTTTTGGCCTATTGAGATTTTTTAAAAACTAGGAATGTTTTTCTAAGATACTTCCCTCTGTTCTCCTTCCCTCTTTCCTCTCTTTTGCCTCCCCTGTTACCTCACTCCCAGCAGCCAGAAATTTGAACAATAGTCAAGTAATCCAACTCCAGAGTTATTTGTGCTTTATCAGTGTACAAACGCATCCCTGAATAGCTGTAAACAAAAGGTTATTTTTCATGCAGCTCTGCTAAATACCTTATGGGTTTTTTTATATTTGTGGGTTTTTGTTTTTGTTTTTTTTGGATTTAAAGCTTTGTTTATTTTGATTATCCTTGCCAGGAATACTTTGATGCCAGTGGACAAATCCTATGGCTAAAGATGTTTGCTTCAACTTATTAATTGTTACTCAAAAAGTAAACACACCATCGCCAATCCCCAAATTTTTCCGGCTGAGTTATTTCTGACAAAGCCAGGACACTGAGATTTTGGTTCTCAACAGATGAAAGATGATATCTGCTATGTTAAAATAGTTACCATTATTCACTGGGCCCTCACCGTTTGGGATATGTAAGTACCCTTGTTGCTTCTGTTAAACCTACTACATTAGGAAGAAGGTGAAGGGATGACTTTTCTTGCACATAAAGCCTTGTGTGCTCTCCACAGAGCCTCCTCTTAACAGAGTGGCCATGAATCCAGTAGAGGACTGGTCTGACTTCCCCTTCTGTATAGGTTCATAGTAATAAGACTGATGATTACTGATCCTTGACTGCAACAAGAGTTGCAAAGCTGGATTTGGAAGGGAGGACAATCATGAAAAGTTCGGCAAGCCATTAGTATAAGGACCTAGAGTACCTCAATGAAATCATTTACTTGTCTGGTACATCTTTGAGGACTCTCATCTCATACCTATGGGCTTGCCTCATTGCCAATGATGGATGGATATTAATCAAAGAATGGAGGCCAAATGTGGAACATATTCTCCTACCCTGGGATACTTCTAGCTGACTAATTCTAGAGAGCTCAGTTTAGAAAGATATTCTGAACTCTTAGAATAAAACTTCCTGTTGTACCTTATATTGGGACTGAGCCCCAAAGGGAATTGCTAGAATTAACTATTGCCCTGAGACCAGTCTAAATAAAAATGCCAGATATATTATCTGGGAAAATTTATCTGGAAGAATCTCTGTACAATCCTATCCATTGGATAAGTCTGTGAGTGTTAGGATCAATCCCAGCTCCTGAGATACAAACAACTTAAAATCTAAAGTAGACTGACTTTGTGGGATTGTTTTTTTTTTCATTCTAGTATTTGAGAAACCATCTTTCTAACACATGAGGATCGTGTTAATGTTGGTCTTACAGAAACATTTAATGATGCCATCCATTGTCAGAAGAAAGAATGAAAATGCAATCACGAAACTTCAGCGTTGAAAAGAGGTCATTCAGTCCAATTAGATTTGAACATACACAATAAATGTGCATCTAACCTTTGCTTGAAGACCTTCAATGGTAGGGAACCCACCAGTACTTGAGACAACCATTCCAGATTTGGATTCCTGATAGGAAGTTTTAGGTGATTTAAATCAAGCCTAAATTTGCCTCTTTGCCACTTCCATCTATTACTGCTAGCTCTGACCTGTAGTGTGGGATGGGACCAAGAGTATTTTCTATTTTATGCAACAACTCTGAAGTCAGTTCCTCCTAATCTGTGTATGTTAGCACATACTTCAATGTAAAATATGCCCAAAGAATTATTTCCCTCTTCCATGAAGCTGAACTTTATTGCATGAACTTTACTGATAACACTTGAAGAAAGACAGAAAATTAAATGTGCCAAATTTTCATGTGATTCCAAATGATTCTGAGTTGAGGAGGAGATTTTTTTTTTCCTTGAATTGATTAATGATCTTATGAAACCTCCATCCTCTGACACAGCTTTTCTTCTCACTACTGGATTCTGTATACTGGGAAGACAGCTATAGTCATGGGAAAACATGTTTTTAAAAAACCATTACCTTTCTCTCAACATCTTCTGGGAAATAGTGTATCAGCTCATAAAAGTCTCCAAGGAAGAAAAGGTTTTAATTCAACCAAAGGCCCCCTAAATCTGTTACCATATTTCCCCTGTTAATATTAGGTTTATTATTTTTATTTCCTTTCTTTGTTTTAATGTTTGAAAGTTTATATTTGCTTTTACTGCAAAGGATTTGTTACATGATTGACTAGATTTATATTTTGTTGATGTCTGAATCCATAAATATCAAAGCCAACAGAAAAATTCATTTGGTTGTTTTTCTGCTTTTGGTGTAGACATTTGTAATTCCAAATAGTAGGATGGTGGTGATATGGAATATATTTTGTTTTGTTTCATGGCTTCTTTTCATGGGGTTATGAGATGAGTTGCTCATTTCTTGTAAAAATATTTTACTTCCTCTGGTGGCAAGTTATGTAGCTTCTGTGTTTATCATAAGACCTGTGGTAGATACATATTTTCACAGCTGGGAATTGCTGGGTTCCTTTGCTATGGATTGGTTTGAACTCATTTTAAGTTTTTTCCCTTTCATCAACACACTTAATGTCCTTGCCTCTTGTGTTATCAACATAGAAATTTCCACTGTGTCTGCAGGAAGAAAGAAAGAAAGAAAGAAAGAAAGAAAGAAAGAAAGAAAGAAAGAAAGAAAGAAAAGGAAGGAAGGAAGGAAGGAAGAAAAAAGAAAGGAGAAAGAAAGAAAGGAAAAAGAAAGAAAGAAAAAAGAAAGAAAGAATAGGAAAGGAAACACAGGAAATCATTCTTAGTAAATTTGTATGCCATATATAGTAATGGCATATTTTACTTGATTTTCTTGAAATTAATCACATAGAATGTGGTTTAACTCTTAGATTAGATAAAGCAAACTCCTATATCTCCCTTAGTCCAATTTAAAATCTCTCCTGTACCTTAGACAGAGTGACTATATCTACAATACTTTATTTATTTATTTTAGCTTTAACCAAAAAATGTGCTTTCTATGTGGAAAAGGAGTCAAAGATCCTGCCACTGGGGCATATAGAAGAGTGTTCAAGTTTTACGACTGTACGAAGAGAGGTTATTTAGAAAGTGATAAAAGGGTATTCTTTATTAAACAAAATTAAGATTCAATATGCACAAATGCCAGCCAGCTTAAAATATTTGTTACCTTAGGAGAAGTAATCATCTTTAGTACCCTAAGTTCTAGATTACTTTATCTGTTACCATATTACCTCTCAGGAAGATTATTTTGACAACAAAGACCATTAGATACTAGCTTACTATTGAAAGTGATGAGATGTCCTCCTATAAGGATTAATTTTTTTTATGAATATCTTTTGTCTTTATATTGTCTTAATTGCCCATACCTAAAGAGACCATCCTTTTTGACAAATAATAAAAAAATAAAGAGAAGAAGGGTAAAGCAGTTCAGTAAAACTAATTGACATGTGAACCAAGTTTGACAGTATGGAAAAGAAAGGAAAGGAAGGAGGTGCCTTTCCTCATCAGGTCTTCAGGAACAAACCTGGTCACTATAATTACAGTGTTCAGCTTTTTTTCTTTTCTTTTTTTCCATTTATATTGTTGTGTATATTGTTTTCTTTGTTTGGTTTACTTGACTCTGCCTCAGTTCAGCTAAGTCTTCCCAGGCTTCTCTGAATTCATATTCATAATTTCTTATAGTACAATAATATTGTATTACATTTATTTGCCACATTTTGCTTAGCGATTCTTCTGGGACCCTTTTTGAAAATTGATTTTTATTTACATATTTTGTTTTTATATTGCCTAAATTTCTCTATTATCTTCCCCTTTTCTTCTCAGAAACCAGCCCTTATAACAAAAATTTTTTAAAAATAGAAAAAAAAAATAGCAAAACCAATCAACACATTGGAAAAATCTGATGCTATAAGCACTGTTCACTCCTTTGCTCCCTGACCTCTACAAAAGATCAAGTAGGTAATATTTTCTCACAGCTCTTCTTTTAAGCCAAGTTTGGCTATTATAATTTGGCAGCGTTCAGTTTTTATGGCTTTGTGGTTGCTGTTCTTTCCATTTTTGTTGTTGTAGTCATATTTTATGTGTATATATATATATATATATGTATATTTACACACATATCTGCCTGTATATTTACACATATGTATATACAATAATGTATACATACACAAATATATTATGTATGTATATATGTACACATATATACATGTATATGTAACTTTCCTGTTTACTTTGTATCCCTATGTGTAAGTCTTCTCATGCTTCTCTGTGTTCTTATAGCAAAATAATATTCCATTATATTCATGTAGCACAATTTGTTTACCCATTCCCGCTGTGGTCCTTTAAAAAAAAACCTCTTATTATTAGAGAGAGGAGAGCAAAATTAGATAACTATACAAGGTCCTTGCCAGACTGATTTGGTGATGCAGCAAGACATAACATAATTAGGCTCTGGGGAGCCTGAGCCATGAGTATTAGTCAGGATGGAGATCTCAGCTGGGTAGCTCTTTACGAACTACGGCCTCCACATTCCTGGCGAGATTCCCTGGACTATGTGGTTGTTGAAGGTGAAGCTCTCTCTTTTCCCTGAACGTGCTAAAAGATCAAGAACCAGAGCGCTATACCTTTCCCATTGAACTCTTCAATCAATCAGTAGATCAACAAGTTCAATTAAGTGTTTTCTGGGTGCCTGACACTATTCTAAGCACTGGGGATAGAAGTATGAAGGATAAAACCTGTCCCTATTCAAGATAAGTTCATATATTCTGTTGGAAGAAGGTAACAGATACCTCTCTAGGTATATCCAGGCTAAATATTAAGTGAATGAAAACAAATACTAACAAAGCCAAGGTAGTTTGGGAGGTGAACACTGGCAATTGGGAGTTCAGGAAAGGCTTGGTGCTTGAGTTGCATAAGGAAGGAACTCTATAAGATGGAGAGGAGGATACGCATTCCCTGCTGGAAGCCCTCATGCCCTTCCTGTTCCTCTGAGTTCATCGGGGCTGTGGTCTGTGGTGGCTTAAAAAGCTAGTACAGAATCTACTGCATTCTTGTCATTGAGCCTAAAAACTGAAGCCTGCCCACCAGGACAGGGAGGTTTTGATAAAGAGATGGAGTTTGAGATCCCCTTGGCTCTGAGGTTGCTCAGCCATTTTGGCCTTTTTGTTGTAAGCTCCATTTTAAATGTGATCCTTGGGCCACATGTACAAAAATACTTATAGCAGCTCTTTTTGTGGTGGCCAAGAACTAGAAATCAAAGTCATGCCCATCAAATGGGGAATGGGTGAACAAGTTGTGGCATATAAATATAATGGAATGCTATTGTGGTATAAAGGATGATGAGCAGGTAGACCAGGAAAACCTAGAAAATATGAACTGATGTGCTGATTGAAGTGAGCAGAACCAGGAGAACACTGTACACAGTAACAGCCAGTGTGCAAGGACTGACTTTGATAGACTTAGTCCTTCTCAGCAATGCAAGGACCTAAAATATTTCTAAAGGACTCATGATGCAAAATGCCATCCACATCCAGAGAAAGAACTGTGGAGTCGGAATGCAGAATGAAGTAGACCCTTTGCCTTTTTGTTATGTTTCTTTGTGTTGTTTTATTTTTCTTGTGGTTTTTCCCATTTGTTACAATTCTTCTATGCAACATAACTGGTGTGTAAATGTATGTGATAGAAATATATATATGTAAGGTTGCCTACTGCCTTGGGGATGGAGGGGGAGAATATTTAAAACTTATGGAAGTAAATGTTGAAAACTGAAAACAAATAATAAATTTTGGGGGAAGAAGTGGCACTTGGGAATTGAGTGGAATTCTACTTGGTATGGCTCAGATGGCTCAGGAGGAGAAAGTGAGGCTGGTGACCTGCACAGCCCTCCCGCACTCAAAACAAAGTCAAGTGCAAGTCATGTCATCATTTCTCTGATGTCGTGTCCTCTTTGAACACAAGGGATGAACACAACTTGGTATGGCTCCTTCTCAGATTCCCCTGCAACCTTGTTCTTCTTGCTAAAAGAAAGACCAAGTAAGGAAAGAGTACCTGATACAAAAATTAAAGGAACCTTATAAGGGGCATCAGCATGGTATGGTAGAATGAGCACTGGGTTTGAAATCAAGAGTCCTGGGTTCAAGTCATACCTTTGAGCATTACCACCTTTGGGATTTTGGACCGTCATTCAGCAATTAAGCACCTACTCTGTGCTAGGCACTGCATATACAAGGGCAGAGAATGATACACTTCCTACTTGCAGTGAGTCCCCTATTTGCAAAATGAAGGAGTTGGGTTAGGTGGCCTCAGATCTGCTCCAACTGTTATTCTATGTTCTTTAATATAGCAAGGTTTTTACTCTATATCAAGAGTTCTTAACCTGGGATATGATAACTTATTTTTCCAATATTTTGCCCACTGTATTCCAATACAATTGCTTTTCTTGGTAATCTCATGTATTTTACGTATTTAAAAGCATTATTTTGTGACTGCCAAGGGGTCCATGATACAGAAAAGGTTAAGTGGGATGTATTTTCCTACAAGCATGTTCTCTGCCCCAAGTTTTTACTGACACAAGTCAGTAGCCCTTCCTGTTCCCTTCAGCTTCTAGTACCTTCTCTAAAAAATTACCTTGTATTTATTCCACATGTATTTGATCCCATGGGCCCATGTATATACTTATAGGCTTACCTGTTATCTCCCCCCAATAGAATTCAGTCTCCTCCAGTGCACACACAAACTGTTTCATTTCTGTCTTTGTATA
The DNA here is from genome assembly GCA_028658325.1 of Potorous gilbertii. Classification (NCBI taxonomy): domain Eukaryota; kingdom Metazoa; phylum Chordata; class Mammalia; order Diprotodontia; family Potoroidae; genus Potorous; species Potorous gilbertii. The sequence goes on from CM053773.1 coordinate 128,166,133, forward strand.
CTCAAGAGCTCAGACACTTAAATGCTTATTGATTGATTGCCTTATTGATTGAAGTCATTGGACAAAGCTCCTGTGGAAGATTTTTACCAGCTCTTTTCATGTTCCCCTTTCTTACCCCTAGGGAAATTATACAAGTCAAAACCTGTGGATTTGATTCATTACTAGACAGTGACTCTTCTGGAAGTGAGCCCAGTCTCAGTGTCCGGCTCCCAGTGACGCAGCTATGTATATACCCATAGCCTATTGAATAGTTCAGCTCAGCCCGTATCCTCCTCAGCACCCTGACCCACCTACCATTGTCTAATAGGGCCTCGTAAACAACCTTCCCACATCACTTTAGGACTCTGGCTTTTACTTACCAAGTCATAGCCTATGGCTGATTAACCAATCAAAGAACAGCTAGAAAGAACCTTGGGATTCATCTAGTCCAACCTTTTCCTCTTAGAGAACAGGAAATAGAATAGAACTCAAGTGTGTTTGTCCACAATCATGGACCTTTTCCTGATCGAGGAAGAATGGTGATTGTTCTCTCTCCTCCAGGACACAGAAACTCCCTCGACTTCTGTTGGTTTGCACCTTTTCTGTACGAAGAGCCCTGAGAATTTGGGTTTCTTGGCCAGGGTCACACAGCCAGCTGAAGCCAAGTCTTCCTGGTTGAGAGATTTCTCTCTCTAGTCATAATTCGGGACCCTCAGAGGCAGGCAGGTGGGGCAGTGAATGAAGTACTGGGCCTACTGTCAGAAAGTTATTGTTTTATCATTTTTCAGTGGCGTCCAACCCGTTGTGACCCCGTTTTGGAGTTTTTTTGCAAAAATACTGGAGTGATTTGCTATTTCCTTCTCCAGAGAAAGGATGAGAAAATTGAGGATACAGGGTTAAGTGACTTGCTCAGGGTCACACAGCTAGCGTCTGATGCCACCTTTGAACTGAGGTCCTCCTGACACCAGGCAAGCATTCTCTCTATTGCACCGCCTCACTGCCCCAGAGTTGGATAAGCCTGAATTCGAAGGTGATCTAGCTCTATAACCTTAGACGTCACTTACCCTTTTACCCTCAGTTTCTTTTGCTGTAAAATGGAAATGGTAATAAAAACGCCCACCTTCCAGGGTTGTTGTGAGGATCACATGAGATACTATTTGTAAAGCATTTGCAATTCCTAATACATAGAACTTGTAGCCATTATTATTAGTTTGCCTATCTTTTCCTGGCCAGAGGATCCTTATCTGCTCCATTCCCTGACTTCTCTATATAATCATAGACACAAACTTACAATATTTATGAAGAAAAGAAAGCAATGGCATAGGAAAGAACTGCTCAAGGCCATTTCATTTATTTGAAAATCAGTTGTTTTAAACAAATAACCAAAAAGGAGGCTAAAGGCATGGGATAGCAAAAATAGAGACATTTTATCTAGGTCTCACCTTATTCCCAATGAATCAATTCCCAGGTGTCTTTCTGCTTTTAATATATTCAAAGCCCACAGATTTTGAGGCAATACCACAGAAAATGTTTAAGCATAGTCTGCTGATTGTGGCCAACAGTCCTTGTATTATTGATCCTTCACTATGATAAAGGCATCTCTTAAAAAAGAATGCATTTCAAAATGTAATTGAAACTATCCTGAGTTATTGTCTTGATTAATGTGTTTGGGAAAATACAAGCCAGGAAATGCTTCCAAGATGATATTTGTGTTCTCAGCACTACAACCCAGGCACCACTTTATAAAGCCCCTTCCAAATTTCCTGGTTTGCTGCAGCCCCTTAGAAGTGAAGCAGTATTTTATTGCTTTTGGAATTATTTCTATTCTCTTAATGGAGTAGGTGATTTCATCTCTTATAATTGAGAAATTTTATATCAATCTATGTGAATGACATTTTTAAACTACATTGAAGAGTTAATAGTGGTTTTCATTTAATTCTGTACGGTTTTCGTAATTTGGAGTAGAGTTGATGGCAATAGTTATGAAGCAAGCATTGACTTGATAAAAAAAAAGTCTGTGTTTGGAGTTATTTTTTAATCTGAACAATCACAATCATATTGTCTCCTTTTTCTTTGGTATAATCTTCATCAGTATGAAACTTGTTACTGTTCATTTATTTTTCAGTTGTGGCTGACTCTTTATGACCCTGTTTTGGGTTTTCCTGGTTTGCCATTTCCTTCTCTGGTTCATTTTACAACTGAGAAAACTGAAGCAAACAGACTTAAGTGATTTGCTTGGGACACACAGCTAGTAAGTAGCTGAGACTGGATTTGAACTCAAGTCTTCTTGACTCCAGGCCCAGTACTCTATCCACTGAGCCACCTAACTGTTCCAGCATGAAGCTCTTATTGTGGAAGTGATGGAAAGAGGTAAGCTAGATCTACCTAAGGTCAGGTGGATCCAGGCCTAGTTGAATAGCTGGACCTAAGTTTGTAGACTCCTTCAGGACAGGGAATGTCTTTTGCCTCTTTTGTATCTCCAAAACTTAGCACAGTGTGTGACACATAGTAGGTAGTTTCTAAATGATTAGTAAATTGAATTTAATTGAATTCAGAAAGTGGTATCTATTGAAATGCCCTGGGGATCTCAGTAAAGGTATGGCTGGCATATTTATTAAATTTCTGGGTGACAGGAAGGTAAAAGGGATAAAACACATATACTATAGGATAAAATAAATAATAAAATTCCTCTGCTTTGTATTTCTAGCTCCATAAATCTGATTTTTTGCTCATCTTTCTAGAATTATTATACATCCATAACCTCATTCCTGTCCTCTATTGAACAGACCATCCCCAGTACCTGGAATGCATAGACACCTCTATCTACAAATGCAATCCTCCCAGTTCTTTTTAAAGTTCAGATACCAACTACTATAAGAGACCTTTTCTGATTGCAGCAATTGTTTATGTCCCTTAAATGATTTTTTTTATATTTTAAATTTATTTATCCATATACCTATTGTTTCTCTCCAATAGAATATAAACTTTTTGAAAATAGAGGGTATATGTGTCTCTAGTGCCTAACACTTTGCCTGGCATGTTGTAGGTGAAGAATAAATGCTTGAATTGAACAGACAACTAACACATTGGATGATCCAAGCCATTCTTTTTATTTACAAAGCACTTTCTTTTTTTTTACATATTTAATTTATCTGTTTTCTGTTTTCAATAATCATTTCCATAAGTTTTAAAATTTTCTTCCCCTCCCCCACCCTCTCCAAGACAGCATGCAATCTTACATGGGTTCTACACAAACATTCTTATTACACACATTTTCATATTAATCATGTTGCATAGAAGAATTTAAACAAATGGGATAAACCATGAGAAAAACCAAAACAAAACATAACAAAATATAAAATAATCTACTTTGTTCTGCATTTCAACTCTGTAGTTCTTTGTCTGGACGTGGATGGCATTTTGCATTGTGAGTCGTTTGGAAATGTTTTAGGTCTTTGCATTGCTGTGAAGGGCTAAGTTTATCAGATACAGTCCTCGCACACTGTGGCTCTTACTGTGTATAATATTATCCTGGTTCTGCTCATTTTACTCAGCTTCAGTTCATATAAATCCTTCCAGGTTTCTCTGAAGTCCTCCTGATCGTCATTTCTTATAGCACAGTAGTATTCCATTGCATTCATATACCATGACTTGTTCAGACCCCAACTGATGGGTATCTCCTCAGTTTCCAGTCCTTGGCCACCACAAAAAGAGCTACTATGAGTATTTTTGTACATGTGAGTCCTTTTCCCATTTTTATGATCTCTTTGGGATATAGCCCTAGAAGTGGTATTGCTGTGTCAAAGGGTATGAACATTTTTATAGCCTTATGAGCATAGTTCCAAATTACTCTCCAGAATGGTTGGATCAGCTCACAGCTCCATCAATATGAATTAGTGTTCCAACTGTCCCACATCTTCTCCAACATTTAACATCTTCCTGTTTTGTCATGTTAGTCAGTCTGACAGGTGTGATGTGGTACCTCAGAATTGTTTTGATTTGCATCTCTCTAATCAATAGTGATTGAGCGCATCTTTTCATATGAATATATATATTATATATATATCTTTAATTTCTTCCTCTGAAAAGTGCCTATTCATATCTTTTGATCATTTATCAATTGGGGAATGACTTGTATTCTTGTAAATTTGAATTAGTTCTCAATATATTTTAGAAATGAGGCCTTTATCACAGAAACTAGTTGTAAAAATTCTTTGCTATTTTTCTGCTTCCCTGCTAATCTTAGTTGTATTGGCTTTGTTTGTGCAAAAACTTTTCAATTTAATGTAATCAAAATTATCCATTTTTCATTTCATAATGTTCTCTGCCTCTTGTTTCATCATAAATTTCTCCCTTCTCCATAAATATGACAAAGTATTTCTTGCTCCCCCAATTTGTTGATAGTATCAGCCTTTATACCCAAATTGTGTACCCATTTGGACTTAATGCTGATGTTGGTGTCAGGCATTGATCTATGCCCATTTTCTGCTACACTATTTTCCAGTTTTCCCAGTAGCTTTTGTCAAACAGTGAGTTCTTATCCCAGAAGCTGGTTTTCCTTAGGTTTATTAAGCAGTGGACTGCTATAATCATTGACTACTGTGTCTTGTGTACCTAACCTATTCCACTGATCTACTCCTTTAATTTCTTAGCCAGTACCAAGTAGTTTCTAGCTCTAGAAAATAATTTTCTGGTAGTTTGGTATGGCACTGAATAAGTAAATTAATTTAGGTAGTATTATAATTTTTATTACATTAGCCCAACCTATCCATGAGCTACTGATGTTTTACAAATTATTTAGATCTTACTTTATTTGTGGATCCAAGCAATTCTTGCTAAATTGTGCCCAAAAAATAATGTAATATGTATAACTGTAAAGTGTTAAACTTGGATTTAAGGAATCAGTTTCACAAGTATAAAATATCTTTGTGTAGTCAAGGCTTATAAGATCATAGATTTGGAATTGGGAAGGACCTCAGAACCCAGAGCCCCAAACAACAAATCAAATATTCTGTCTGCTTGTCTGTGATACCTCCCTTTTACGTGTTGCCTTCAGTGATGTGGTATTACATTAATGCACAATGCCTGGCATATGGAATAATGCTTCATAAATATTGTTTGACTATGTCACTTGTTGATTAGTGTACCACGATATATTCAACTATTTCTTATTGTGAGATTTCTTATTTATGTTGCTTCCTTTTTTTGCAATTATCTATAATTGTTCTGTGAACATTGTAGGATGATAGATTAAGAGCTAAAAAGGACATTAGAGGTCATTAATTACAACCTCATTATTTTAAAGATTAGAAAACTAAATCTTAGAGAGAAGTGACTTGATTACGGTTACAAAAATAATAAGTGGCAGAGAATTGAATCCAGGACCTCTGATTCTAAATTCATTGCTTTTTCTTGTGTGTATATGTATGTATGTGAATGTATGTATAAATATGTATACATATATATATACATGTGTATACACACATATGTGTATGTATATACACATGTACATATACACACATATAATCTCTGAACCATTAAGATTTTTGTTCTTTTTGAGAATATTTTTTTGAGTATTCATTCAACAATAGACTTAGTGGGTCAAAAGTATGATAATTTTTGCAAATTTATTTGCATACTGCCATATCAATCTCCAAAAAGATTCCACAAATTTATATTGAAGCAAAGAATGAATATTCCAGTTTATCCACAAGTCTACACCTGCATCATTGGATTTTGTGTTTTTAACTATTTTTACAAAATTATTGGTATGAAGTGGTATCTCAAATTTGTTTAATTGATATCTCCTTGATGGTTAGTGAGGTTGAATATTTTTCAAGTCGTCATGTCCCGCACTCAGATCAAAGTCGACTGCAAGGCATGTCATCATTCTGATGTCATGGTCCTCTTTGAGAACAAAGGACACACACAACAACAGCTGTCTATATTTCCTCTTTTGAAAATTACTTCATTATCCTTTTTCCCTCCCTTTTTAGTCTTTACCCAGTTCAGTAAATTATTGTCATCAAATTTAAAAAAATACAAGTCGTCCCCAAATTGATAATTGGTCAAATGATACGAACAGGCGGTTTTCAGAAGAAGAAATCAAAGCTAATCAAGAGACACATAAAAAATGCTCTAAATTGCTGTTGATTAGAGAAATGCAAATTAAAACAATTCCGAGAACCCCCTCACACTTATCAGACTGGACAAAGTGATAAAAAAGGAAAATGACAAATGCTGAAGTGGTTGTGGGATAATAGGGACAAAAATCTACCATTGGATATTGGTGGCGTTGTAAACGAGTCCAGCTATTTTGCAATTTACTGCTTACTCTACCATGCTGGCTCCTGGAAGTCTAGTCCAGTGATTCTGGAGAGCGATTTGGAACTAAGTCCAAAGATCTATAGAACTGTACATACTCTTTGGCCCAGCAATAACACTGCTAGGTCTGTTTCTCATGGAGATGAAAGGGAGAAAAGGACCTCTTTGTAAATACAAAGATAAAATACAAAATGACTTTGTATATACATATATACACACAAGTATATATGCAAACACATGCACACATGTATATATTGTATACATATGCACACATATACATATATACATCTACACACATGTATGTATATATGTAGTGTGTGTATGTGGATAATCAGTCATTTTTGTGGTGGCAAAAAATTGGAAACTGAGGAGATGCCATTCAACTGGGGAATACCTGAACAAGTAGTGGTATATGATTGTGGAATACTATTGTGTTATAAAAAACAATGAGCAGGATGGTTTCATAAAAACTTGGGAAGACTCATATGAACTGATACAAAGTGCAGTTAACAGAAACAGGATATTGTTGTACACAATAACAGTAACATGGTAAGGATAATCTACCATGAAAGACTTAACTCCTTGGATCAAGAAGACAATGATCCAATAAAATTCCCAAGACCCATGATGAAAAATGCTTTTCGACAGAGGATCTCTGCAGATTGAATCATTCTTTTTAAAGTTTATTTGTTTTTCTTTGTGTGTCTGTATGTTTGCTTTTGCAACATAGCTAATATGGGAATATTTTTAATGACTTCACATGTATAATTGATATTACATTGCTTAGTTTCTCAGGGGGTGAGGGAGGGACAGGAAGGAGAGAATTTTGAACTCAAAATTAAAAAAAAATCAATGTGGAAGGTTTTTTTTAAACATATAATTGAGAAATATTTTTGTTATCTCATCTTAAGAATCTTACTATCACCTCTACCCTCACATCCTTCCATTACTCCCACATTGCTAATTCTCAACCCTTGGGTCATCCTCTACCATCTGCTTTTTCTCTTCCTATTACAGAGTCTTTGATCATGACTAGAGGAAGTCACAATTTGATATTAAAATCATAGACTATGTGCTTTTTAATAGCCTTTTGCCTTGATTTGCATCATAGCACTTAGCACATATGCCTTGCACATAGTAGGTATTTAATAAATATTTATTGACTCACTAACTAAATGACTAACTGGATCTATTAAAATATTCATGCTATTTAACCTGAACCAGGCCTTCACCTCTACACAGCCCTTTTATTGTTTTCCTCATTAACTCCATAACACAGACCCCACAGTGACTGTTCCAAATCTTATCTGTCATCAAATCCCCAACTACATACCACTTCTGTCTCAGTGAATGACCTCATCTATTTTACTGAGAAGTTACTTCCCCTGAGCTCCCTTTTTACATCTGAAGACCTCTCAAAGCCTTTTCCATTTCTTTGTTCTAGTATTGTAGGATAAAGTCAGTCTCCATGACAAGGATAACCTTTCCACATGAGTTCATCATCTCTTGTTTTCCTAGGAGCTTTCCCCATTCACCAGTGCTTATACAGTGTTTGCATGTAGTAAATACTTGGTAAATGCTAGTTGACTGACCAACTGATCACTTCCCCCTCTCCTTACTCTTTGCTAGTAATTTCCCCCTTTGCCTATACCATACTCAAGTTTCCCCTTTCTAAAAATTCTCTACCTTGACCTTGTCATTGCCATAACCTATTATCTTGTATTTCTATTCTCCTTCATTGATAAACTTATATAAAGAAAAATCTAAGTCCTCATCTTCCGTGTTCTTTAGGTAACATTTGATCCTGTCAATACAATTGGTCCAGTCTCCTTTCCTGGTTCTTTCTTTTAATTTAACTCTGAAAACTCCTCTTATTCACTAGGTCATCCATTACCATCTTTCCTTGAACAGGTAGCAGTGTCATCTTCCTGGTTACCCAGGCTTGTAAAACATGCGTCATCATTGGCTCTTTCCTCATCCTTTCCTTCCCTACCCCATATCTAATCACTTGATAAATTCTGCACATTTTACTTCTATAATATCTCTTACATCCATCCAATTTTCTCTATTCCACATTGATACCACCTTAGTTCCAATTTTTATGAACCCTTAAATAAATGATTGCAAATCTTTCCTAGCTGGTCTGCATACATCTGATCAATTTTAATATCAGTTAGATGAAAATTGATTGGAATAAGTCTTGGAACCATCGCTGTTTATTTCATTCTCTTCTTAAACATTTTGTTCTTCCTAAGTCTTGGTCAAGGGATATATACAATCGTTTACTTGTATGCATGAATGCATCAAATTATCTGAACTAGCTAGAATGTTTTTCTTCATTAAATTATCAAATAAGGAAAAAATATCTGTCAAATTTATTTATGACAAACTCTGGGATTGCCTTGCAAGCATTGGAGATGGAAGTTTACAGACAGAATGTAAGAAAATATTAAAATAATCATGTGTGTTTGTGAATTTTCCATTTTCTATTTTAAAATTTAGTCTGAACTCCTTTGCTGTTGAAATTGAGTATTACTAAGTAAAAAATTCAAATCCCTTTTCCGTCTATCCCTTACACAGCTGCCAAAATAATCTTTCTAATCCACTGGTCTGATCATATTATTTGTTGCTCAGAATCCTTTGGTGACTCTCTATTGCTTAGAGGATAAAAATTCTAACTCCTTAGCCTGTCATTTAAAAGACTCCAAATTCTGGTCCTTCCTGTGCTTTGTGTCCTAGTTCAATCTGACTTCTCATTTTTCCAATATCTTGCTCTACCATTTCTTGTAGTCACTCAGACCATCCCTTAAGTCTGGCCTGCCCTCTCTCCTCATTTCCATCCATTGAAATCTGGTACCACATCCTCAGGCATGAAGCCTTCATGGAGCCTACGCCTCTTGCTTCCAAGTATTATCTTCCTCCTCAAATTTTCCTGAAGCACTTTGTCTGGGTCTGTCCTTTACACATATCACTTGCTGCCTTATTTTCTACCTGGTTATGTATGTATCCTTTTCCTTCCATAGTAGATTTTAACACTTTTTCAGGAAAGGAGGAGCACTTAACTTGCTACCTTATTTTATACTTACTGGTATATGTTTCATATTCCTTCTAGTGGATTTCAAAGTCTTTAAAGACAGAGGATATTCACTTTTGTAACCCCAGAAAAGAGGGGACATATAGGAAGAGGGCACTTGATGGATGATTGGAAATAGACTGGCCTCAGAGTGGGTAGGAAGATTGACATAGAAATATATATACATATTCATGCATATACACCACACACACACACACACACACACTCACATATATACTTAGAACCTGAGGAATGCCAATATTCTTCTTTTAGACTGAAATAAATCTTTTATAATTTGACTGAATGTTTTGTTTGTTTGTTTATTGTATCAAACTTTGATACAATAAAAATACATGTGTATCATTTTCCCTTTTTACCTCTGTTGTTCCTGCTATTTCATCCATTAAGTCAGAAAGTGTTTCAGTCAAATAATTTGCATTTATCAAGCACTAACTTTGTATCGGGCACTCTGCTAAACCGTGGGGATATAAAGACAGGCAAACATGCTATCTCTGACCTCAAGGAGCTCATATTCTAATGGAAGACATTATGCACAAGATATATGTAACATAAATGAAAGGTAATCTCAGAGGGAGATCACTGACTGGTGAATATGGTTTGGGAAGGATTGGATTGGGAAAGACCTCCTAGGATTTGAGCTGAGTCTTGAAACAGGGAAAATGGAAAGCAGAGGTAGGGAAGTAGAGTATTTTAGGCATGGGAGACAGCCAGTAGGAAGACACAGAGATTGGAGTAGGCAAATCAGAGGATTTCCTCTCTCTTCACCATTAGACTGAGTTGATTCTCAACAAGCTAATCTCAGATCCTTAATAGCTCTTGAGCAGAGTGTTCATGCAAAGTATTCAAGGGAATGATACAGAAATCATTTTGTAAATTCCAAAGTTCTATGCCATTTTGTGATAATTATTTCTGTAGCTCCATTAAGAGCAGACTACTCTGCCTGCCCTTTGGTTTTGTAATGTTCTGTTCTGGGGTATTATGCTTTTGTCTTGAAATGACAGGTAATGTGCGATAACGATTCACAGGGATATTTCCAACTGTGTGGGTGTGAGGCAGCACACACAGGAGCTTTTGGGCTCCATCCTCTAGCAGGTTCACTCTTGATCTGGGCAGCCAGAACAACAGCGCTGGAGATATAATAAAGGGTTAATTAATTTTTTCTTCTCAGTGGGATTGCTGATAATGGGAGCACCGACTCCTACAGCACCCCCTAATTACTCTTCACCCAGGGGCGGGCGAGAATAAGAACAGCAGGCACACCAACTTGTACAATATTTCCCTAAGTCTCAGTGGAGGTCAGTCAAGACAGGTACAGCATTCCAGCTTGTGTATTTCCAACGTACTGACCAGTGCTCACTTGATTTATAGAGAAACACACAAAGAAGGCAGTTTACCAGCAATGGCCTCACAAGTTTACATTAACTGTAGCAATATCATGGTGACTTAGCATAGTGCACATGCAGTAGGTGTTTGTAACTTAAGCATAAATATTTACATTACTTTAAGATTACGTTATGATGTGCAAGCATGTGAGATTGTTTACAAGTCATAAGCTTGGGAACTAGTAGATAGTTTTTGGCCATGGATCCTGGGAGCTAGTATCTTTAAAAAGAAAACAAATCCATCTTAGATACAGTGGACATGTGACAACTCTCTGTGAATGGAACTATAGATAGGTTTGAGGAATATTCCTTCAAGTGTATGGGAAGTGGGGACTGAGTTATCAAACTATAAGGCAAGGGCCTTGAAAAGTCACATTTTCCAAGCTCCCATTTGTGTAAAACATCAATAAGACCATGATTAGCATGTAAATTCTACCACCTGTCCCAGACCTCTGCAGTTGCTGTGGGATTTTAAAAGGGCTTTGCAGAAGAACTAGCCCAGCCTATGATGCTATAAGTAAGGGACCTTTATTGAGCATGTTTAACTAACTCATACCATGGAAGACTTTAAGCCTTAAGAGGGATACCCAGGGATGGAAGGGACCAAAGGAGAAGCAGAGAAAGCAAGGGAATGATAATATGGCAGCATCTGCTTCCTAACTTGATCAGCTGCTGATACCTCCAAAGCAGAATGGACAAGAACAGGCTAGGGATATCACAAGGGATTTCTCCCAAGCTGTGAGGGAGATGACCACTAAGTCATGGTGGGAGGGAGGAGTGTAATATGATCCTGTGAGAGAGGTTGCCTCCTGAACTTATATTCAGGTTACACCAAGCTCTTGTCACTCCTTCTGGATACAATGACTGAAGTTGTCAACTGAGGCATCAGGGCAGCCCAGTGATTCAGGAGAAGACCAGGAAAGGGGAAAAACAGGGGCATAATAGTAATAGGGATGGGATATGCACTATCTGGTGCATCTGATGGGTTGCCTGCTTTATGATGTCACAGAAAATGAGGTGCCAATTAGCAAGGTTGCATAGAAGATGCAAGTTTATACCATGGAAGTTTCAGGGCATACAATATTCTAGAAAAGGGGCAGGGGTAGAATATAGGCAGGGTGAAGGGTCTAGTCTAGAGTACAGAGAACAAAAGACTACCCCACTACCCTCCACCCCAAAAGTCACCCAGTTGTTGGTTTTTATAAAATCCAATTACCACAACACCCAACCTCCTCTTCTCATCTGCCTCTTTCCTCTCATTAAATCAAATAAGATAAGCAGCGTTGGTCCAAGATCCATGATCAGTTTTCTCTCTCATTAGATGCAGATGTCCAGTTCCAGTTCTATGTAGAACTTTGGGAGCATTTTGGTCCCCAAAATAGAGGAGCCAGGATGTCTTTCCTCTTCCCTAAAGGATATTGTACAAACTCAATTTGTTATGAAGTCTTATTTTTATACCTTTATAATGCCTTTCATGTATATCTCCTACCCTTAACTCACAACCATCACTTTGATAGACACCATCATGCAGCTCTTCATGTCTGGACTCTGGTAATAGCTTTCTGCTTAGTCTCTCTGCCTCAAGGTTCCCTCCATTCCACTCCACTGCTAAAGTTATTTTTCTAAAACATAATTCTCTGATGGGCAAGGTATCACATTCCTGTAATCCCTGATGCTAGAGAGGTCAAAGTTGGTGGAACATTTGAGCTTAGAAGTTCTGAGATGCAACAAAATTAAATCTAATTAGGTGTCTTTACTAAACCTAACACTAATCTGGTGAACCCACAGGAACAGGGTGAACTGGTCCATATCAGATGTAGAGTATGTCAGAGGTTGGGCAGATTAGCATTGGAAACTGACTCATGAGGAATTGCTGCACTTCCAGCCTCATTGAGCTAGGAAGACTCAATCTTCTTTTCACCCCACCCCTCCACTAAAAAAAAGTAATTCACAGATCTGACAATGTTAACCCCCACCCTTCTCAGTAAACATCAATGATCTAATCTTACTTCTGGGTTAAAATATACAATCCTCTTTTGGATATTTAAGCCCTTTCACAACCTGACCTCTTCCCACTTTTCCCATCTTTTTTAGACTTTACTTCCTTCCCTCCATGTACTCTGTGATCCAATTATACTAGACTGCCTGCCATCCCTTACCTAAGACACTCCATCTCCCAATTCTGTACTGTTGATAGATGAGGATGCTGGGACTCAGAAAGATAAAACAACTTTCCCAAGGGTATATTTTATTTTTAATATTACCACAACATTACCAGAATGATCAATAATATGGCAATTTCTGTAGGCAGCTTTTTCTTTGTATATGAAAGGCTTCTGGGAATATATTTCATATTTTAGCTTCTTTTTTTTCCGGCTACCTCTACTGTTGTGGGCAAGGGAGATGTCATTTAGATTTCATCTGCTAGGAATTAGTGGGATAAATGGTTTTTGAAACTTTGATTTGGCAATATTAAGTGGGCATCTTAAATGGGCAAAATATTGGATATGTAAGAGGCATTCAGTAAATATGTATTGGCTGATTATACCCATAAACACAGATTTCTGTTATCTTTCACTGTGCCAAATTTACTTCATCAAAATTTCCCTCTGGATATATCCATCTTTAATGTTATTTTTCATGCTAATGTCCTCTGCTTTCACAGATGACAACCATATCAAATTATTTAGTCCCTCACTTCCCTTGACACAGAAGGGATGCTTGTCTTTCTCACTTTGGAGAGAAGTAGGAGATCCCTTTTCATTTGTGAGATATCTATGTTAACTTATGTTCTAATATTCAATGAAGACACAAAAGTAGGAACTATTGAAGTCCCTGCTGAAGGATAATTGGAAGCCTAGGCAGAAAACCTTATGAGACCTTTTTAGCCAGAGCATCTCTATTCCTGTTAACTTCCTTTCTCCGTGGGCAACCAGGAATGCCCTTGCCATTAACAGGGTTTAGGAATTTGCTTTGCTAGGAAAAATGAATGCTTCTACCACGTATGAGTTGTATGCTAAGTCTTCATGCATTCATGCTGATTTAAGGATGTGATGCTAATAGTAAGACTGTCTTTCCATCTCATTGTGGATTTGGAAATAACACCTCAAGCTAGGACCAGGGAAATGGAATCATTATTTACAAGTCATGTGTGCTAAGCTTTGCCTGGATAATGTACTGCTTGGAAAACGTCGGCATGACCTCCATGACCCTTAAATGGATTGATGGTTCTAGGGAATACAGAACTATGAAATAAGTAAACATTTAGCAAACGTAGGAGTAGCACTTAGGTGTCCTGCCCATCAGCCCCCACTGTACACACACAAAGGGCATCCAGAAAAATTTCCCACGTTCAAGGTACTCTATGGGTCCCCATTTATGTGAAGCCATACCTCATGATGACCACCAATGTGTTACGTTTGTGTTATCTCAAATGATGATCCTAGTTCAAACAAAGGCACTTAGTGAAATAATGTAATAAGAAAAATTAGATATAGAACATTCTCTATCCGCCCAAGTTCCTTCTTCCCAACGACCTGTGACACATTCTTGCAGTAATACATGCATGCTGTCAATGAGAAGAGAAGGAATGCTTAAGAAACTTATGTGGCTTGGGCACATGTATGAAGACCATGTTCTATGGGTGTCAGAATAATTTTCGTTTAAAAAGGTATTTAAATTGTCCTTGAGACTTAATTAGCTCAAGAGACTAAGGGCTTGGGCCATTGACCTACCTTCCTAGTCATCTGAATACCTAAAAAGTTAAAGCATAAAGAGTTCTAACTGCTCCCTCCAACTTTTGACTGATAGACCATCATGAGTTCTGATCTCCAATGGCAGATTGTATAAGAAATTTTAGGGCTTTGGACCAACTAGTGTGGGAGTTGAGAATTTGGTTCTTCATCTGATTACCTAGGTAGCTGCCTATTCTATCTCCCTATGTATCAGGTACCAGTTGGATACTCCAATCTAAGAATTGTGGATAAACCAGAGAAAATATAAATGTGATCAGAGAAAGCATGACCAACCAGTAGAAGCAGATGGCAGCAGGTATAAAATTATCTTAGAATATAGAAATATAAGAAAAGGCAAACAAATCTGTCTGTTGTTGAAGGCAAGCAGAAACAAAAAAGGAGAGTGTGACTCAAGAGAAGATAAAATATGTCAATGAGTAACATCTTAAGAGACACATTTCCAGGCATAGGAAGTTAGATCAGAGAGTTTCTTGTCCAAAGTGGAACATCTGGTTGCCATAGTCAGTGCTGTGACTAGCTTTAAGCTACTTGATTTTCTTTTCATTCCTCCTGGATCTCACCTTAAAAACCATTGGATTTTAACTGGATTTATCAATTCATGTAACTTAAAAAAAATTCAGGCTACATCAGTTGAACAATTTCTGATTCCTTTATGCCCCACCCAGGTGACACGTCTCCACTTATGGAAGGAAACAGAGCCCATTGAACAGTTTTTCCAAAGTGTTGAGAGATTGGTGGTGGCCAGAGTAGTCAATTTTTAGCAATTCAACAAGCTTTTTGAAAATTATCTAACTGTTGTAAAGTGCAATGGCATGACAGAGCCTGTTCTTCTCAATGAATGGCTGCAATCTTCCTTAAAGTACTATCATTGATTTTCTTACTGTTTTTGAAATCCCATAATATGTAGGGCTTGATTTAGCTTCCTCCTCATTCACCAAATGTGTGAGATAGGTTGGGTCACATGGAGAGGATTTTCTTTTTTTACTTTACTTGGGTTTGGCAGTTGTTCACCAGTTGGTTGCTGGATAGTTTTGTTATCTTTAGTTGTCATGGTATGTCACTTCAGTTCTATTTCTTCCCCTCCTCATCCCCCCTTCTGAAAAAGGAGTTTTTTCATCTTTCCTAAGTGATAATACCTTCATTAAGTTCATATTTTCCCTATTCACATGCCTGTCTTTTATATGTTTGATGCAGTTTACTCAATGATGCACTCATCATTAAGTAAAAATGAGACTGAAGACTGATCACCATCTTTTCTGGTCTACTTATCAATATACTTAGCCTATTGTCTTTCTTTTAGTGTCTTCACAATGGGGAAAAATTATTATTTGCAAGCGGATGATTTAATTTCAATAAATATCTTCCTCCTCCCCATACGCCCCTTTCTGTGATTTATTGCTTGAAACTGTGAGAAACATCTCAAGACAGGCCCTGTTTTCTAGCTTTGATAAAACCTGGTTCTTGCCATCATGGATTTAGAAAGATTTATCTCTTCTAGTTCAAAGGTGGAAGTCATTAACAGTTGACACCATATGAGGTAGACAAATGTACGCTATACTATATTCATGTTTGGAATTCAGATCAATTATCCTCAGTTTTTATTCTCTCTGTCAGAAATGCATGAATTTCTAAGGTACTTGTCTCAGAATACTTAATTTGATCTGTATAAAAGCGTAATCACCTGTCTAAGACATCAGGTTTTTTCTGGCTCTGACGAGACCCTTAAAGTATTATCTGTTGTGTTCTACTTGATTCACATACTCCACATTGATGTCCTGTGATGGCTTCATCTTTGTTGGAGAGTTCTACTTACTCTTCCCAAAGTCTTATTCACTAGTCAAAAATTAGCAGAAGTATGTCAGACACAAAACTCAGGCCTCTTCTTAGCTCTCAACAAGCCCCAAACCACAGAATGAAGGCTCCTTCCATCTAAGAGCCACAAGGGTAAAAGATTATCTTCAAGAGGAAATGATGCTGTTAGAGTGAAACTGAGGAAAGAAATCTGCATTTTTCCATTTAAAGAGAATGAACCCTGAAAGAACCAAGCAAGAACTTGGTGAACTGTGACCTCCAGTGAAACAGCTGCTTCCTGGAAAAGACAAATGGGATGGATAGAAACTGTTTCCTAGTTTTTCATTTCTGGGGAATGGTATCCCTCCTCCTAACTTACGGAAGTCTGACATATCTTTCTAGACAGTCTGGGTATATTATGTGGTGTGACTTCATGAAAATTTGAAATTTCGGGTTGGTTTTTAGTTGCAAAACCCCTTAGCCTAAAGATCAACAAGTAAAAAGTCTTCATCAGTTCATTATCCAGATATAGTCATTCTAATTCAAGAATCTATGGAAGATTATGTTGTTCAAACTTCCCACCAAAAAAGGACCACCTTCCATGAGTGGAGTACTTCTAAAAATGTGCCAGCATTGTTTGTCTAGATCAGTGGTTCTCGAAGAGTAATCCATTGACCACAGTTTGGGGGGTCCTTGAGATCAAAACTATTTTCATAATAATATCAATATATTTTAATCTCTAACATGGCAAATATCAATAGATGTAACCTACATAAACAACAGCTCTCTGTGGGAGTCTTCAGTAATTTTAAAGAGTGAAATAAAAAGGTTTGAGAACTGTTCATCTAAAGGAGAGATAGATGGATGGATGGATGGATGACAGATTTAGTCATGTTCAAATGGTCAAATCACTTCCC
Organism: Potorous gilbertii; assembly: GCA_028658325.1. NCBI lineage: Eukaryota > Metazoa > Chordata > Mammalia > Diprotodontia > Potoroidae > Potorous > Potorous gilbertii. Next base: position 128,183,375 of record CM053773.1, read on the forward strand.
CTCTCTAAGCCTCAGTTTCCTTTTATTCAAAATGAGGGGGTTAGACCAGATGACTTCTAGAGTTCCATACTGTTAAAAAGCACATTGATCCAAAGGTTCTTTGAATAAAGCAGTCATAGTAGACACTCAAAACAATTTATGGTTATTAATTAACATTTTTGGCTGACTCCCTAGCAGGGACATAGATGAACATGTATGTATTCGTTTGACTATTATTCTCCCTGCTTCCATGCCAATTTCCTTTCCAATTCCACTTCCCACAATTTAGATAGGTCATACTAGACAAAAATCTTTTTAGCCCTTCTTTTATGCTCACTACATGCTGCTTTACATTGTGTAGCAACTAGGCCACAAACCCCATGCCCATTCTTATGCAATGATGGCTATGCTAGCAAAGGAACATTGAAACCTCAAGGACTCTCAGCTGCCCCTCTCATTCTGATCCATCAGAGCATTTCTGAAATCTTCAGTTTCCACACTTGTTCACAATGTTCTACCCCTACTCTTTATTCTCATAAAAATTCATATCTGGAATATGCATTTATCATAATCATTGCTTCCCTTTCCATGTTGCAATACTCATAGACTCAGGCCAGCACCCATGTCCTTATTAAGACAACATATTCTTGTGCTATTGTTTCTAAAAATAATAGATTACAATCAACTATTTGCCTTTGGTAACCACCCCTGCAACAGCCACAGACTGAGAGAAAAATCTTCCAATGGACAGCCTCTGCTTCAGATATTCACTCAGTATAGTGAGTGTCCTAATCTCCACCAGTCTTTCTGTGTTTGCATATATGGGAAAGTAGCTGCTGCACCATCTTTGCAAGTATGTCTCTAGTAGCCAATACTGAGCTTGATGCCAGAATTGTGGAATTGTAGAAATAAATACTGGTCAATCCAGATTTGAATTGGTGATAGTTTCTACTAGACCTAAATTAAGAAATCAAAACTACAGAGATCACTAAGGATTTTTGGTTGGTATCCTGAAGTACGGTTTCTAATGTGCAGTTTGGAACTAGTGGCTTCTAGAAGTTATCAGGTACACTCAAAAGAATACCTCTACTAATATAATTCATTTCAACAAACATTTGTTAATTATCTAGTGTATTCAATGACTATCCAATCTCATAGGTTGAGAAATTGCCTCTGTTTTTGATTCCAATTGCAGTGAATTCTACTCTTTCTGAATACTAGACAAGTGATCATTGGAAAAAAGCAGGTTAGTGTTTATACATCATTATAGATGATGACCCATGAATGATCATTGACCAGAATCATTAAGAATCATAGTTTTCTTGAGCTACATAGTATTTCTGAAAAACCATGTCCTCCACGGATAGGATTTCTTGCTCCCTTTTCCTTTTAGCCTTCCCTGAATTTGGACTAGATCTAAGAGCCTGGTGTAAGATAAATAAGGACAGGATTGGACTGATACTTCAAGTGCCAATTATAGTCTTCTTTTTCTAGTAGTTATGTAGGATGTCCAAGGTGCTGGCACTTTGCTGCCCTAAGAGGTAGATTCTGTTATTTCCAGATAAATGTTTTCCTGTTCTTGGTTACTAAGCACAGGCTAGAGGAGTGCTATGTTGCACCAACATTAGCCAAAAGCTGATCTTTTGTCCACAATTTAATTGCTTCAAAAGCACATTATATTTCTTCTTAGACCCTTAGCTAGCTCTTGTATCCGATGTGCAAAGTGAATGATGTTGACCTTTTATGTGGGTTTATTCCATTATTTTTTCCATCTTTGGGGGGAAATAGCTAAGCATAATAACCAAAATTACTGTCTCTATCCCTATTGACTACATTTTCTATAAATTTTCCATGTGCTCCATCTATTTTAGTCCTTGATATACTGAGGCAGAATTTTAGAACACAAAGGGACTTTGGCTATCCTCCAATTCAAGTGCTTTTTTTCAGGTTTAAAAAAACATTGCCCAGAGAGGTGATTTGTACAAGGTCATGTAGATAGTGACAATGCCATGCCTAAACCTCAGATATTTTAATAGTCACTCAAGATTTAACTCACATTCAGATTAGTAAGCACTAATTTTTCCACACATCCACCAGCAACTACAGGAGGAACAAATTATAGTTTTCAAAAGTCTATGGACTTTGATTTTCAGTTTTTAGAAAAAAACAAAAAATGAAAAAATCTCCCTTCATTACATATATGTTTATGTATTTATAGCGGCACAGTTGGCCTGACCATATATAGGTCTTGGTAGCATTTATCTAATAATGCTTTGTGGGCTGGGATATACTTTATCTGGACATAACCAATGTGGAAATTGTTTTCCTGGACTATGCATGTGTTTTATAAGTTTGGTGTTTCTTTTCTTTCATCAATGGAGGAGAAGGTAAGAGGAAGAGAAGATGAATGCTTATTAATTTAAGAAAGAAATCTAATTAAAAATAAAGATGTTCTAAGATATCCCTTGGGGAAAAATAACGTTACATTTGTGAAGATAGGGCAATTTCCATTTCCCATATATTATCCAGAAATTAATCTAGGATGAAAAGTGATAATATAAGATATAGCCTTTTGTATATGTGTAGGGAAAAAACTCTTTGCTAGTGATTCACTACTTTGATCCCTCCTTTCCCCCTACCCCCGGCCATTAATTCTGAGTACCTGGTTGACCCTCTCACAAAATCTCTCGTTTTTCTTATTAGTAAAATTTGAAGGAGAGTATAACCCTCCTTATTTGATAGATGTTTATAGGAATTCACAGAACTCGTTGGAATGCAATAACTAGATAGACTAGCTCTATGGGAGCAGAAATGCCTTATAGTAAATAACTGACCTCCTGGCAACTAATTCCAAGTTAATGTTAGATCAGTACCAGAATCAAGATGATCTCACATCAGTCTCTATACCAACACTAGCCCCTAGTACAGGGAGACCACCTTTGCATGAACATATCTGTCAATCAATCAATCAACAAACATATGCTGAGTATCTACCTTGCCTCCATCACTATGCTGGATACTGGAGATACAGTTACAAAAGTAAGACAAGACCTGCCTTCAAGGATCTCTTTAAGTGATACACCATGTTCAAAGAATTCTAGAAAAATACACACACACACACACACACACACACACACACAGAGATAACCCTCAAATATGCTGAAACTATGGTTCCCCTATTTCCTTGTTGTGTGACCTTGAACAATTCACTTGATTTCTCAGAGCTTCAGTTTCCTGCTCTGTAAAAATGTGTATTATAATATTTATCTTGCCTAATTTATAATGTTATTGTAAGGAACAAATGAGACAATATTTGTGAAAGTGTTTGGAACATTGTAAAACTATACAGTTGTGATATGGTACCACATACCCTGTACTCTGGTAGATATGTGATTTTTATCAGCATGAGTGCCTTTATCCTGTGTATGTTTTTGGTCTATATTTTCCCAAGAGCGCTCCATAGAAGATGTATTCAGGACTTTTCATTATTACCTCAATCTGTGGGGCATCACTGTTGTCCTCAGGCTATCCATGTATAGTTCTCCCTTCTCACAATGTGAATTATTTCTCTTCTTTTGAAGTCATTTGTGTGCTTCATACCATGTTTTTTATGCCACTTCCAGCATGTGATTAATCAATGGTAACACGCTTCAGCCTATTCAAGCTCTCCATGCATATTTCCATTTCCTTTTGGATTATTTGTAATTTTAGTCCTTCTCCTTTATGGTGTTCCATGATTTTCACTATTTAACATCACTGAGAAAATATTGGTTTTAAAGAAAGGGTTTTTTGCAACATGAGACAGTTTGGGACTTGGAAAATACTGCATAATTTCTCAGTTATGCTTCAGCCTGATCTCTTCCTACACAAGTCTGAACATATCATTGCCTATTTCTAGTTGCTAGTCAAGTTGTATCTATGTCTCTCTCTATGTGGAGAGAGATATTGATAGAGAGAGGTGTGGGTTTATATATCTCTCTCTTTATCTATGATGAACTGGCTAAATGAGCTACTTGTTAAAATATATTTCATGATTTAGGTAGAATGTATTTTCATCTACTTTGTTTTTCTTATATGGACAGTTAACCTCTTTGGGATTTCACTGAGAAACTTTGTAATATTTGAGGGCTCAATATAATTAGTATGAAGTTATTTATAAACAGGAGCATTTGGAGAATCACTGTTAATGGACAAGTACTCCATTTACTTGAAACCTAAGTGGGTTATCTTCCACATCATTAGCAAATACCCTAAGTAAACTTCTATCTCTATGCTTGATATCTTACTTGCAGTTAATGCTTAGTAGACTGGTGAACAAGTAATTTCTGTGTTCGCTTCTGTTATGGAAGCTTTCTTTACATCCTATTGTTTTATTTTTTCTAATTATACAAAAAAGCAAATTTTTAGCATTTATTTTAAAATATTGAATTCCATATTCAATTCTTCTCTCCTTCCTTTCCCTTCTCCCTGTGATGGCAAGCAATTTTATGTAGGTTATACATGTGCAATCATGCAAAACATATTTCCACATTAGAAAACATAGACAAAGAAGAAACACAAAAAAGAAAGAAAGTAAAAAATAGTATGCTTCATTTTGCATTCAGACTCCATCAGTTCTTTCTCTGGAGGTGGATGGCATTTTTCATCAAAACTCCTTCAGAATTGTCTTGGTTCTTTGTGTTCCTGAGAATAGCTAAGTCATTCACAGTTGATCGTTGTACGTTATTGCTGTTACTATGTACAATGTTCTCTGGGTTCTGCTCTCTTCACTCTGCTGTCATAGACTCTTATATGGTTTTAATTTATGTATTGAGAGACACCTTGTCAAAGAGAGCCCTCAAAATTACCTTTTTAAAATTTTCAAATGAAGGTTTTCTAAAAATCCAGAAACAATATACTTAACAGGATTCTGTATTTTCTATTTGTCTTTTTGAATAGGTTATTTAAAAGAAAATATATGTTGCAGAAAATTGCACATTCCTACTTCTTCATGTCTCATGTTTTCATTGAGATACCATCAACACATGGATAGGTCATTCACATGAAGATTTTGTAAATATGAGAGAGCAGGCATTGGTACATGGCAATATTTTCTTAGTATAACCTTGGCTCAAAGCCAATTTGCATAAGACTCTCCTCATTGTTAGAGACTGAGCACTCAATACTCCTTGCCTATATGAAGGGTGAAGTTGGCAAGAACTTGGGAGAAGAGATATCCTTGTTTGTTGGCTTCTGCCTTCAAGAAGAAAGCATATAGTTTCATATTTTTCTGAAGAAGACAACGTTATCAAGGTGCTGTCTCTTTCACATGTTGGCTTTGTCCCAGAATCTTTCTCTCCCTTCAGGAATATGAAGAAATTCTAGAGCCATGTTTCTTCTTTCTTAAAACTAGAAACCGGAAGACCAAAATCTCTTTTTTTCCAAATTTCTGCCAACTCTACCCCTCATATGGAGGGACCATTAAATAATCAGTCTCCATCAATGAGGAAAGTATTATGCTAATAGACTTTTAGTCAAGGATTAATTACATTAGTCTCCTTTTTGTCACCTTTTCTAATATTTTGGAATCATAATGCCTCTGAGATATCTCTGAGATAGCTTGAAAATAAACTTTTTAAAGCTTTTATTTTGCCAATTCTTGTTCTTTTCTTGACTTCACTTCATGGATCCTTACCATGTTCCTCATAGTATACTTAGAGTTCAAATGTTGTAATCCTACTGTATTCACTGATGAGAAATGATCACTGTAAAATGCTAAGCAAATCTGTTCAATTTCCCATCTATTTCTTTCCTTCTTTCTCAGGTTGAGACATTAATGATGATCCCATGATGATGTGGCTTAGGTGGGTTTTACATCATATTACTATAGATTCATTTTCTATTCAACTGCTTTTCATCATTTTGTGAAGAGATACTGATTGTCTTCCATCACATTCTTCTCTGAAATGTATGCAGATGATCCTGTACTCTAAATTTGTGTTAATCTGCATCTCTCTCTGCCTAGCAGGAATCCTAAGATCATAAATCATGGAAGCATAGATTTAGAGCTGGAATGGACCCCAGATGCCATCTGGTCCAATTTCCTTATTTTTTTTTACATAGGGAAACAGAAGCCTAGAGAGAAACAACTTGCTGATGATCACGAAGGGAATATGCATCAGAGAGACAGGATTCAGACTAACATCCTCTTCAGAGCAAATTCTCTTAACCCTTGTGACAGACTGGCTGAAATTACTCTAGGCAATTATAGCCTTCCCATTCTGACAAAGGTTTTGTATAAATGAAACTTTTCTATAAGATGCTTTTATTTAGAATTTAGATCTTTGCTTGTGTTTCTTTCCTTTTTTTAAATTGATAGCTTATTTAAATAGGATAGGTTGAAGCTGCTGTGGTCCTATGCAATAATTTGCATGTTACACCACATGAGAGAATGTTTGAGTCATAATTAAATTCTGTTGAGAAATTAATAGTGTAAAATGGAGAGCTGATTTCTTGACATGTACTGTTTATAATTTTAATGAATTTGATGAAGATACATGTCTAAGAAATTTGATTTGAAGACATGAATTAAATACCTAGAATGACTACAACAATGTCCTAAGCATTGGGAATAAAAACAAGTGAAAAATAGCATGTTCTCTGCCTTTGGGAGTTTATAATCCAATAAACAGGAATAAACTGTGTATATAGATGAGGCTGATACTAGGTATAATGTAATTATTGATCTAATGAAGACAGAGGGATCACTCAGCTGAGTGCATCAGGGAAGGCTTCATGGAGAGAGTGGCACTTGAGTTTGACCTTGAAAGAAGAGAAAAAGGGACACCTAGGTGATGCAGTTGACAGAGCACCTGCCCTGGGGTCAAGAAGATCTGAGTTCAAATCCAGCATCAGACACTAGACATTTCCTATCTGTGTGACCCTGGGTAAGTTGCATGATTCTGCTTAAAAAAAAAAAAGGAGGAGGAGGATTTCAATGGGTGGTATGTGAAACAAGCATGATCCATGTTTAAGGACTGCTTCCTTTGAATGACTGGAGGTAAGAGTGGACAGAGAAATATGTAGGACTAGTTGCATCAATTATTAGTACCATTTAGGCTGGAATGTATATATATATATATATATATATATATATATATATATATATATATATATATATATATGAATATATATGAAGCAGAGTGAAATCAGACTTGAAAAGCTACATCAAAGTCAATTACAAAGAGCCTAAAGTTACAGACCAAGAAATTTATTTTTAGCTGCTAAGCAATGAAGACCCGCTACTGACATTTGACCAAGGGAAAAATGTGGTCATAGCCAGGTGTTTAGAAGATGACTTTGGTGGTCGTCTTTATGAAGACTGGGTCATGGGCAGGAAGGAAACTGTTATACAGATCATAGGATAACAGATTTTAGAGCTAAAGGAAATCTTAGCAGCCATCTAGCCTAGCCCCTTCATTTTACAGATGAAAAAAAAAAAAAAACTGAGGCACAGAGAAAAGTGATTACCCAGCATCGCAAAGATGGTTAGTAGCAGAGCTGGGATTTGAACTAAAGCTTTGCTTTAAATCTAGCCTTTTTTTTTCTGTGTCAGCCTCCTCAGGTAAAAAGGCAAAAGAGAATGAGGGACTGGAATTGTGTCAATGAAGAGGACGGGCCATATGTGAAATACTGGAGAGAGAATTAGAATTGACAGGGTTTGGTAACTCATTAAAGTTGTTTGGGGTATGAGGGAAAATCATCACCATCATAATAGGATAGGGCCATTGACAGAAGCTGAAACCACTCACATGCTTATGAAATTTGCAGATGATTTGAAAGGGAAGGGTAGCTCATGTTAGATGACAGATTCAGGACTGTATCTTGGAACAATGAACTAAATCAAATTGAATTAAGTGTAATAGGATAAATGTTGTGCTACACCGAAAACAAAAGATACAACAGCACAAGCATGGAATGGGGGAACTGTGACTTGATGGGCATTTTTTTGTGAAAAACGACCTAGAGGTTTCAATAGCTCAATATGAGTCAAAAATATGACTCAGTATCCAGTTATTAGAGGTCCTAGCATTACTAGATGCTGCCTTATCCAGAATAAGGGAGGTCTGCACTTGACACATTCTTCTCAGTTCTGCGATGTTGGAAAGGACATTTATACCTTTGTTAATTTCCAGGGGAGAGTGGACCAGAATGAAACCATGTCTTGGAGGATTGGTTGAAAAAAGTAGAGACGGCTAGATGATGGAGTTGGCTGTCATTGAATTTAATGGATTATCCTATAGAAGACACATTGGATTTATTTTATTAGCATGAGATTGTAGAACCAGTGGCAAATGAGCAGAAATTTTAAGAAGACAGATTTCAGGCAAATAGAACTTTTAAACATTAGCCATTAAAAAATAGTAAATTCTCTAAGAGCAAGTGAGTTTTCCATGATGGAATATTCAAACTGAGGATAGAGAGGATGGAAAACTGCTTTTCTGGATTTGTTTAAAACAGAAGAAAATATTCATATTTTAGAGTTGGATTAGATCATATTTGACATCTCTTCAGACTCTGCAGTTCTATAATCCTATATACCAGAGTTCTCTTTCATATCTAGCGTGAAAAAGACTCGGTGGTATAGTGGACTAAGAACTGAATTTAGGTTCAGAAGACCTGGGTTGGAATTTGAGATTTGCTACTTACTAGCTGTGTGATCTCAGTCAAATTGCTTAAGCCTTTCTAAGTTTCAGTTATCTCATCTATAAAATGAGGATGTAATAATTATATGATTGACCTCAAAGAATTATTATAAGGATGGTCTTTTTAAAATTTATTTTTTTCCTACATTTTTGGTTAGCAACAGTGTTTCCATCAGTATGGAAAATACCAATATGGAAACTGCTTTCATCATTGAAACTTGGTTATAGCATAAGAGCTTTATTTTTTCTAGGCCTACAAAGTCAATTAATGACTTGCTCATAATCACATGGCTGGTATGCATCAGAGTAAGGATTTGAACCCAGGTCTTACTAACTTAAAACCAGTCTTCTTTGCCACATTGACTCATTATTAAATGGTAATAAACCACAAAGTTGTATATCAAAGTAAACTGTTATTATGTGTCAGTTTTTATGACCATGTGCTTTAACACAATGGCCATGTCAAGTGATGTCCACTGTGGTACCTTCCAAATTGAGATTCTTTTGGAAATTTATACTGAAGTTAGATCATTGGTCATATAAAGCTATATGTATGTGAAGTTTATTAGTTGTTGTAGAATTGAAGTGGAATCAAGGAAAGATATCCAGCTGGTACTTTGGAGGCTTTGGATGTACATCTGTGTTCCACATATTTACCTCTCTAACCCACAAACAGACAATATACATTTGTTAAGCACTCATTACGTGCCAGACATTTGCGAAATTCTGGAGATGCAAGTATATACAAAAAAGAAAGATAATCCCTGGAGATCACATTCTAGTGGGAGAAGACAACACCCCCTTGGAGAGTATAGGGAGAGAAGATGTGAGGGTTCAATGGCTGAGTCCAGAAAGACCTAAGTACAGCAGAGAGGGGAATAAAAGACAGCCACCTGATCCCATCCCCCAAATGGAGCCGTAGAAGGAACTCATGAACAGAAGACAGGGCCAGAACAGAGTAAGGAAGGAAGCTGACTCTTGGTGGCAGAGTCAAAACCTCAAAAGTTTTTCCATCTATAAAATTAAAGTAATACTTGTACTATTTGACCTCGCAATGCTATTGGAAAATGCTTTCTGGCTTTATCATTGTGGACAATTTGGTTAACCTCTCTGGGCCTTAATTTCCTCTCCTTTTGAAGAGAGTTTTTTACACAGACTTGTACATTATAGCATTGTAGAGAACTGCTTTGCACATAATACAGCACTCTATCAAAGTGAGTTATTTTTCTTATTACTTTATATCTTATTGACAAATATTGCTTAGCTATCTGCTAAAAAGTTAGAAGGCAGTAGTCTCAATTAACTAGTGAACATATAGTATACAGAAATGTAAATGAGACCTTAACTTTAATGGATTTTTGAATCATTCATTTTTGCTATAAATATGAGCCTTTGTTTGGTCTTTAATATTATCTGCTTTCCTAGATATCATCTCTCACTGTACTCAAGATCAAGATTATATTTATGTGTGTGGGTGTTTTAATCATTCAACATCAAGTCCTCAAGTTCACTCTGTATTTTCAATCTACTGATACCTGTAATCAAGATATTGGTTGTTCTGCTTTAAGTCAACAAATGTAATTCAATATTAGAAGTCTGAATTGAGCAATGATTCATAAATCTGCTAATTATTCTTCCCTGATGGGGATATCAGCAACTGTTTAGTTTTATTTCTTTAGTCAACACACAGCCGATCTGTTTTTGAGTAATTTTCTTAACAAGCAAAATCAGAGTATGTTTTTCAAAGTCTTTAATATTCCTATCCAGAGTCTTAGTCAGCTTATCCAATAGAGCAAAGTAGTTGGTTTTTACTACTTGAATGAGGTAGCAACCAATATTTCTGACGCATCCTTTCTAAAACTTCTAACTCAGAACATCATGAGAGCATCTGTTGGGGTAAAGTCTTTCATAAGATGATGCTTTTCAAAGTTTTGACCATCTCTCCTCAGAGCTGTAGTCAGCTTATTCATCAGAGTAGAGTAGTTGCTATGGGCCTACTTTATAAGGTAGGTTGAACATCTGGAAATTTTCTCCCAAGAAGAGCCATTGGCCTTGTTTTAAAAGGCCCCTGTTCTCCCATCACTCACCTTAAGTCCTGCTAGGGCATAAAAGAGTTAGGATTTATGAGTGTTTCATAGTGCTGGAGTAGTCTTTTATCAGGAACTTCTGTTTGGAAAGTCTATTCAGATGTTTTCTTTGTCTCAAGAGGGGAAAAAAAAAAGTTCTGGTAATACCTTGATTTGGATCAAAGGCATTCTCAAGTCTTTTTCTGATTTATTCCCTAACAGTTAAAGGTCCTCCTACAAACTTTGTCTGGGCTGAATAGATTAGAGCTTGTAGAATTGGTTCTGCTATTTTATGAGAAAACTGACCAAAGATATAAATGCATAGATTGTTCATATAAACACCAAGGAACTAGGAAAATAATATTCTCACAAATGGAAGCAGTCCCTTGTAATTGACTTGGCCCCTTGATTTGACCAAGATCTAGCTCCTGCCAGTTTTCAGGACAACTTAATTTAGCTTTGTCTTGGATCTTCAGGTTTATCCCTGGAGTGAACAAATAAGCTCCCATTTTCAAGATGTTGTTGCTTTTGTTTAATACATTTCTTTTAATTGTTTAATACATCACTGATAAATCATATTAAAAATAAGGTAATAAATAAATATTTGTGTCACTTGACTTTTGCAGATTGCTTTGTGTGCAGTCACAGAATTGTGTTGAAACTGCAAAGCTAGCATTAAAGAGCAATACTTAGTATCACCCATTTACTACCATAACTGTAAGATGTTGCTTATGACCTGGTTCAATTCAAGGCACTTCTTGAAGAACTAAAAACTTCCTCTGCATATTTAAAAGCACATTTTGAGAATTATACAGTAGCCTCTGCATGTTAGTCAATAAGCATTTATTAAGTGCTTATTATGTGTAGACACTGTACTAGGCATTTTACAGTTATTTCATTTCACCCTTAAAACAGCTCTAGGAGGCAGGTGCTATAAGCACACCCCCCCCCCACCACTTTTTTATTTTTTTACAGTTGAGGAAACTAAGGTATCAGAAGTTAAGTGATTTGCCTAGGGTTACACAGTTGGAAAATACCTGAGGACAGATTTGAACTCAGGTCTTCCTGACTCTAAACCAAGTGTGCTATCTACTCTGCCACTTATTAACAAATCTTCTATGTTTTATCATGGATGTCTTCTGTTTTTCATATTATTGTAGTTTTCTCTAGCATCCTTCCTCACCAGAGAGATATACCATATAACCAAAATCATTTTTAAAAGACAAAAACAGAAGAAGAAAGAAAAAGAAGACAGGGAAAATTATGTCAATTGATCAATACATTGAAAAAGTCTAAAAACATGTGCAATGTGTAATACCTTTGGACCTCCCACCTCCATGAAGCTATAGGGATGTCTTGTCATATCTCTTCATTCACATTAAGTTTTATCTTTATAAATGTTTTTACATTAACTTGTGTGTGTTGCTTTCAATTTATATTGTTGTAATTATTATGTATATATTTTTTCTTAACTCAACTTACTTCATTATTCTGTATAAGTTCATGCAAATCTTTCCATGTTTTTCTGTAACAAATATAGCATTTGTTACAAGAAAGTAATATTCTATTACTTTTGTGTACCATAATTTATTCAGGCATTTTCCAATTAATGGGCATCTACTTTGTTTTCAATTCTTTGCTCTCTTAAAAAATACTGATATAAATATTTTAATGCATACAGGCACTTTCTTCTTTTTGATAGTTTCCTTTGGATATGAGCCCACTAATGGATTCTCAGGGTCAAAGGGTATGAACATCTTAGTCACTTTATTTGCATCATTCCAAATTGCTTTCCAAAATTATTGTACCATTTCATAGCACCACCAACAATGTGTTAGTGTGCCTATCATTCCATGGCTTCTCTAACTTTTAAAATTGCCATTTTTGTCATATAAGCCAATTTTCAGGATATGAAATGAGAACTCAGAATTATTTTAATTTGCAATTCTCTTATTTTTAATGAGTTGGAACATTTTTCATGTGGTTGAAATACTTTGCAGTTCTTTTCAGAACTTCGTTCATATCCTTTGATCATTTATCTATTGGGAATGACTATTATATGTCTGTGTGCATGTGTGTATACACACATATATGTATGTGTGTGTTGTTAAATCTTGGATATCAAATTCTTATATAAAAGAAATTTGATACAAATATTTTCCCCCATTTGACCACTTCCATTCTTATCCTAGCTATGTTAATTTTGTCTGTGCAAAACTTTTCAGTTTTGTGTAATCAGTTATCCATTTTATATTTTATAATTGCCTCTATCTCTTGCTTGGTTAAGAATATATATCTCACCCATTACTGTGAGAGGCATATGATAAATTTTTAAAAATAATATGGTCTTTAATATTCAGGTCATATGTTCATTTAGAATTCATTGTGGGATATGTTATAAAATGTTGGTCTAAGTCTAATTTGTGCTAGACTGCTTTCCAGTTTTCCCAACAATCACCTAAGGAATTTTTCTCTAGGTAATTTTATCCTTTCCTCTTTATCAAATTACGAGATTATTTAGCTCCATTGTTTCTGATTCTCCCTTGTTAATCTATTCATCAATCTTTATCTTTTTTAAACTAGTACCAGATGGTTTTGATAACTCTTGCTTTTAAATATAGTTTCAGGTCTGGAAGTGCTATTCCGCCATCATTCTTATTTATTTTTGACATTTGTTTTGATATTCTAGATCTTTTGTTTTTCCAAGTGAATTTTGGTATTAATTTATCAAGTTATATAAAGCATCCCCTTGATAGTTTGATTGGTGTAGCATTGAAAGTATAAATTGACTTTGTTAGTATTGTAATTTTTATTATATTGTCATGACCTAGCCATTAGCTCTGAATATTCCTCTATTCACATAAATTGTTTTTTATTTCTTTAAAGAGCTCTTTATAATTGAAACTGCACAAGTTTTTTGTATGCTTTGAAAGGTTAATTTCCAGATATTTTATGCATTTTATAGTTATTTGGAATGGGATTTCCCCTTCTATTATTGCCTCTTGTGTTTTGTTATTATCTTACATCACAGTTGATTTTTGAGGGTTTATTTTGTAGCCTTAGACTTTGCTGAAGTTATTACCTCATTTAGTGTCTTCGCTGATTCACTGTTGTTTTCCAAATATACTATCTTATCATCAGGAAAAAGGAATAGTTTTATGTCCTCTTTACCTGTCTTTATACCTTTACTTCCTTTCTCTTCACTTAGTGTTGTTGCTAGCATTTCCAAAACTGTCAAATAACAGTTGGAAGTGTAAGCATCCTTATTTCACTCCCATTTATATTAGAAAAGCTTCTATTGTATCTTTGTTGTACATTATGCTCACTTTTGGTTTTAAATGCTTTTTTATTATATTTTTAAGAAGGTCCCTTTATGCCTGTATTTTGTAATGTTTTAGAAAAAAACACGAGTGCTATACTTTGTCTAAGACATTTTCTGCATCTGTTCAAATAATTATAAGCTTTGGGTTATTTTGGTTTTTAATACGATTAATTATGAGGATTGTTTTCCAAATGTTGAACCATCTTGGCATCCCTCATTTAAATTCCACCTGATCATAATGAATGATTTCTCTAATTAAATGCTGTAGTCTGATAAATGTCTGTTTAAAATTTCTGAATCAATATTCATTGATGGTGTTGCCTCTAGTTTTCCTTCTGTGCTTTATTTTCCCTGGTTTAAGTACCAGCATTGTATTTGTCTCATAGAAGGGTTTGGACAGGGCGTGTTCTTTATTTTTGAAGATAATTTGCAAAGCATAGATGCGAACTGTTCTTTAAACCTTTGATGGAATTATTCTTCTGTGAGCCCGTCTTGAGGAGGATTATTTTCCTCCTTTGCTGGTTTCTTTGTACCTACACCTCTTTACTTCATTGAGATTGAGATATATATGATCTCTTCCTAGAGTTCCTGTGGTTTGAGTATTTTATATTTTTTGAAGATATTCCTCTTTTTTTGTATTCTCAGTTTTGTTAGCATATATGTTCTAATCCTTTAAAAACTTTTCTTTTGGCTTTGTTGTGATCACCTTGGTTATTTGCTAGTGTATTATAACAGCAAACAAAGCAGGCTTTTTTGTTGTTTTCTCTTTGGAGTTCACTTCAGGCCAAATTGTGAGCATCTGAAGGCTCAATCTCCTTTGAACCCAGGTAGCTCACAGCTGTGCTGAATCACATAGGTTTCATACCTGCTGACTGAGCCAATCAGGAGCTGAGTCTTTGTTATATATTCCCTGAGGTGAGGTTTTGCTTTGGGGTTCACTCTTTTGAAGAAGGCTCATGTGCCAGATGAGACTCTGGGCAACTGTTAAGGAGTTCCTTGGCTTTAAAAACTCTGATGTTGATACTTCTCTCTCTGGTAATTATGTGTGTATGTAATGGTCAGACAGGTGGAGCTGTCTGTTGATCTGTGATGTATATATGCCAGTTAGAAGCCCTGTCTGTTGGTCTTTAATTCTCTGCTTATGTTTTCTCTGTATTTTCTGTTTGTGTTTTCTGGATGTCATTAAAAAGCTATCTTTCCTAGTAAAGCAGGTCCAAGAACATGTATTAGTAGTTATCCTGGGCATGCCAGTATGGTAGCCTTTACATGTGTTGATTTTATTTTCTTCCTTTTTAATCATATTTGCTCAAGGCTTATGAATTTTTATTGTGCTATAGTCTGCAAAGGATATATTTTTCTATTTCTGTATTTTTACGTTCATTTGCAAAATCTCTGTGCCCTGGTACTCTGTATGGTCAATTTTTGTAAAAGTTTCTCCCCCAATTTATTCACTTTCTTATTTTACCTTTTGTTTACCCTTCTGTTAGCTTTATCCAAAAATGGGAGAGGGGTATTGAAGTCTCCTGTTACTTGTGTTACTGCTTATGTCTTCACGTTGTTCATTTAATGTTTCCTCTATGGAGTTGAATGTTAAGACATTTGAAGAGCCCAAGTTTATTATTGATGTTTGTTGTCTATGGTTCTTTTCAGCAGAATGTAGTTTTCTTGTTTATCTCCTTTTACTTTTGAAATGTTTATTTTGCTTTGTCATATTGTATGATGGCAACTCCTCTTTTTTGCATTCACTTGATGCATCCTAAATTATTTTTTCATCCATCTCCTCAGTTTTATTTTGTATACATCTTTAAACTATGTATCATACATTATATGTATATTATATATAAAATATATATGCACATATATTTCTCATAAGCAATAGATTGTAGGGTTTTCTTTTCTTTTTCAATCTATCCCTTTTCAGTCCTCCCCCCTTCCACTCTACTATTCCTGAGATACGACAAAGGTAATCTTCCCTTCATTGTTAACCTTTAATTTGACTGAAGCACATCCCACATTCCACTCTGTCTTCTTCAACTTCCTTTCATGCATCTTCCCATTCGTAACATAATTCTACAAAACAAATAAAACCAAAACAACGACACTGATTCACCTATAGGTATGGTGTTGCAAGGTTCAGTAGTTACCTCTACCTAATTTGAGCCTTCATCCCTGTCTTGTGTACATTTAGAAAGAAGTCTCTTACTAGTTTCTCTACTATCATTCTGTTGCTGTCCTTGGTTGTTGTATTTGCTCATCCCTCTTGCATTTCCCTGTTCTGGAGTTTCCAAAAAACAAATAATCTCTTCAGGTCTGATTTTCTTTCTAAGAATGTTTCAAATGCTTCTTTGTGATAAAATGCCCATCTTTTCTCATTTCAGGTTAAGCTCATATCTGCAAGGTAGGTCACCCTGGGCTGCTTCCTGAGTTCCATTGCTTTTAGGAATATATTGTCCCATTCTCTCCTGCATTTTATGGTGGGTACAGAGTAGTCTTATGTTATTTGAATTTATTTTACTCTGTATTTGAATGTTTTCCTTCTGGCCACTTGTGGAACTTGTTTCAAATTTCAGTTATTAAGTTTAACCACACTGTCTTGGAGATTCAACCTTGAGTGTGTTGTTTGCTTTCTTTTCTGGAGGTATTAGGTAACCTCTTTCAACTTTCCTTCAATATGCTTTTTCACTTTCTGGATTCAGGAGTTCCAGACAGGTTTTTTCTTTTTGCATTGTGATGTTCAAATTTTCAGAACTGTTATGTTTTTCTGCAATACTTATAATTCTCAGGCTGTCCCTCTATATCCTGTCTCTGGGGTAAGTACATTCTGCTTAGATAGAAAGCATTATTTTGTTTTAATGTAGTTTTTTTTTTTTGCTTCTCTTCTATATCATCATTAATTTCTGGGTTTTGCATTCCCAAACCATTATTTTTCTTGTTTCTTTGACGAGACCATTACAGATTCAAGTTTTTTCCTCTTCTGCTGTTTATTTTTGCTTTGTAGATCATAAATTCTTCTTTCATAATTCATATTTATCTAGCTACTCAGAAACTACATATTGTGGTTCCATGTTCTTGTCAAATTCCACTTGATTCTCTGTTTCATCAAGTGTTGGATCATTTTCTTTTGTTTTATAGTATTCATTCATAGATGTTTGAACTTGTTTAGTAGATCTAAATATATATATATATTTATATGCATATATAAATATATATTTCCTTCTGCTGTTACTGTTTTTCCTTATGTCTTATCTGCTTATGTTCAAGGCCTCTATGTTTTCTTTTTCCTCTGATCTTGAATAATTTCAGTTTTTTATTCCATCATTTTCCCTTATTGCTCAATATCCATATCCAGTACTCCCTCATCACTAATACTTCTCTGGGGGATAGACCTCAAAACATGTTAGTTGGCTTCCAAACTTCCACAGTCTGGAGCCTAGATTCACTGGCAAGAGGAAGGGGGAGACCAACATGGGCAGCTGCATTTTGTTACAGGCCTGCAGGTTGGGTGCTTGGTGGGTTGGTGCCTGCTGCATTGTCAATTCATTTTTTTCACCTTTTGAGGGGGTTCTAGGTATCCTATGCCATAAAGAAAGTAGGAATTGCTTTATCTTTGGCATATCCTTTCTGTTTAGAGTAGTTTAAGGGGTTGTGAGAATTCAAGAAAATGTCATCCTCCATCTTATTGGTCATGTGACCCAGAAGCCCTGGTTAGTTCATTTTGAATGTCTATCATCATACTTCGTAGTTATGTAGTTTTGTGTCACATTTTCAGTCTTTCTGTCTATTTCTCTGATTTTAGGTTGTCACTTCCAGTAACAAAGATAGTGAACACACAGTGCTTTAAGGTTTACAGAGAACTTTATGTTCAAAGGGCAGCTAGGTGACTGAGATCTGGAGTCAGAAAGATTCATCTTTGTGAGTTCAAATCTGGCCTCTGATACTAGCTGTGTGACCCTAGGCAGGTCACTTAGCCCTATTTGTTTCAGTTTCCTCATCTGTAAAATGAGCTGGAATGGCCACTCTAGTATCTCTGACACAAAAACCTCAAATGAGGTCATGAAGAATCAGACATGAATGAAACAACTGAACAGCAATATTATATGCGGCATCCTATTTGTTCCGCACAAAATTTCTGGGAAGTGACTATTATCTCAGTTTTTTGGATGAGGAAACTGAGGTGGAGAGAGATTATGTGACTTGCCCATGGTGACAAAACTGGTATATTCTGCAGCAGAATTTTAACTTAGGTCCTTCTGCTTCCAAGTGTCACATTCCATCTATTATGTTGCAATACAGTACATATATACAAGTACAATATTCCAGGCACTGTGGTAGATGCTGGGAATACAATAAAAGTGAAATCATTCTTGCCCTCAGGTAGCTTGCAGTTCAATGAGGAGTGTATGTTGTAAGTGGGATGTAGGACACAAAATGTACATTGATACATATGTTTATCCCCAATGTAGAATATATAGGAAGGAAGAATTAGTCTGGAAATATAGACTGGAGGCCGATTATGAAGGGCTTTCAATTCTGAACAGAGGGGAAAAGAATTAATTTTTAAAAAACAAATGAACTGGGTATTGCAATAGTCCTAGAGCAAGATGATAAGATCATAAAGTAGAGAGGTAAGAGTGGGAGATATTGCTTGGATAGAGTGTGTAAGACTTGGAAACCAGCTGGATGTGAGATGTGAGTGAGAGTAAGAGTTGAGGATGACTGAGATTATGAACATAAATGACTGAGAGGATGATGGTATCTTAGAAATAGGGAAGTTAGGAGAAAATGGGAGTTTAGAGGGGAAACTGCCTATAAGGAATGCATAACCTACTTCAGGGATTATGAAAGTTCTTCCGTTTCTCATAGCACATTCCCTGCTTTCTTTTAGTTTCCTTGCTGGGAAGTATATCTTCTTTTTTACCGTTTTACTCCTCGCTGTGAAAATCCTTACTGCATACACATTAGAATACTCTCATCCAGTGTTGTGGATCTGACCCAATTTATCCTGCCTTGATGATGCAATAGGTATAAACTTAGGTGTTATAACTCATGATATGGGATGGAAAAGACCTTGAAGATCATGGTCTGGCTGTTTATTTTTTTTCTTTTTACAATTGAGGAGCTTTAGGTCCAGGAAAGTTACACAGGCAATAAATAGGAGAGCTGGGATCTGAATCCTGATTATGTGACTCTGTGTTCAGTGTTTTTTCTACAGTTGCCCTCCAGATTTGCTTGGTTAGGTACAGTTTAAGAATAACTCTCACTGTATCCAAATGGCTGTTACTTTGACTTAAAGAACCTGATTGTAGTATTGAATGTTTGGGGATTGGGATGGGTTAGCAAAGTTCAGCTTGAGCCTATGGAGGTAACACCATTGAGTAAATTGGGAAAGCGGAATTTGGCTACATGGTTAAATGGTGAAATATAAAAGCTGCTAAATTCAGTAGGATGAAAGTATTCAATAAGTCTAAGGATTAAAAATAAGGTTGTCTGCATATATCTTTCGTACTATGAACCTGAAGAAATCCTTTGGCATGAGGGAAGCAACTCTTCGAATGGATTCCTGGATTTTAAAATGAAATTACATTTAGAACCTTAGGTGTCACTGGAAATTTTTGTCGTTCTGACTTTCCTCCTCATTAGAGATCATTTTAAAAAATTGACATGGTCCTGGCATGATGTAAACTCTTTGAAGGCAAGAACTAAAAACATTTTTGTCTTATTTTCTCTAGCACCCTGCAGAGTAGTAGGTGTGAGGTAGGCATTTAATTAATACTTATTGAATAGAGTTATTACACATTACTTATAGCATTGAGCTGGAGAGTGGCAAATCAATCAGTAAACATTTATTAAGCAACTCTGTGTCAAGTGCTAGGAATATAGAGAGATACAAAGTAGAACATGCTTTTTCCTCTTAGAGCTTATATTCTATCAGGTGAAACAAAGTGTTCATATCTAATTAAATGCCAAATATATACAAAATAATTGAGAGGGCGTTGCTAGCAGCTGGGAGGTCCTCTCCCTCTCCTTTCCCCCTGCCATGTGTGTATATGTATATAGCTATAGATAGCTATTAATATGTAAGAATAGATTTCTCTCTATATATACCACATGTATGTGTATACATTAGATACATGAACACACACATTCCCAGGAAAACCTTCTGCATTCAACCTCCACTTACTTCTGTGTGACCTTTGAAGATAGATTTCCAGAGCTAACAGCTCATAATGTAAACAAGATTTCAAGAGGATGTTTAATTTACTTAGAAGACCAACTTGTTGTCCAGAGCTTTAACATATAAATTGTTTGTATACACTTGGCTACTAATAATTACAAGCGATTCTTATCCACTCAAGGTCCCCTCCTTGGCAATACTGGGACAGCAGCCACTTCAAAGTGATGACACTTCATTTCTTTCAAAATCTAGAACTCAGCTTTTTGAGTAGTTTCTGCCTGGTTCCTTCCTGCCCAGTCTCCAACCTCTTTCCTCTCCCAAATTCTAATTAATGCAGCTTTACCATAGATGCACTCAGTGTTGCATGTTGAATGTGCCCCCCCAAGGGCATCCTTTTTCAGAATTGTACTTAGTGAGGCAACATAAACTGCATGACAGTAAACACAGCACCCTTCGTGCTCTCTACTCATCACAGAACCCTGAACCCAAGCACAAAATGAGTTTGGTAATGGGCACTAACCAAACATGGAAGCATGCTCTGACAATCCTTTTCTTTTGCTTAGGAGATTTTTTTTTTGTCCTAGAGAAGGCAACTGATGTCAGCTGTCATTCTCCTCCCCAATGACATCCTTGTACTCATGGCCCTGAGCTGAAATCACAGTGGAAATGTTCATTCATGTCAGTGAGAAAGTGAGAGACCATGGATATAATAATTTTAGGCAAAGTAAGGAAGAGGATTTGAAAAGAGAAGATTGATATACTTTGTGCAAGAAATACAAGGACAAGGCGGAAGAAATAACTTCAGATACTATCGTTATTTGAATAGATTTCTTTACTATTATATGTAAAACAATTTTTATTATAGATCCTATTTTAGAAATTAGAATAAGGGTTTTAACCTGGGATCCATGGTTTGTTTGGTTTTTTTTTTTTTAAGATTTTGATAACTGTATTTCAAATTTTTTTTAATGCAGTGTATTTTATTTTATGTATTTAAAAGCATTATTCTGAGTAAGGGATCTGTGACACAGCCCCTGAATTAAAGGCAGCAGAGCAGAGTGGAGATCAGGTAAGAGCTGGATAAGGAAGACCTGTCAATAGTAAGAGTCACATCTATTGAGAATTTAACCAGGGGTTCATCACTTCTCTCTCTGTGCCTGTAGGCTAGTGGTATCAAATAGAAATGGGGCCACTAAACCATATATAAGGGTTTCGATGGGCCCTTACTGACTTAGAAAACTGCATATGAATATTATGTTCTATTGTATTTTATTTATTTTGTTAAATATTTCCCAGTTACATTTTAATCTGGTTCAGTCCCACTCAAGAGTATTCCCCGTGATCAGTCTACCTCCCCCCACCCCCACTTTGAAACCTCTGCTCTGGGCAAGTCTTTAATATTATAGGTTATAGAAAAATTGTCCATCTACATTGGTAAAAGGAGTTCCACACCAGGAGTTCCCTATATGGTTAAAATCACATTCTGTCCCTTCCTCTTCCCCAAAAAAGGTATCCTTAATACTCAGTATTGCTTAGTTGTGCAGAAAGGGAAGAAGGAACCTCTAAGTGGTTTCCTGATCTCATGGAGGAAAGAAGTTATCCCATTACATATTTTGTTTTTGGTAAATAGAATGACAGGAATTGCTTGGGACATAGTCCTGAGTAGAACAAGAAGAATAAATTTGCTCCAGAACACACCTGCCACTTTTTATACATTTGTCCTTTCTGAAGGACAACTTGGGCAGGGTTTCAAGTTAGATTCCTTGGTTGGAAATTGCAGTTCATTTAAATGCATCTGATCCTACTCTGTATGAGCTGCGTGGGTTATCACAGGTCCTTTCCTGGGAACAGTGGGTATAAACAAGAAAGGTAATAAAAGCAAAAATACTTATTAAAATGTAAATACAGTGGCTGTATTCCTGATGCATAGCCCTGGAAACCCTCCCTCATGGCACCTAAGTTGAGTACATGGTGTCAGAGATCCTTTTTTATTTTAGCTTCTCAGTATGTAAAAGGAACCTTATGAAATTACAGGAAAGGCATGAAATAGTCTTTATGAACAAACATAAAGGGAAACCTAAGGAAAGCAAATCCAACCCAAGACTTTAAAAAGCCCGCTTGTTTTCACCATATCCACCTTCTTTTCCCTCCTCTTTCCAAATATTTATTTATTTTAATAGATGTCTCTGGATCTCTAAGCTGGAACAAACCATACCAGTGCAGTTAGCAGTTGGTTCTGGAACCAGGGGGCTTTCATGACAAGATACACAGCCAGAAGGAGGGGTCTTTCATTACAAGATACACAGTCTTTCATTTCGTGTAGATTTCTTACACATTTTCTTTATTTTTTTATTTATTGTTTCTTTTCTTTATTGCTTATTTCTTGGCATCAGGACTCTGTGAGTAGGTGCAATGTGGTGTTTTCCAGTCAGACCTCTGCATGCCAGGGTCATCCCATTTCCCCTCTGATATCTGATGATAACAAGAACACTTGGAAAGCATACAGTAGGTAGTACTTAGGGCAAAAGAATAAATAAGTCTGACAGGGAGAGTAGACTATTTGCCTCCTGGCCCATAGTTCAACCTTTGAAAGGGCACAGTTCTAAACAAACTTAGCAGCAACTCTAATTCAGTAATAAGAGAAGATGATTAGCCTGGCGTCATAGCATAAGCCTGAAGTTGTTTGACATGGGTTTAGAAAGAGTTTTTGACTGCTTGTAAGCAGCCAAAGAAAGATCTGTTAAAAAAAAAAAGGGGGGGGGGAGTGGGAAGATGAGTGCAAATTCTTCAAATGGATTGTGATTTTAAAACACACGCACACTCGCATGCACACATGCACACACGTACGCATGTACAGCCAGAATATAGTTCTGATTTGATCCTATGAAAGACTTTAGAAATCTTATTAACACAGTGATAAGCCATGAGCTTAGAAGTATGAAGATGAATCATGCCTCCTACCCATTGCTAGAGAAGTCCTGGACTTAAAATCCAGAATGAGGCTTGTATATTTCAACAGGACCAAGATGCTGATTTGTTTTTCTGGACTATGTGTATTTATTATGAGGGTTTTGATTTTAAAAAATATATCATATGGGGATAGGGCAGGTGAACAATGAAAAGGAGAAATAATAAACATTTATAAAAGAATTTTTAAATGAGGAATTATATGCCATGTGACTATAAGGACCCTTCTAGCTATATATGCCTATGGTTATTTGAGCTATAAAAGGACTGGTTTTTTCCCCCAGGATTACTAATTGACTCAAGGTGTTAAAGGTTCAAGGCTCAACAAGGTCTAAGACCTTTTCTTTACACATGCTTCCCAAGCACAGGTGGGAATGAGAATAAACTGGTGAACTGCTTTCTCCAGTCCCACAGGGAAGCCCTTGGACATGAGGGAATTATTAGGTCCTTCAACCTTTTAAGCAGAAATTGCTATTTTAAGACTTTAAAGGAAAACTTATCTATTCTGAACAATTTGATTCTTTGTACTATTGATTTGTTTTTAAGCAGAAATAAATTTAAGGAACTAAAGGAATGAGTTAAGGTAAGAAAAGCTGGGAAGCTAAAATCCATGATTTCATCACATCTGTACTAATTGGTTTCCGTAGGCTTCGAGGCTTTGGGGTCTGATGTCTGCTAATATCTTCTACTAGGGGCAGGTGAACAATGTGAGCCTAACACTATGAGAATGAGTCTTCAGGTTGACCTTAATTTAGATCTTATTGCTTTTTTTTTTTTTTTGGTACTTTATTTCATCTTGGGGCACTTTGGACCTGGGAGGACTATTCTTGTGATGATCATTTTTGCTGCCATTTCTGTCAGAGGCAATACTTGTTTGCATTTAGAGGATTGTGCTTTGTGCTGAGCAGAATGATTCAGAAACCATTGATCCTTGCCCACTAGGGGCTTAATTGCAATATCTACTAAATATTTGTGAACAGAGAATTTGCATTCATCATGTCCCATTATGGAAGGCCACTGTTCACCAAGCTTTTTTGGATTTCTACCCTATATATTTTTAAAAACTCCCATTCTCTTTGCCATTTATCATATTCCTTAGAACAAGTTTCCTGCCTAGATGTCTTTACTCAGAACACCTTGAAAATTGTAACCGACTCTCGTAGATAAAACTTGAATGAGGGTCTGCTCACTACTTTGCCCCTTTCAGCTTTCCTTCCATTTCCTCATGCCACCTGTGATGATGCTTCTTTCAGCTTTGAAGAAGGTGTTAAGTCCATGGAAGGGAATTATTTCTATTTTTGGTCTCAATCCTTGTCCAGTCTTAGAGAGTTTAGAACATTTTGCCAGATCACTTGGATAATTTGATTTTTCATCTTCTCTTTTGAGAGAACTGATGAACTCTGAGTGCAAATAGAAGTAATTTTTTTAACTTATTGCTTTGTTTGTGTTGCAACATGGCTACTATGGAAATGTGTTTCATGTGTATAATTGATACCATATTTCTTGCTTCTCAATGGGTGGTGGAAGGATGGAAGGGAGAGAATTTAAAATTCAATTTTTTAAAAAAATTATGTTAAAAAGAAAGAATAAGTCACAGAAGCTGTTCACCTCTACCCTTTATTATCTCTGTAGACCCACAACAGTTTGGCTTAAGTTGTTAAATTTTTCCTAAGCTATAATATTTTACCTCCCTTTTCTCAGTGTAATGACAGATACCTATTTTTAGCATTTTGGTGTATTGTGAAAAGCACTGCACTTGACATCAGAAGATTCAGGATCAAGGCACAACACAAATATTCATTAGTGTTGTGACCATGGAAAGTGACTTTCTGAGACTCACAATCATCATCTGTGAATATTTTTTTTAAATAGGAAACTTTTCCCCCATCTGATAAATGGTCAAAGGATATGAACAGGCAGCTTTCAGAGGAAGAATTAAAGCCATTTATAGCCATATGAAAAAATGCTCTAAATCACTATTGATTAGAGAGATTCTAATCAAAACAACTCTGAGATACCACATCACACCTATCGTGACAAAACAGGAAGATGATAAATGTTCACAGCCACAGCATGTGAGGACTGTTTCTAATAGACCTAGCACTTCATAGCAATGCATGGACCTAAAACTTTTCCAAAGGAGTCGATGCAAAATGCCATCCACATCCAGAGAAAGAACTATGGAGTTGGGATGCAGAATGAAGCAGACTATTTTCTATTTTGTGTTTTTCTCATGATTTCTTCCATTTGTTTTAATCCTTCTAAGCAACATGACTAATGTGAAAATGTATTTAATAGGAATGTATGTGTAGAACCCATATAAGATTGCATGCCATCTTGGGGAAGGAGGGGGAAAAAATTTAATTTATGAAAGTGATTGTTGTAGACTGAAAACGAATAAATTAATTTACAAAAAAACCCCAAAAAACAAATAGTAAACCTTTGACCAAGATGGCTTTCTGAATGACAGGCAGATTTATCATCTCTCACATATGTCCTCCAACAAAGGCCAGATCAAATAATTATCAAGAAATCCAATGAGGACCTACAGTAAGTGATACCTTCCATCTTGGAATTGCATAAGAAGCCAGTTAGACTCTAGAATAAAAAGAAAAGAGTCCTATTAGCAAAATCATGGCAGAGTAGCCTCCTATTATGCCCAGATTTGGGCCAGGGACTCCTGTAGTCTGCAAGTCTCTGTGTGGGAAGCAGGAAAGCACTCATTGCAGAGGGCTTCCCCAAGAAAGCACTATAGTGATCAGAAAGTTTCACTGAGATATGGTGGACAGTGAGCAGCAGTCAGAATACTGTGATGCCACAGCTCCCAGAAACAGACCACAACTTTCACAGCTCAACAGACCAGCACAACTCAAGACCAGAGTTCCAGTGGTCTTCCAGAAATGTCAGAGCACTGTGGACCATAAAGATCCATGGGGCACTAACACCAGGAAATGGAGATTGGGAGCCTGGCCCAAGGACAAAGCCCAAATTCAAGACTAAAACTGGAGAGATGAGTAAAGAAAACACTATGCAGTATAAAAAAATTATTGTAGATATAGAGAT
Source organism: Potorous gilbertii (assembly GCA_028658325.1). Lineage (NCBI taxonomy): Eukaryota > Metazoa > Chordata > Mammalia > Diprotodontia > Potoroidae > Potorous > Potorous gilbertii. The sequence continues at coordinate 128,209,631 of CM053773.1, forward strand.
ACCCACACACAAGAACTAGCTCTGTGACAACTGCAAAAAGAAATTCAAAGGAAAACATTAAATATATATATATATATATATATATATATGTATGTATGTATGTATGTATGTATGTATGTATGTATGTATATTCCACTACAGGACTGTAAGAACTCAGAAGAAATAAGGCAAAAGAAAAAAAATGAAATGAAAGCTCTGGAAGAAAGATTTAGGAGAATGGTAAGGGTAACTAGGTAGCACACTGGATACAGTGCTGTTTAGGAGTCCACAAGGTCTGAGTTCAAATCCAGCCTCAGAGCTATGCTAGTTATCTATTATTCTAACCTTCAGTGAATCCATTTCTTGGGAAATTTTGTTGTTCAGTTGTGCCAGACTCTTTGTGACCCCATTTGATGTTTTCTCAGCAAAGATATTGAAGTGGGTTGCCATTACCCTCTCTAGCTCATTTTACAATGAGGAAATTGAAGCAAACAGGTTTAGGTGACTTGCCCAAGGTCACACAGCTGATAAATGTCTAAAGACATTTATCTGTCAAATGTTCACAGATTTGAACTCAGGAAGATAAGTCTTCCTGACTCCAAGCCTAGAACTCTAACCATGTGCCACCTAGCTGCCCTTCCATTTCTCCTAAGTCTTTCTTCCAACTTTTATTTTTTTCTTTCTCTCTTGCTTTTAAATCACTTAACATATAGAAGTCTGCCACCATTTCCTTATCTGTAAATAGGAATAATAAAACCACATACCTCCCAAATCCTTTTGAGAATCAAATTAGATATAAAGTGCTCTGCAAACTTTAAAGAACTATATGAAATCCAGTTGTTACTATGATAAATATTAATTTATTTTATTCTACCCTTGAACCAAATTCATCAGTTGGCTGCTATAGACTTTGCTTCATCTGCATGTCATTGCTCCAGTTACATATAGCCTGCTACTCTATTCATGTTAGGTTGAGTGGTGAATTCTATATTCTATATAGTGATCCTGTAGTATTTTTTAAAATTGCTTTTCCTTAGAAGAATTTCAATTTTCTTAGAAGAATTTACACACATTACCATATTGGTTCAAATATAGGTCACATGCATTTTTTTCTTCCTGGATCCAGTTTTTATAAAACTTGATTTCTGCTTATAATTAGTGTTATTTTAAAGTGTAGTCTACGTATATATTTTTTTCCTTTAAAACAAATATCATTTTAGAGTGTGATCTGTATTTGTACCCGTATCTTTCATCTTGCCACCATCCCTCTGAGGTTTTGTCCCCCATATTTATTCCTGACAATAAAAGTGATTATACACATTTTGCTATTTCTCATTTGGTGGTCTCATTCTCATTCCTCATTGGGGAATTATTTGGTGGTTTATTTATTTGTTTTTTCTTAGCCATATGAAGCATAGAGTTATTTCAGATGTTGCCTTTTGGTTTTTTGTTGAACTGGCTTCCCACCAGCTCATTTTGGGGGTCATCTTAAATTTTGCTGGATCTAAGACCCCCTAACCACAAGTGGAGATGAAACAACAACTCAGAATGACAGGAAGGTTCCCTCGACCTATTTGCTCTTTTCTAGTCAGAGTTAATGATTTGCTAGACTGAACATTTCTGTCTTATCACTGCTGTTGCTGTGTACCAGCAAGACCCTGTGACATTTAATTCTTGATCACCTGAGAGATCAACTGTAACTAGCCCAGCCTGGCAATGCTTTCTTCTTGCCCTGACTTCCCTTTCCCTATTCCCCCCTGCACCTCTCATTTTCTTGCCCCATTTCTTCAAACCAGTCACACAAACTCTAATGAGCAAGCTTGGCCCTGAGGTAGAGAAAATCCACTTCTCTTCTTTTAGTGCAGAGCTGGGGGAAACTATGAGGATATAACATTATATCTACTGTCACATGGGCTAATGTCTTAATTAGTTTTGTTGAGCTTTCTTTCCTCTTTGTTTTAATACATTGTTGTTACACGATATGGCTCTATGGGGTAGAGACAAGGTGGAATGTACATGGAAATAAAGATGAGATAAAACACTTAGCCATTTTTTTTTTAAATCACATACCTATATAGAGGTAACCCAGGTTTAGGCTTCTAGTACCTGTTACCTCTTGCCTTTTGAAGACAGTGGCAGGGAGTTGGGTAAGGTAAACAGGAGCCTAAATGACCTAAGAAGTTACATGTTGTAAGCTGATGGAATCAGAGAATGATACAGTGGATAAGGGACCTGCGTGGAGGTCTGATCCAGCATCTATTCAAAATAGAGCTAAGAATAACAAAAACAATAAATAGCCAACATAATAGTGCTTCCTTTGTGCCAACCATTCTGCTAAGTACAAAGTAGGGGCTCTTATTGTCCCTGTTTTACAGAGGAAAAACTGAGACAAACAGAGGTCAAGTAACTTACCCAGGGACACGCAGTGTCCGAGATTGGATTTGAACACAGATCTTCCTGGCTCCAGTTGTAGCTCTCTATCTATTGTGCCACTTAGCTGCCCACATATAGTATATGTGATATATTTTCAGCCAGCTTCTACCTAGAGGCATCTAAAGAGAAGGAACCCATAAACCTCCCAGTGCAGCTAATTCCACTTGGGGATACCTTTCATGGTTAAGTGGTTCTTTGCCATTTCATCCACTGTTCCTCTTAGGGCCAAATAGACCAAGTCTAATCTTTTTATATGACGGACCTTCAAATATTTGAATACAGATTTAAACTCTGCTTGAAAACCTCCAAAAATGATGAACCCACAGCAGTCCAAGGCAGCCCAGTTCCATTATGGATTGCTCTAATGATTTGTTTTTGTTTTTTACCCCTAATGTCAAACCTTAGTTGAACTCTTTGCAACTTCTATTTATTGTTCTTGGTTTTGCCTTCTGGAGCTAGACAGAACAAACTTCATTTCTTTCCCACAAGATAGTCTTATTTGAAGACAGCTGTCATGCTCTCCAGCTTGGTGGCTCAGTGGATAGAGTGCTGGACCTGGAGTCAGGAAGACCTGAGTTCAAATGTGGCCTTAGACATTTATTAGCTGTGTAACTCTGGGGAAGCCAGTTAACTTTCATTTGCCTTAATCTACTGGAGAAAGAAACAGCAAACCACTGCAGTATCTTTGCCAAGAAAACCCCATAGACAGCATTGATATTCTGTGGTCTATGGGATCATGAAGAGTCAGACACAACTGAATGCCTGAACAACCACAAACGTTCTCCATGAAAATTCTCTCCTTGTTGAGCATGCCCAGTTCCTTCCACCAGTTCTCTTATGGCACAGACTCAAGGCTCATCATCATCCTGGATATCCTCCCCTATACCCTCCTTAACTTATGAATGTCCTCTCTAAACCATGGAGTTTGGAACTGTGCTCCAGCTGTTCATCATCCAGGTGTGTTATGACCAAGGCAGAGGGCAGTGGGAGTATTGTTACCTCCATATTTCTTAAAGCTTCAGCTCTCTTAATGCAGGCAAATTCTTATCAGCTTACAATACACTAAATTCCTCAGGTCTTTTTGATCGATGAGACAGTTAAGTGGCACAGTGAGTAGCAGAGTGCTGGATCTGGAGTCAGGAAGACCTGAGTTCAAATTTTGCCTCAAACATTTATTATCTGAGTGACCCTGGGCACGTGACTTAATTGCTGTCTACCTCAGATTCCTCACCTATAACATAGGGATTATAAGACTACCTACTTCCCAGGGAGGGCATCTAGGTGGTGCAGTAGATAGAGTGCTGGGTTTGGAATCCAGGAAGACTCTCTTCATTAGTTCAAATCCAACCTCAGACATGGACTAGCTATGTGACCCTGAGCGAATCACTTAACTGGGAAGGCCCTATGAGCTGAAGAAGGAAATGGCAAATCACTCTAATATCTCTGCCATGAAAACCCCAAAATAGGGTCGTGGAGAGTAGTCCATGACTAGAAACGACTGAACAACAAAAACTTGCCAGGGTTTCTGTGTGAATCAAATGCGATCATTTTTGTAGTACTTTGTAAATATTAACGGTTCTTCATCATCGTCATCTTTATTTTTTTCCCAGAAAAACTGCTATCTAGCCATGACTTTCCCATCTATAGTTTTGTGTTTATTTTTCCAGGCCTCTCAAATCCTTCATTAGAGGGAAATCTTGGAGAGGGATTAAAGAGGGATAGGGTTGGTTAGAGCATTAAAAAGGCATCCGGTAGCAATGCATCACTGAAGCAAGGTGGTCTTAATTCATTTTTAATATAGAAATATATAAAGCACCAAGTGAAGTCAGTGCCCTGTGTGAGACTGGCATTCCAAAAATTCCCTTCGTTTCTTAGCCTGACAGATCCCAAAGAGGTCCTGGCTATGCCACCAGATTTACCTGTTTGAGTTGCAGATAGTAGGCACTCTGTAAATATAGAACAAATGATTGATGGATGGATTTCACTTACCCTCTTGTCATATCTCATTTTTCTTCCTGGTGGGTGCTTGAATGCACAGAGATGGTCCTGACAGTGCTCTGTAAGCCTGCTAGATAAGTCGATGAAAAAAAGCTCAAATGAGATGATAAGTTGACTTCTCAAATAGTTAACTGCCTAGACCAAGCCAGTGGAAAGATGAATGTGAAAGTTGGAGGTAAGGTTTGGGGAAAGGGGGTCCTGGGAAAAGTCTTAGGAGTTGAAGCCTTACATTCCTTCCCACACTGAGCACATAGCTCTGCATGGATTGGGTTTCATTTCAAAAGCTTCAAGATGTGAGACTTTAAAAAACAGGCTTTGCAACCACACTCTTACAAACTCTGTCCTGGCCCTGGAAAAAGATGAACTCAGTGACTCCTTCTAAAGGAACAGTCCCCAGAGGCTTTAAGATAAATGTGAAAAGGCCCCTGGGTGTACTACACAGCCTATACTATTCCTCCTACCTAACAGTATTTATGGAGGTGAGATGACAGAAGTGACCTGGCCAAGGAGAGCTCCCATTAGGTCAGATAATCTGTCCCCTGGCCAAGGAGAATTTGAGACACTGAAATTCTTTGTAAACTCAGTTTGAGATTTCTGCAAGGTTAGTTTTGCCTGGAGGATATACAATGCCTCACACTTTCCATTATTGGATAATTAATGTGTTGGAGGTAAACAACACTTTCCCTGCTCCTGGGAGGCCCCAAGCTTCTCTTGCAGAAATGTTAAGCCACTGTCTCTCCTGCAAAGCAATGTTGATTATTTATATAGTCAAATGTATTACACAGGGAAGTGTGGCCAGCCCCTTCCCAAAGCTTACCCTCTAAAACAGCTCACTCCCCATATTTTAAAACTTTCACTATCCAGAAGGTTTGTTTTTTTTTTTTCTGAATACTCTCCCTCCTGACCTTCAATTCGGAGGACTCCTGTCTTTAAGACAGGAAGCCTTCTTTGATTCAGAAGTTGCCTTTCATCTGCTCTGTAGATGGTGATTTATATGTATTGTTTTACATTAGAAAGTAAGCACCTGGAGGACAGGGACAATTTTTAATTTTTTTAATTTTTAATTAATGGGGGAAAAAGCTTTTCCATTACATAGTATAATTTTTAAAAAGACCATTACTCATGAAATTGATTATCTATTATGTAAAATCTGCTATTCCTTTTAAATATATACTAATCTTGTAAATTTCCTCTTTCTCCTCCTACTATGGTTACGATTAGACCACGAATAGATAAATATGTAAAATTATTCTATACATTCTTCTATTTATCAGTTCTTTCTCTGGATGCAAATAGCATCTTTCTTCATATGTCTTTTATAGTTAATTTGGGTATTTATAATGGTCAAAATGACTTATTCACTCCAAGTCATTTTTTTCACTTTATTTTTAATACTATTTTATTTTTTCCTAATGAAATGTTAAGACAATTTTTAGCATTCATTTTTAAAGGATTTTGAGTTCCAGATTTTTCTCTCTCTTTCCCTCCCATCTCCTCTTCCTAATATGGTAGTCAATTTTGGTATAGGTTACATATGCCATATATACATATATATATATATATGTTATCATGTAAAACTTATTTCCATATTAGTCATAGTTGTGAAAGAAGAAACAGACCAAAATAAAAAATAAAGTAAGTGGGGAAAAAAGTATGCTTCTATCTGTATTCAGAGTTCATTAGTTCTTTATCTGGATGTGGATAGTATTTTCCTTCATGAGTCCTTTGTACTTGTCTTGGTTCACTGTGTTGTTGAAAAGAGCTGAGTCATTCATAGTTGATCATCACACAGTGTTGCTGATACGGTATACAATATTTTCCTGGTTCTGCTCAATTCACTTTGCATCAGTTCATACAAGTCATTTTGGATTTTTTTCTGAAATCTGCCTATTCATCATTTCTTATTGTACACTAATATTCTATTACATTCATGTACCATAACTTGTTCAGTCATTTCTCAATTAATGGGCATCCTCTTAATTTCCAATATTTTGCTATCATGAAAAGGACTGCTATAGATATTTTTGACATGTAGGTCCTTTTTTCTGTTTTACATCTCTTTGGGATACAGATCTAGGAGTGGTATTGCTGCATCAAGGGGTTTGCATAGTTTGATTGTACTATGGGCATATATCCACATTGCTTTCCAGAATGGTGGGATCAGTTCAAAACTCAGTTCATTAATGTCCCAGTTTTCCCATATCCTGTCTAACATTTATTGTTTTCCTTTTTTGTTTTATTAGCCCATCTGATAGGTGCAAAGTGGTACCTCAGAGTTGTTTCAGTGTTGTGCATTTCTCTCATCAAAAGTGATTTAGAGCACTTCTTCATCTGCCTATAGATGGCTTTGATTTCTTCATATGAAAACTTCCTGTTCCTATCCTTTGACTATTTACAACTGGGAGATGGGTTGTATTCTCACTTCTCCATATAGTTGAGAAATGAGGGCTATATCAAAGACACTTGTAAAGATTGCTTCCCAGCTTTCCTCTTTCCTTTTAATCTTGGTTGCATCGGTTATTGTTTATACAAAGCTTTTCAATTTAATATAATCAAAATTACATTTTTTACATATTGTAATGCTCTGTATCTCTTATTATTTGTTCATGAATTCTTTCCCTCTTCATAGATCTGACAGGTAGATTATTCCTTGCTCTTTTAATTTGCTTTCTTATTTTTCTTTTTGGTTAGATTTACCAGATTCTGAGAGGGACACTTGAGGTTCCCCATTAGCATAGATTTGCTCTCTATTTCTTTCTGTAACTCAGTTAACTTCTTTAAGAATGTGGATGCTATACTGCTCGGTGCATATATGTTTAGTAATAATATTTCTTCATTATTTATGGTGCTTTTTAGCAAGATATAATTTCCTTCTTTATCTCTTTTAATAAGATCTATTTTTGCTTTTTTTTGTCTGAGATCAGGATTGCTACCCTGATTTTTTTACTTCAGCATAATAGATTTCTTGCCCCTGTGTGTGTCTCTCTGTTTCAAGTGTGTTTCTTATAAACAACGTATTGTAGATTTCTGGTTGTTTATGCACTTTACTATCTGCTTCCATTTTATGGGAAAGTTCATCCCATTCAGACTCACAGTTATGATTACTACCTATACATTTCCCTCCCTCCTATTTTTCCTTATTTTTGTCCTCTTTCTCCTTTCACCCTTTCCTTCCTCACAAGTGTTTTGCTCTGATCTACTACCTCCCCTGATTTGTTCTCCTTTTTGTCAATCCCCACCACCCCCTTTACTTGATTTCCTTCTTCCTACTTCCCTTTAAGTGAAGAAAGATTTCTGTATCCAGCTGATTGTGTATGTATGTGATTCCCATTTTGAACCTATACTGATGAGAGTTCAAGTGATTCTCATTACCCACCCTCCCATCTTCTCCTCTACTGTAACAGGTCTTTCATGCCTTTACATGTGAAACAATTTGCTCCATTCTACCTCTCCCTTCCTTCTGCACCCATTGTATTCCTCTTTCTCATCCCTTAATTTTTTTAACATCATTCCCTGAATTTCACCTTATACTCATACTGTCATTCTCTATGTATTCCTTCTAACTGTACTATTAGTGATACAATTTTAAGAATTACAAGTATCATCTTCCCATGTAGGGATAGAAATAGTTTTAATAAATATTGAATCCCTTATGTTTTCTTTTCCCTTTTTACCTGTTTATGCTTCTCTTTAGTCTTGATATTGGAAGTCAGATTTTTGATTTAGTTCTGGTCTTCCCTTTATGAAAGCTTCAAAATCTTCTATTTCTTTGAATGATCATTTTCCCCCACGATATAATATGCTTAATTTTGCTAGGTAATTGATTCTTGTTTATAGTCTTAGCTCCTTTGCCTTTCAGAAAATCATGTCCTATCACCTCTGATCCTTTAATGTTGCAGCTGTCAAGTCCTGTGTAATCCAGATTGTGACTCCCTGATATTTGAATTGTTTCTTTCTGGCCACTTGTAGTATATTTTTCTTAAACTGATAATCCTTAAATTTGGTTATAATGTTCCTTGGAGTTTTTATTTAGGGATCTCGTTCCTGAGGTGATCAGTGGATTCTTTCAATGCCTCTGGTTCCAGGACATCAGGACAGTTTTCCTTGATAATTTCTTGAAAGATGCTATCCAGAGCCTTTTTTTTTATTATGGCTTTCAGGGAGTCCAATGATTCAGTATTGTTTCTCCTGGATCTATTTTCCAGGTTAATTGTTTTTCCCCAAACTCCAAAATACCATGAAGTATTTTACCTTTTCTTCTATTTTTTCATTCTTTTGAATTTGTTTGATTGATTCTTGATGTCTCATAGAATCATTAGCTTCCACTTGCCAAATTCTATGTGTGGTTTTCCTCAGTTAGTTTTTGCACTTTCTTTTCCATGTGGCCAAGTATACTCTTTAGAGAGTTGCTTTCTTCAGTGGATTTTTTTGTATCTCCTTTTCCATTTGGCCAATTCTACTTTTTAAGCAGTTTTCCAAGCTCCTCTTTTTTCATAATTCTCTTGTATCACTCTAATTTCTTTTCTCATTTTTTCTTATAACTCCAGTATATGATTTTTAACCTCATTTTTGAGTTCTTCCATGAGTTCTTTCTGGGCTCAAGATCACTTCTGTTTTTCTTTGCAGTTTTGCCCATAAGAATTTTGACTTTGTTGTCCTCTTCTAAGTTTGTGTATTGTCCCCTGTCACCATAGTAAATTTCTTCTTTGCTTATTCTGATTCCTCCCATTTCTTTTTCTTATTGCTAAAGTTAACATTTCTAGTACCATAATGAATAACAGGGGTGATAATGGACACCTTGTTTCGTAATAGCTTTCTATGGTCAGATTCTTTTTTTGTTGTTTTTTGCTCTCTTTTTTGCCCTTTTTCCTTTCTTTTAAATTTGAACTCTTCACCTGGGGTGGAAGAAGCACTGTCTCAGGCATCTGATCCTACTATCTATAGGACCTGACTGTTGCACTGATGTTGCCCTGAGGTTCCCTGGGGACCCTTGTGTCTGGTGCTGTGCTGAGGGGATGAGATGGTGGATGGCTAGTGTTGCTGGAATACATAGGAGTCTGGCAATTTACCTGGTGCCGATATGGGGCCATAGAGGTGGTATGTAGTATGTACTATGTATGTAGTATGTATGTAGTGTGCCTAGTGGAATACTTTTGCATTTGCCTGGGGTTACTCTGAAGCACATGGAGGTCTGGTCATTAGAGGATGCCTGTTTACTCTGGGTAGTACTGAAGTATCTGGAGGTCTAGCCATTAGAGCATGGCTGTTTGCCTGGGACTACATTGAAGCCCATAATGGTTCTTAGAACTGGAGTTTGCCAGTCTCTTGACTATTCTAAGGCATGTAGGAGTTCCTGGTGTTGGCATTTGCCTATTTCACCATATTGGAGCTCAGGATCTCCCACTGGTTTTGTGAAGTGGGGCTTGCTGCTGGTTTGTTTGGATGCTTCCTGTCCTGGGATGTGCTCCTTTTAACCTGAGTGAGATGGACATTTCTTTCTGATCTTCCAAGTTTCTTAAGCTAAAAGATTATTTAACACCAATCTTTTTGCTGATTCTGCTGTTCTAGGATTTATTTTGTGCACTATTTTATGGTTGTTTGGAGGGGAATATGGGAGTGTTACAGTGATTCAGTGCTTACTCTATCATCTTGGCTCCCAGAAGCTCACTATAAAATATTTCAAGGACAATTAATTCCAATACTATTTTTAAAAAGGTAATAAAAAAGGAATAAAAAAATCCTACCAAATTCCCTCTATGAGACAAATATTGTTTTGATACCTAAACCAGAGAGTGAAAACAGAGGGAAAAACAATCTATTGATCAATTTCCCTAATGATTTTTGATAGAACAATTTTTATCTAAAGCACTAACAAGTAGATTACAATAATACATCACAAAGGTCATACATTATGACTAGGCTAAATTTGTACCAAGAACTCAGGGCCAGTTCAATATTAGTAAAACTATAAGTATAATTTAAAAAACAGCAAAAATCATATGATTATGTCAATACATGCAGAAAATTTTTTTTTGACAAAATAGAACACCCATTACTATTAAAAACACTGGAAGGCATAGGAATAGATAGATTCTTTCTTATAATTCGAATCTATTCAAAACGAGGAACAAGCATTATCTACAGTGGGAATAAACTAGAAACCTTTCCAGTAAGACCAGGGGCGAAGCAGAAATGTCCATTATCACCATTATTATTCAATATTGTACTAGAAATGCTAGCTCTAGCAATAAGATAAAAAAGAAATTGAAGGAATAAGCTATCATATTTTTTTCAGATAAGATCATGGTATGCTTAGAGAACCCAAGAGAGGCAACTAAAAATAGTAGTTAAAACAGTGAACAACTTTAGCAAAGTTATAAAATATATAGTAAACCTACACAAATAATTAGCATTTCTGTATATTATCAATAAAATCTAGCACAGTGAACTACTGGCTGATTTATTCTGACTTCCTCCAAATTCCTTTTTAGTGTATTGTCTTCTTCTATTAGATTTTTTTTTCCTTTTTTTTTTTATTAAATTTTTATTTTATTTATTTATAAATGTTCTACAATCACTTCCTTAAAATTAAGATTTTATACCCCCACACCTACCCCCCCTACCCCCCTCCCTCCCCATG
>CM053773.1:128221180-128242292 GCA_028658325.1 Potorous gilbertii
ATAATCATGTGGTTTTTGTTAGTTTTGTTGCTGATATGATCAATAATGCTAATAGTTTTCCTAATATTGAACCAGCCCTGCATTCCTGGTATGAAACCTACCTGATCATAATGTATTATTCTCATGATAAGATGCCTTCTATTAGATTTTAAGCTCTTTGAGGACAAGGATGGTTTCTTTTTTTATATTTGTATCCCCAGCACTTAGCGCAGTACCTAACACATAGTAGGTACATAACGAATGTTTATTGACTAGTGATGTTAAGTAATTTTATTTCTATCCTGTTGTCATTATATTTGTCCTTGAAGTTTTTTGAGTAAGGGAGAGGAGGGAGGATAGTGGTTTGAGAGAGTGGTGCCTGAGAAAGTTTAACCTGCCAGTGGTTTGCGGGATGGACTGGAGGAGAGAATGAAGGCAGAGAGAATAGTTGGTGACATTAGTTAAGGCAGTAGTGTCTATAAGGACCTGAATTAAGGTGCTGGCAGTGGGAAGGGAAAAGAAGAGTCATATGCAAAAGATATTTTGAAGTGAGACTTGGCAAGGAAGAGAATTCCCCCATGGTAAGAATGTGACTATAGTTCTTTCTTGTTACTACTATTTGCAGAGGAGATCTAGCCCTGGTGGCCCTGTCATTCCTCTGCTTAAGAAGCATTAGGATCTTCCTGTCATTTCTGGATAAAATAACCTGTATTTTCTCTGAAGGACTGGCCACATTGTTTAAATACAAAATGTGTTCTTGCCAAAAAGACTATTTTATGGAGAACTCACATAGGGCAAGCATTTACATGGTGGTCAGAAGAAGCGGTACAATGACACTCTCAAGGTCTCTCTTAAGAATTTTGGAATTGATTGTGGGACATGGGAGACACTGGCACAGGACCACTCAGCATGGCATGCCCACATCAGAGAAGGTGCTGTGCTCTATGAGCAAAGCAGAATTGAAACATTTCAAAGGAAATGCAGGATGTGCAAATTTAGAATATCCGCCCCAAATGTTCACAAGGACTATTTGTGCCTGACCTGTGATAGAGCAGTCTGAGCTCTTATTTGTCTGACTAGCCAGTTGGACACATTAAAATTTGACTTTTCCATTGTGTTGTCATTTTGGTCCTCTGAGAAAGGACAACCAGGATAAAATACACATACTTGTATTTGCCACTTAAGTCCTTCACAGTCTAGTTCCCACCTGTCTTTCCAGACTTATTTCTTACTATTTCCCCTCCTTTCACTCCTCATTATTTCATGTAGATATTTCCATGTTTTTCTAAAATCATTGACTTCATCATTTCTTATATCATATTCCATCAAAATTATATACAATTTGTATAGCCATTCCCCAATTGATGGGCATTCCTGCAATTTCTGGTTCTTTGCCACTACAAAGGGAGCTACTATAAATATTTTTGTACAAATACTTCCTTTTACCTTATTTGAAAGCTCTTTTGTATATAGACCTAATAATGATATTACTGGGTAAAAGGATATGTACAATTTTGTAGCCTTTTGGACATCATTCCAAATTTCTCTCCAGAATGATTAGATCAGTTCACAAATCTACCAACAGTGAATGCATTAGTGTTCCAATTTTCCCATATCCCTTCCAACATTTTTCATTTTCCCTTTCTTTCATATTAGCCAATCTGATAGGTACAGGATGAAACTTATTACTTGTTTTAATTTGCATTTCTCTAATCAGTAGCAATTTAGAGCATTAATTCTGTAGATAACTTTGACTTCCTCATCTGAAAAGAGGAAAGACTTGTATATTTGAAAAATGAAGCCTTTATTAGAGAAACTTACTATATAACATTTTTCAGTTATGGTTACTGTATGTCCCCACATCATAGTCCTCCCCCACACTGTTTATCCTAATCTTTCTCTGTCTTTCCTTTCATCCTGTGTGTACTCAAAAGTGTTTTGCCACCCACCCCAATCCACCTCCCTGCTATCTGTTCATAATAAAACAATAGATGTCAACACAATGACCAGTTCCTAAGGATATTTAACCATTATAAGTCTCACAAACTCTTCATTTCCTTGATGGAGAGCTGTGGCATCCATGGGTAGTATAGAAATTTGTCTGTAGAAATCTCAAAGACTTGACAGTTGTGAGCTGAGACAGTTTCTACATCCTTTGGTCTTCTACTTGTGACTATTGACTTACACTGGTTAAACTTTTTTTCAATTCATTTTTCAGCCTAGATATCTTATTCAGAAGACTAGGTGGTAGATGCCTGAGGTAAACATATATTCTCGTTATTATTCTTCTAATCAGGTATTCATTTTTATCTTTACTCCACATCACAGTATATAGAAGTTGATTTTGGGAATGATTGCCCCTTTGGTAACTAGTTGTTTTCTATCTGTTAAAATACAATCACTTCCATGTTTTGTAATGCTACATGATACTTGAAATGTCCAGTGGCTCCTAGCTACCTTCTTGAAGAAAATGTTGGTGTAGGGGAAAGAATGTTGGATTTTAAATCTGAGGATTAAGGTTGGAAGCTTGAATCTGTCACTACTTATGTGGGCTTGGCAGGTCACTAAGTTTCTGAGCCTCAGTTTCTTTATCTGTGAAATGAGTGATTGGACTATAGGACTTTGGGCTTTCGAGTTCAGTTCTTACTAAATAACTCTATAGTCCCTGATAAAAGCATCGCACTTCTCCATAGTCCACAGATGTTTGATGTTTCTGCTCTTGAAATAACTAAATGCTAAAAGTGTATGTTTTAATCTGGAAGTTCTTATCTGTAATTATTTATCAGCAAAAATTAAGCATCTATTATATGTTAGGCACGGTATTAGATTCTGGAATACAAAGATAAAAAGGAAGCAGCTTCTACACTCAAGACACGTATCTTATGGGGGAAAGAATGTATATACTTTTAAGAATGTACAGAAGGAATTCAAAATACATACAAGGTAGTTTAAGGAGGTCAAGAACATACACAGCCGTTGGGGGGAATCAGGAAAGTCCTCATGCAGAGGGTGACTCGAGCTAAGTCAGGGAGGTGAAGGTGAAGAGGAAGTGAATTCCAGGCATCAGGGAGAGCTGGTGCAAAGGCACAGAGATGTGAGATGAAGGCTTGTGTGTTAGAAATAGACAAAAAGCCATGTTGACTGGTCCATGAGGATCATGAATGAATGAATCTTGGAATGCTCTGGAGGGATGCTGAAGAGGGAATGAATTCACAGAGGATGGCATCAGAAACAAAATCATGTGTATCAGGAACAGCAGAAAAGCCAGTCCACATGGACTCTGGTGTGTACTATGGGAGGCTAGGTGGTGCAGTGGATAGAGTGCTGGCTTTGGAGTTACGAGGACTTGAGTTCAAAGGCAATCTGAGACACATAAGTGACCCTGGGCAAGTCATTTAACCCTATTTGCCTCAGTTTCCTCATCTGTAAAATGAGCTGGAGAAAGGATATGGCAAGCCCTCCTGTATCTTTGCCAAGAAAATCCCAGATGGGGTCATGGAGAGTCAGACAGGACTGAATTGACTCAGCAACTGCAACAGTAACAACTACATGGCCTATGATTTGAAAAGTAGGTTGAAACCAGATTTTGAAGGGATTTAAATGCCAAATGGAGTGGTTTATATTTGACTCTATAAGAAATAAGGAACCACTGGAGTTTATTGAATGGCAGAGTAAGTTATGCTTTAGGATATCATTTTGTTAGCTTGTGTGATCTTTTGAGTAAGGGATATCATTTTCCCTTGTTTTGAGACCTCTTACTTCTCTTATTTATTCTCTAAACTTTGGAAATCTAAGGTACTTTAACATTGGATAGTAACTTTTGGATGTCTCAATTGCTATATTATTTTTTATTCATCAATAGCTCTTTATGCTATCAAGCTTGATAGACAAACGTAGGTACTCCTATCTCCACTCTGTTTTATTAATTTTAAAGCCCTTTTGATTAGGAGTAAGGGAAAGTAGCATGCATTTATTATGGGTCTAGAATGCAACAGGTACTGTGCTAAGTGCTTTATAAATTTTATTTCATCTGCTCTTCACAACAGCCATGACATTCTTCTCTTCTAAAACCTCCTGATGAGGTATTTTTTTTTCATCTACCACTTCAGATCTCCCCCTGCATTGAACTCCACTTTTATTTTTTTGTGGGAATGTTTCACTTTTCCATACAGTATATCCTCATTAAAATATAATTTGTTTGAGACTTCTCTGTTTCCCCCATCATAGTTTCATCTTGAAGGAGTATGGAGAGGTATATCTCAAGTTTCTTTGTCTTTTCTTCTCTGAGAGGGAATAATCTACATTTGGAATAGTCAGGTAGCTGTGGCAGAAATGTAAATATCATACATTCTGGGCAAATCTTTGCAACATTTTCTTGTTCTCCATCAGACTGATACTCCTAGCTTTGGTGTTTTAATTACTTCTGGGGTTTTACATCAAAGTTGGCCCAAAAAGAGCGATATGAGAAGATACTTTCTTCAACTCCTCTGAAGAGAATAATAGGGCATATAACGTCATTATTGGTGTATTATTTGGCATCATTAGTTCTTTTTCTTCTTCATTAAAAGGGTTTTCTCCCTAAGAAGACAGAAGGGAAAGGATATAGGGTAAAATATAGGTGATATGAAAACAAACGATATCACTAAAATCTATTTAAAGGACTATTGCATTATTAAACAGCTTATACTTTATGCTTGCTCTTTGGAGTCCAAAAGTTATAGTTCCAATGAAATTCCTGATTTCCATTTTTTGGTGGAAGCATATTGCTTTTTAAATAGTCTGCCTTGAAATGTAAACACTTCATTCTCCCCCATGAGGAAAAATCCTCAGAGGAGAAATTATATAAGGGGCAATCCTAGTTATTGGAAGCATGCAAGAAGAATGTGGTACCCTTTCCTGGATTTATCCTAGCATAGAACACTTTGTGTAATATTTTTCATTCTTTTTTTGGCTAAAATGTGTGCACTAAATGTATGATCAGGACACATATCTACCACTTACTAGGGTTTCTCCATTTCTTTCTCTAGATAAAAATACTGTAAATAATGACAAAGAAAAAAGCAGTATCCTGTTTCAAAACACAAAATAGACTAGTCTTGTAAGCCACAATAGATGTTGTTATTTTTTGAGATATATTGGTGGAAAAGACCACTAGCTGGTAATATAAAAGAAAATTCATGTATTTGGTTTTGAAATACAATATTAGCATTTGAAACTCTAAAGTATGTAATATATTTTGCTCAAATTGGTTTTAGATTTTTTTCCCCCTCTATCTACATGGAAAGAAGTAGAGGAAAATGTAGAACATAGAGAGCTTAGGTTATCTCTTATAAACACAAAGCAGGTGTGCTTAAATTTCCATATTAAGGAAGCATTTGAACTTAATTCAATATTCATTTTCTTTAGTTTGAGAAGGAGCATGGCATAATAGAGTGGTGAACTTGGAGTCAGGAATAAGTGAGTTCAAATCTCTGCCCTCTGACAGTAGCTGTCTAACCCTAAGCAAATCACTTAACTTTTCTGAGCCTCAGAAAACTCTCTAAGATAATAAACTAAGATGATAACAGTCTTGCTAAGAGAACTCCCACACCGGTCTTTTATTTAAGAATAAGCTCTGTCACACTGTGGTAGAGTTGGAAAAATATTAGATAACACTTTGTTCATAGTAGCCACTCAATAAGCAGTTGGTGAATTGAATTTGTTGACTTGACTTTAACACTCTCAGGGATGGTAATGGACAAAATATCTTACATATAATAAGAATTCAGTCAACATTAATTGAATTGATGAATGGTCTGTCTACTTATTCTGATCTGATTCCCCTGATAACTACTGACCCACATTGGTGAGATAGTTGGGCAAGTTTAGGACTTTTTCAGTAAGTTTTTCTTTTAAAGGTCTCTTTTCAAATATATATGAAGAACTAACTCAAATTTTTAAGAATAAGAGCTATTCTCCAATTGACAAGTGATTTAAAGATAATTTTCAGTTCTCAAGGAAGAAACCTAGGGCAAATAACTATATGAAAAAAAAATGTCCCAAATCAGAAATAATTAGAGAAATGTATGTTTCAAGCAATTCTGAGGTTCTACCTCACACCAAGTATATTAGAAAAGGTGACAAAAAAAGAAAATGACAAATATAAGGGCTATGGAAAAACAGGAGCATTGACACATTATTAGTAGCACTCTGAATGTATCTAGCCATAATTTGAAATTATGGCCCCAACATTCTAAGTAGCACAAGCTTTTTGACTATATCAATTGTATCACTGCTAGACCCATATCCCCCAAAAGGTCAATGAAAATCGAAAAGGTTATACATGTTTGAAATACTTATAGCAGCTCTTTTTGTGGTGGTAAAAGTACTGGAAACTAAAGGATACCCATCAATTGGGAAATGGATGAACAAAATATGGTATGTAGATATAATATAATAATGTTGGCCTATAAAAAGGAGGAAAAAAGGACAATTTCAAAGAGATAAAGTATGTTTGATTGTATGAACTGAGGCAGAGTGAAATGAGCAGAACCAGCAGAACCATTGATACTTTAGCATCGTTATTGTAAAAATGAAAAGTCTGAAACATAAGAACTCTGATCAATCAAATGACCAACTATGATGTCAGAGGACTGATAGAGGTAAGTATAGCCTGTCTTATAACAGGGAGATGATGGGCCAATCTGAAGACTAACAAATGCATTTTTAAGTGTGATGAATGTGAGCATTTATTTTGTTTGATTGTACTTATATTACTTAGGGTTTCTGTAATTCTTTCTTCCATAATATGTTCTCCCTATCCCATCAATGGATGAGGAGAGGTGCTAGAAAGAAGAAAATGAATGCCTCCTAATTTTGATTAGTTTTCCTGTGCTGCTTTTTTTCCTCTCTGTTTAAATGTTTGTTTAAAAGGATGGGTAGGAGAAGGCAGTAGGATATATTAAAAATGAACATGATGAAAAAAAATGGTACCAATAAAAATAAGATAATTATTTAAAGTTTAGGATTACATTGGTTTTAATAAAAAAGAGGGATGCCTAGGTGTGCATATATGATAATTGATTTGCCATTTAGGACAAGTTAGGTTCAAAGTTAACCATTCAATCTAAGTTCACCAAGTTTTGCTTATTATTTTGTGGATGTTCCCAATGTTTTTAGTCACTCCTAAGCTATGATTTCACTGGGATAGAGAAACTCCCCATGTAGAAATGCCCTACATTGATGCAAATGAACAACTCATCTGTAATTTGGTGGCTCAGAAATCTGTATATAGCACCAAGAGGTTAGTGAAATGCCCATGATTAATTACACAGTATATGTCAAAAATGAAACTCAAACCCAGGTCTGCTTTGACTTCAAAGCCTGCCTATCCATTATGCCATATCCCTTCTCTTCCCAAATATATTTCTGGAATCCTAGTATTTTAAAGCTTAAAAAAGCTTGGAGATCAGCTAAACCTTTATTTATTTATTTTTTTAATCACAAAGCATTGAGTATTAAATAGCTACTTTCTCTGCTAATGTCTTCTGGGTTGTGCCACATAGATCCTTGCAAGGGGCTCTCTTTTCATGTTTCAGGCCAGCAACTGCTATTACATTGTGGCCTCAGCTTTACTCACTACAACTTGCTTACTTCTTTATGATCTTAATGCGACATCATAGGCCATCTGGCTGATTTGAAATGTGAATGAGAATAATCCTGTCCATAATAACTTGCAAGTGGAACAGTAAATCTTTAAGGATAACCAGAGCTTTTGTTTTTTAAAAATGAGTTTTCTCCAGTCTATTAATTGTTATTTTATCCTTATTTAGAGAACACCATTTTAATAATTTTTCTTTGGGGTGCAGAAA
Organism: Potorous gilbertii; assembly: GCA_028658325.1. Classification (NCBI taxonomy): domain Eukaryota; kingdom Metazoa; phylum Chordata; class Mammalia; order Diprotodontia; family Potoroidae; genus Potorous; species Potorous gilbertii. Next base: position 128,229,010 of record CM053773.1, read on the forward strand.
TGTGCAAAAAAGTGTGGTGCGTTCACTATCCTTCCCTTGTAGAGCATTATTGTGTCACTTATCTCTGTTCAGTATCTGCAGAGGTGGCATATAACTCACTGTAGCTTATCCTTGGTTGACTTTTGTCTGTACTGCAAGTGAAATGTGACTTGGATTGAGTTGGCTCTAAGCCTTTTTGCTCTCAGAGAGATCCAAAGATTATAATCTTTAACTTCTCTGATTAGATTTCTGTCTTATAAAATAGCATTCTGAGTACTCTGCCTATGAACAGGTGATTTAACTCTATTCCATACTAGACACTGCGCATGCAAGAATTCTTCTATACCCAGCACTAGGATGCTTTTATATGAAATTTTACCCATAGCACTCATAATTAATAATAGCTAAAATTAACATAGACCTTAAAGATTTCTAAAGCACTTTGCACATATTATATTGTTCTATCCTCAGCCCTGTGAAGTAGGTGCTGTTATTAGCCCCATTTGACAGAAGTGGAAACTAAGGTAGAGAGAAGTTGAGTGACTTACCCAGGATCACATAGCTAGGATATAGCTGAAGGAAGATTTGAATTTAGATCTTCCTTGCTCAAGGGTGGGGAACCTGTGCCCTCGAGGCCATATGTGGCCTTCTAGATCCTTGGGTATAGCCTTTTGATTTAATCCAAGTTTTTTTTTATTATCCTTTAAAAAATTATTTTTATTATTTATTTTCATATTATTTATATTATATAAAATATTTATTATTACCCTTTCATTAAGGGGATTTGTTCTGTGAAGGGCTGCACTTGAGGATATAGACAGCCATATGTGGCCTTTAGGCTGCACGTTCCATACCCCTGTCCAGCTCCATGTCCAGTACTCTATCTACTGAACCACCTGGCCGTCTTTAAGCTACCACTCAGACTATACTAGTTTGTCTATTGAGTTGTAAACGGGCTGTGTGTCAGAGTACTCACAGCACAGTTCACAGTAGAAATCTTTATGATCCTGGCACAGTGAAATCATGATCTAAATCCTTAATAAACTGGAGAATATCCACAGGAGGCAAACCAAGATGTTGAAGAACCTTGAGTCCACTTCACATGGGAATTAACTGAAAGAACTAGAAAGGTTAACTCTGGAGAAGAGGAGACTCAGGGGAGATATGCCTGGAGTCAAGCATTTGAAGGGCTGTCATGTGTAAGAGGGATTACACTTAGTCTATTTGACCCCAGAGGAAAGACCCAGGAGTCATGAGTGGACATTGCAAAGAGGCGAACATAAGCTTTATGGCAAGAAAAAGCTGATATGTGAACCCAAGTTTTCTGACTCCCAACTTTTTGTTCTCTCTGCTATAGGATGTACTTAGGTAGTTGATAAAGGGGAAGACAGACTTACCCAGAGCGGGCAGGGGAGAAAGAGAGAGAGAAGAGATAGGGGAGAAGAGAGAGAGAAATGAGAAGAGAGAGAAGACAGAAGACAAGGAAGGAAGGGGAAAGAGGGAGACAGAGAGACATTGAAGGGAGGAAGAGAGAGAGACAGAGAGACAGGGACAGAGAGAGACAGAGAGAACGTTATTTTTATGAAGAGCTTACAATGCCAAATACTGTGATAATCACTAAAGATACAAATACAAGAAAACAGAACAGTATCTACCTTCAAGGACCTTACATTCTAATGGGGGAAGAGAGCTTTAAAAGGGACCTTGGGGTGCGGTAGAGGAGATTGAAAGAGAGGGTAAGACTGCTAAAAGAGAGAGAAGCCCAGAGAGAGAGTTGATTCACAGTGAACTGAGCATGACTGGGCCCTCTCAGACCTCAAGGTCAGAGCTGTCACCAGTGTGGGAAGGCTATTAGTGTGGAAGTAGAGAAGCCCAGAGAGTAAATTCAGATACTTCTCATATAGAATAAATTTCTTAATATTTTCTGCATGCCCACCTCAGAATTGTTCAGTGTGCATTATGATTAAGCTAATTAAACAAGGCTAGATCCTCCTTACATAGAAACCATTTATTCCACTTGAGGTAAGTTTCATATTTTTCTGTTTTTATTATTTCTCAAGAACATCATTTAGGACCACTTAAAATAGAACACAGGACCATAGCTTTAGGGCTAACAGAGCCGTGTGGTCAGCTCCTCCAACATCCTCCATTTAAGGAGGAAGAAACAGAGACTGAGGAAATGGCTTTCTAAAAGTCACACAGGTAGGATTTGAATAATGACAGTAATCACATTTACAGAAGCACTTTAAGGTTTTCAGTGCACTTTACACATGTTGTCATAGTTGATCCTCACAATAACCCTATGAAAGAGGAGCTCATTGTTAGCCCAATTTTACAGATAAGGAAACTGAGGCTGAGAAAGCTTAATTGGCTTACCTTGGGTCACTCAGCTAGTATCTGAGACAGAATTTGAAGTCACTTCTTGCTTATTTCAAGCCCTACACTCTATTCTCTGGACCCCCAAGTCCACCACTTGAACCAAATCTTTTTATTCCAGAGTCACTGCTATGTCCCCTATACCACACTGCCTCCAAATGGAGTTATTTACCATAGTGAGGTATTTTTAGCTTCTCATGCAGCCCTCTTGGGGCAGCTAGGTGGTGCAGTGAATAGAGTACCAGTGCAGGAGTCAGGAGGACCTGAGTTTAAATCTCACCTCAGACACTTGACCCTCACTAGCTGTGTGATCTTGGGTAAGTCACTTAACCCCTATTGCCTCATCCTGGCTCATCTCCAGTCATCCTGATGAACGTCTGGTCACTGGATTCAGATGGCTGTGGAGGAGAAGTGAGTCAAGTACAAGTTATCATTATTTCTCTGAAGGCATGGTCTTCTTCAGCAATGAAGGATGAACACACACACACACACACACACACACACACACACACACACACACACACCAGCCTTCTTAGAGACAAGTAAATTAAGAAGCAGACCTTTTATAGATAGTTTTTAGTGATCGTACTTAAATGTACTGAATAGCTTATTCTAGTTTGTTGTTTTTTTAAGGCTATCCTGGGGAGGGCAAGATCTAACAGATCTGCCAAGATGAGGAGACTTTGGGCATTGTTTTGGGACTATGCTTTCCATCTGTCATCCAGACATCAGCCTGGATAATTTGGGGAAGGGTTTGTTGTCAGCTTGGCTGCCTGATGAGGAATGTTTTCATTCACATAAAAATGCTTACATAGGTAAAATACTTTGCAAACCTTAAAACTAATATTGAAAGTCTCACCTCTAATGCTTACAACAATACCATATGTATTCAGCAAAAGTCATACAAGGGAGACCTAGGAAAGACCTTAGATTAAAAAGGCCAGTCTCCCTGACATTGGGGCCCATCACCAGTCATCCTACCCTGATTGCCTCCTCAAAACAAACAGAAAAAAAATGTCATAGAAGGATGAATATGCATGCTGGGGTAAGAATTGCCCACACTAAAGGAATCACAGATCCTATTAAGTACTGAGGGGAGCTGAGACTCCAACTGGGTCGCATGTACTTTCTTAGTCCAAATTATCCCATTATGAATGGGATGAGACAGGTATTATGTGCCCTTTCCACTTAACTCAGCTGTCTTTGGTACTGAAAGAACTGTCTTGCACTTCCAAGAAAGGTAGTAAAATAACTCTGGTTTAAGAAACCCCAAACCACATTCCCTCTGCCTTACTGCTAATCCCCTTCCAGGGTGCGGCATGGATGACTTTACTTGGTTGTTAAGATACAGCAGCCTAGAGAAACCTATTTCCTTCCCTTCTTTTCCCTCCCTTCTCTGTCTTTTCTCAAGTCATAGATACTTAGAGCTCCTGAGCTGAGCTTCACTTTACTGCTGGGTTTCAATTACTGCTATTGTAAAGTCACTGGATCCCTTCCCTTGACTTTCCTCCTCCTAAACCTGATTGAATTCTTCAGAAAGTGTTTTAATAACCTACAACAGTCACCTCTGACTTGGTTGGCCACAGCAATCCATTGTGCTCCCGTGCAGGATGTCCAGATAAGGGTGTCATTACAGGCCCTGCACTTCCCAGGCCTGAGAAAGCATTTGTCACCACTGCTGTCTCTGTTAACCCTACCTGGAGAGCTGAGTGGATGGGGCTTCTTAGCTCTGTGGTCCATAGCCAGAGTCAAGCAGTGCTAGGGTAAGGGAAGAGGCAGGAGAAAGAAGAGGTGATTACTTCCTGCCCCCTCTTTACTTCAGAAGGCAGAAAATCCACTCTGTTGAATGCAAAAAGTAAAACGAGCTGGGCACCTACAGTGTTTCATTTGCTTAACTGCTTTTCCTAGGGCTGCGACCAAAAAGGACCCTGCGCTTGGTACTGTGGACTGCTGAGGAGCAAGGTGGCATCGGTGCCTTCCAGTATTACCAGCTACACAAGGTAAAAACTTAGCCTGGTAGAATTCTGAGTCCCTGGTTACTATCTCCCTTATCTATGTGTGCACACAGGTACAGTGTTGGGTGCCATTTCTATCCCCATGTAAGGCTCAGCAGCTAACCTTGACTTATCTAGAAGAAGCTGAGAAGCGCTATCATAGCTCTGACTTTATCTTCTATAGAATTTTGTTCTCCTGTGCATGCGGCACTGATATCTAAAACGTGGGATCAGTGAATGTTTTCCTCTTAAGATTTGAAAGAAATGAACGCTTTACGTGGAGTCAGAAGACGTAGGTTCGGTTCCCATCTCTCTTTATTAACTGTGCAACCATGGGCAAGTAGGTGGCACAGTTGCTGGAATATTGGGCTTGGAGTCAGGAAGACTCATCTTTGTGAGTTCAGATCCAGCCTCAGACACTTACCCCCTGTGTGGTCCTGGGCTAGTCACTTAGCCCTGTTTGCCTTCATTTCCTCAGAAGTAAAATGAGCTAGAGAAGGAAATGGCAAATCAGTCCAGTCCAGGGCCAAGAAAATCCCAAATGGGCTCACCAAGACTTGGACATGACTGAAAAGACTGAAGGATAAAACCTTGGGCAAGTTGCTTATGCTCATTGAACCTTGACTTTCTCATTTGTAGAATGGAGTGATAATGCTCATCTCATGGGTTGTTGGGAGGTTCTAATGAGGTCCTGTATGGGAAAGCATTTCTTAATTGCAGTGTCATGCTTGCTACTGGAAACTCTTGTCCAAGGACAGGGGATGAGTTGGAGCTCAGCTGGTTCCATCAGATCGGCAGCCTTAAGCTTTTAAGAACATGGATTCTTCCTCCCTGAATATGGCGATTCTGAAGAATGCTCTGAACACCAATAATAGCATTTATGTAGTATTTATATGTCAGACACTGTGCTAAATTTTTACAAAGATTATGTCCTTTGATCCACACAACAACTCATAGCGGTAGGAGCTATGATTGTCCCTATCTTACTGTTGAGGAAACTGAGATTTTGTCATTTACCTGAGGTCATACAGCTTGGAAGTGTCTAAGGTCAGATTTGAACTCAGGTCTTCCTGACTTCAATCCTGGCATTCCATTCATCATAACAATTAGCCAACCTTCTAGGCTCTGAAACAGCACAACAGTGGCTTTGGATCCCCAAGTTTGTGTGTGTGTGTGTGTGTGTGTGTGTGTGTGTGTGCATCTGTGCATACATTTTCAGTCATTTCAGTCGTGATCAACTCTATGTGACCCCCTTTCTGGGTTTTCTTAGCAAAGATACTGGAGTGATTTGCCACTTTCTTTTCCAGCTCATTTACAGATGAGGAAACTGAGGCAAATAGGGTTAAGTGATTTGCCCAGGGTCACACAGCTAGTAAGTGTCTGAAGCTGGATCTGAACTCAGAAAGATGAGCCTTCCTGACTCCAGACCCAAGTATTCAGTCTACTCTGTCACTTAGCTGCCCCATTGAACCGCCATAAATAGCTATTAGTACACAGACACACACACACACACACACACACACACACACACACACACACACACAAATGGAAGACCCAAAAAGCAAACCAGGAATCTCAGCACTAAGGACAACTTAGGGCTATTCAAAATCCTTACCCAATCTGATTCTTTGCTTATACCTCCACCACATATATTCTCTGTTTGCCTCCATCATTTGCTCCCTCTCTACCTAGAGGAGTGAAGTTCCTGACTCAACTTCCAGAGACTACCTTGGGGGAGTTAATACTCAGTTTTGAAATTTTACTTTGGACCTGAGCTGACCTGATTTTGGGGGAGAGGAAAGTGAAAGAAGCCTATCCAAACACAATATTTTCAGGGGATATTAGACATTCTGTCCTAGTCATCCACCAGGAAGCCATTACTCTATGCCCTGTTGCCTGACCATACCTTGTTTCCCTCCTCCAGCCCTCTTTTTCCCTCTTTTTGCTCTTGCTCCTAGACTATCAATACCATCATTGGTACGAACAGGCCAAAGAGTGACTGCCCTCGGCTCTGTTCACAATCTCTGTGACTCCCCAAACCAAAACTTGATCCCCTCTTCCTTTCTTCTCTAAATGCATTGTTTCCCTGACTAGAGAATGCTCTTTGAGAGTAAGAACTAGCTTTTATTTGCCTCTTCTGGAAGCCTGGTGGTCCAGAGGGTGCAGCTGCATGGCTGAAACAAGAAAATAGTCAGAGTCCACTGAGACTTAGATAGTGGCTTAAAGTTCACAAAATATTTTCCATGTATTATTCCACTTAAGCTTTATAAAAACTCTGTTGAGTGAAAACTACATATATTATCACCATTCCAAGGTGAGGAAATTAATTAGTGAGAGATTAAGTGACTTCTCACCTTATCAAGCTACTAGGTTATTAATTGTCCCATTAATTGATTTCATGATTTTCTGGTATTTTCTAAGTAAAGTTTCATTTCTTCTACAAGTATGACTAATTTTGTCTCTTTATTGCCAGTGGTTATGGCTGTAATTTATCTCTCTCCTTACTACTATGAGTAGCATTTCTAGAAGTCTGGTCGTAATGGTGGGGGAAGGGGGGAGGGGGAAAGGCAGCCTGGCATTACTTCTGTGTGTATTGAGAAAGCTTCTAGTGTTGTCATTAGTATATTATGTTAGCATTGGCTTTTAGATGTATCTTTTTATCTCATAAAAATGGCCCTTCGGTATCAAAGATTCATAAGGTTTTTAGTACAAGTGAATGTTTTCAGTGACTATGGTCAACCACTAGTCCTCTTTCCTTGCTTTATCCACCTCTCCTGGTATTAGGATCATATTTCTTTCACAGAGGTTAGTAGAATATTTTCTTTCTCAACTTTTTATAATAACTTTGTATTAACTTCTCTTTAAATGTTTGATGGAATATACCTCTAATTTGGTTCAGACAAGTCTCCCCCTGTGAATTCCTGTTCAATATTGCATAGAGCCTTGGACTTGAAATCATGAAGATGCCAGATTAGATCATGCCTTAAATATGCATTAGCTGTGTGACCTTGGGCAAGTCACTTAAGCTCTCTTATCCTCAGTTATTCTGCCTGTAAAATAGAAATAACAATATCACCTGCTTCCCAGAGTTGTGAGGGATCAAATGAGATTTCTTCTCCTCCTCCTCCTTCTTCTCCTCCTCCTTCTTCTCCTTCCCCTTTCCCTCTCCTCCTCCTTCTTCTCCTCCTCCTTCTTCTCCTTCCCCTTTTCCTCTCCTCCTCCTTCTTCTCCTCCTCCTTCTTTTCCTTCCCCTTTCCCTCTCCTCCTCCTTCTTTTCTTTCTCCTCTTATTGTTATTAATATCATCATCATCATCATCATCTGATATTGAGCTGTTTAAGGACTACCCAGTACTCTTTCCCGCTGTGCCACACTGACCCTGCCACACCCTACCAGGAACAGAGAATGATAAGAAAGAAATAGTCCTTTCCTCAGAGAAGGTATTCTGTTAGACTACAGCTCATATAAAGGTAAGAAAATGCAAATGATCATCTCAGAACTTTAAGAGGGTGGGAATAATATAGTAAATCATATTTCTTCTTTGGGCTTCAGTTTCTCCTTTGTGAAATAGTGCTGTTCGATGTTCTGTAAGGGTCCTTCCAGCTATGAAATCTATGTTCTAAGCTACTATTCCCCACCTATTGTCAGTTCCATGTCTTTAAAATGGAAAACACAGTGTATTGAAAAATGTTCCACTAAAACAACCCAAAAAACCTCCAGATTTAGGTTTCCCTACTCCCCCTATCAACTTAAAAATCTGTTTAGTAGTGAAAGTACTGCAAAAGCTATTTCTTAAGGAACTTTTCTACGTCTGGGCTATCCAATTGGAAAATAAAATTAAATAGGGTATTACTTTTTATTGTTTTCCAAACAATATTGACTTTAGCTTTTTGACATTTACCTAGACTTTAAGTTTTGCAGATCTTTCCACCAAGAAAAACATGAAATTGAAAGAAATTTGAATTATGTGGCAAACCCAGGACCCAAGCTCATCTGTCATTTTCTAAATTGTTTGTGTACATAAACTCTGTGCCGTTTTCATTAATGGTATAGATAAATCATGTGTGACCATAGATTAGTTAATTGACAATAATGACAAAGAGGTAACAATGCTACTTAAATATTAGCACAATTAATATTATTAGGGCTTAATTAAACTGTCTTAAAGCCTATTGGGATGAGCATGGTGAGTGTGCAAAATGCTGGTCTTTATACACTTTTCATTGAACTGCCTCTGTAATATTTTTCAGGGAATAAGCTTTTTGACTAAAATGTGTGATAAAACAGCAAATAGGAGATGCTATCTGTGAGAAGGAAACCAAACAAGCATTAGAGTTTTCCTAGAGTTTAGAATCAGCTGCTAATGAAGCTGTCCCAAGTCTCTTTGAGCTAACATGTATTCAGTGTCAGAATAGGTTTGTACAGAGAATACCAGTTCAGTGGCCGTTTCCTTTTTCTCCTGTCTTCCTTTTTTGATTACTGCTCCTCCTCTCATCCTCTGAAAGTGGAAATCTCCATCCCACTTCCCTGAATTAGGCTTTGGGGAGCCAGTAAGAGGGAATAGCAGCCTGTTATGGTGGAAGGAACAGTGACTCTCGAGTTGAGAGGATCTGAGTTCAAATCGCACTTCAAAAGATGTGATGATGGGCAAGTGACATTTGTCTTCTGTTTCCTTATCTATTTTCTTTTAAATCTGTGATTGACAAGATGGCCTCAGTTATCATTGCTACTTCTAGATAAGTGATTCTGTGACCCTATTAGTAGTAAGAACAACATATGAGGCAAGGGACATTTTAAAATTTTGAGTTCCAAAGTCTCTCCCTCCTTCCATCTCCTCCCCTACTCATTGAGAAGGCAAACAGACTGACACCCATTATACATAGAAAGTCGTACAAAACATATTTCCATATTAGCCATGATGCAAAAAAAAAAGCAAGTAAAGTAAAGAAAGTGAAAAACAATATGTTTTAATCAGCACTCAGAGTTCACTAGCTCTCTCTCTGGAGGTGAACAGCATTTTTCATGAGTCCTTTGGAATTGTTTTGGATCATTGTATTGGTCAGAGTAGCTAAATGTTTCACTGTTCCTCATTGTTACAGTATTGTTACATGTTCTCCTGGTTCTGCTTACTTCACTTTGCATCAGTTCAGGTAAGATTTTACTGGGATGATTCTTCATTAGCTCCTTATTTTCTTTTAAAGTTGCTTCTCTCCAGTCAGTTGGTGTAACTCAGCATACTTAGAAAAGACATCACCAGAGAGATGTTATAAATAACCTGAATTCTTAATTAGAAGATGTAGAGCCAAGTTGAAGGCAGCTAGGTGGTATGGTGGATTGACTGCCAGACTTGGAGTCAGGAAGGCTCATCTTCCTGAGTTCAAATCTGGCCACAGATGTATAATAGTTGTGTGACCCTGGGCAAGTCACTTAACCTTGTTTGCCTCAGTTTCCTCATCTATAAAATGAGCTGGAGAAGAAAATAGCAAACCACTACAGTATCTTTGCCAAGAAAAACCCCAAATAGTGTCACAGAGAGTTAGATACAACTGAAATGACTAAACAACAAATCATATTGCCAAGAGGCATCAGGAACTCTACACCACCTGAGGTGTGAGTTGCCCTGGCTACACTTTTCACCATATGCATACATACATGCATGCAGATGTATGTCTATATGTGTATGTATACCCTCTAGGTAATCATCCATGAACATATAGGTTCCTGATGTATCTCCCCTTCACATGTGTGGTTTGGCCACTTAGGTGTCTAATGTGTGCTCTGGTTATAAATTTTCTTTGAGTATTCATGTTTCCTGACCATATATACTCCAATGAGTACTCCTTCCATGTGTATGTTTCTTGTTCTTGTGTGTTTCTGAATGAAGGCTATTTATTCCCTCTTGATCATCTGGTAACCCAGAGGAGAAAGTACAGAATTTGCTCAATTGGAGTGAGGGATGAGGGAAGACTGTGTCTTTTTTTTTGTCACTTAATTTGCTCTGCTCTTTGATTAAGTATCTTTTCTTTATAATTAATATATCTTCCCACTGTCTGGTAAAATCAGACCCCTAAGGGACTGTTTGTGTCTGAGTTAGGCATTCAAGTAGATAGGTTCCTCAGTTCCACATATGAAAGGGAAGCCCAGGTGATAGAAACCTAGTTTATGTAGCAGAGCTAAGATTTGAACCTAGGACCTCTAACACCAAAGCCTACATTCTTTTATTAGACCATCCTCTTGTTTTGAATTCATATTCAAAGAGATGGATATTGTGTTGGCCTTTGGATGATTAAAGAGGGGAAAAAAACACCTCACCTTTCATGCAATTGCATTATGGTACTCTGGTGGTTTATGAAGTGCTTTTTCCTTGGAATAGGTTTTAGATGTGGAATAAAAGAAGGTTTTAAATGATTCCTTTTTATTTTACAATGTAGGTACAGAGAGTTTCCAAGAAGCCATTTTAAGTAATCTGTTCTTCATGGGATAGATCTTGATTTCCTTTGTAGCCTGGAAAGGGGAAAAGTAGATTGAGTCTTTCCTGCCTTATGTACTAAACTCAGTCTGAATTCGAGTGAAGCGTTGTTTACAAAGTAAAAGTGGGGAAAAAATAACAACCTAAGAATAATATCAACCAGATTGGTGACTTTTTTTTCTTTTAGGCAAAACATGATCTGGCATCATTATAACAAGTCAAGTTTTCAGCTTTCAGAAAGCCTCATTAGACAAAGTAATCAAATAAACTTGATTGATATGTTCTATTCCATCTTGAAAAATATTTTAACCTTTTCCTGATTTATTGCACAAACTTTTGGCAATTGAATTATGGGGAGTACGATCATTGCTGTTCTGTGGTAGTCATTAATAAGAGTGGTATTTTAAATGGATTGTATTAAATGAGGGGTGGTTTGTATGAGCTGCTGAAATGCATTGCTTTATCCTAATCCTAGGAAACTGGAAGGCAAAAAAGGTCACCCAAACCTTTGTAGTATCTTATTGAATTTCCTGTCATAAAACTATTCAGAAACAAATTTTAGCAGAGCCTATGCTTAGAATATCAATATCTCACAAGATTAGATTCTCCTTTTAATTATGAAACTTGCCAACTTCTAAATGCACAGTAGCTTTGCTCAAAAATTAAGAAATATATTGAAAATATAGAGCTTAAAGGAATCTTAGAAGTTGTATTATTCAAACTTTCTACCTTTTCAAAGGCCACGGGTGGCTCAGTGCTTATAATTAGGAGTACCTGAGTTCAAATCCAGTCTTAGACAATTACTAGCTATGTGATCCTGGGCAAGTCACTTAACCTCAGTTTCATCATCTATGAGAATTAATAAAAGTACCTACCCCATAAGGTTGTTGTGAGAATCAAATGAAAAAGCACTTTTTACAGTACTTTAAACATCTTGAAGCTTGTATAAATGCTGTGGAGGAAGAAATGCAATCATCCCAGAATGGTAAACTGATATGCCAAAGGTCACTCAGAAAGTAAATAGCAGAGCTGAGATTTAATGCCAGTCATCTGACTCCAAATAAAAGGATATTTTTATGCTACCACATTAGAAATGTTAAATTTACATATAGGTAAATGGGTTTCTTTAGGTTTTTTGTTATGTTGTTCCATCATTGTACTGCTTGGGTTTATATAAAGTAGGTTTAGTTATGGTGATGTTGCTGAAGTGGGAATGATATGGTTTTCATATACTGCTTTAGAAATAACAGAATTGCTGTAGCCATTTGGTCTGATTTCATCTCAACTGTTTCCAAAGCTAGCCTGGCTTATTTCATCACTATTCCGTGCAGTATAGATTTACTAATTACAGGTTATTGACATCAGTGTTGCAGTTGGGCTTTTGTGCAGCCTGGGCTTTTCTTTTGGAGATTAGATATTTGCATGAATCTGTCAACATTTGTTGAATTTTTATTTATTTTTGTAGGCTGTTGGTTCACTACTCTTATTTTTCCAACATTCATATAATTTCCACAGCCTGGGAGCTATTTGGGCTCTAATAGTATTTGTTTATTTATTTTTAAATAAATCCTTTGCATTTATTTGCATTCCCATTGAGTAGTCTATTATGACTTGTGACTAGTATCACATGCTCTCTGCTTATAGGTAGAGATTTATCAGCCCAGCAGACTCAACTCAGTTCAATTGAATATGTACTTATCAATGCCTACAATGCCTAAGGCCCTGGGCTTGGCAGTAAATGAATGCACAAATGAATAAAAAACATTTATTAAGCACTTACTATGTGTCAAACACTGTGCTGAGTTCTGGGATTACAAACAGGGCAAAACCATCCCTGTCCTCAAGCCCATATTCTAATGTGGAAGACAACCACCTATAGGAGGTTTCAGCTACAAGTAAGATGGAAAGGCCATGGCAGATGGTAATACATCTTCTTGGATATCTCTTCTATTCATAAAATCGTATCATTTTCTGATGTGGAACCACTGAACAAGTGCCAAAACCTTAGTAGCAAGAATTTTCTTTTCTGTTTGTTCAATGGCTGTGGCTGCTGAGAAGGTAGGGGTCACCCCTGCAGAGGAGGTTGCCAAGTTACAGCTGTGACTGGAAATAGGACCAGTCATCTGGGATATGTTACAATTTCCAGAGTTTGAGGGCATACCTGCCTATTGGAGGTCCTGGGTGTATATAAAAGTAAAATGTAACGTAGTCCTTTTTCACAAGGAGCATTTATTTTGTGGCATTGTGGGTTGGGGAGGTACCATTTACACATAGATCAGAATAATACATAGTGACAATGGAGGGGTCCACAGAAAACTGCTCAATGAATTTTTTTTTTAAATAAATTTATTTAACTTTTTACATTCATTTTCACAAGATTTTGGGTTCCAAAATTTTCTCCCCATTTGTCCCCTCCCCGCTCCCCGATACACTGGACATTCTAATTACCCATATCACCAATCTGTC
>CM053773.1:128242792-128258968 GCA_028658325.1 Potorous gilbertii
TATGTCTTTACCTGATGGTAAGCAGATCTCTTCGTCCTCAGAGAGGAATGGCGCAATCCTCTGGTCACCAAGAAAAAAACCTTCTATGGTCTTAGTTTTTTTCCCTTTTCTCGGCATTTTCCCAGCCAGTTACTTGACTTTTGAGAGTCCTCTCCACCCCCCTGGCTTAGATCCACCAAGCTAGTGCTTGGGGTCTGGGATTCAAATGCTGCTCCCCAGCCTCAGGGCTTTTGGCAGCAGGCCTGACTGCTCTTCAATGGGAGCTTATCTGCTGGTTCTCAGGTGAGAGGCAGGGCTGCCTCTCAGCCTCAGTTCCCTCAGGGGATTTATGCCGAGAACTTTTGTAATGGAGCAGTGGTGGAGCTCCAGCCTACTCTGCCCGTAGCTGCCTCTGCCGCAGCAGCCGCTTCCCAGGGGGTCCGAGTCCCGGAGCTCCCCCGCTCCCCTCTCAGCCCCATCTCTCTCACTGACCTGTGCGTCTGTGGGTGGAGGGACCTTCACCGCTGCCGGAGATTCAGGTCCCTGCCGCCTGCTGAGCTCTGCTGGCTGCTCTCAGTGCCGCGTGGCCAGGGTGGGGGAGGGGAGCACTCGGCAGGACAGGGCTCTGTTCCCGTCCGGGGTACCTTTGCGGTCGGTTTTTCAGGGCTCTCTGCAGCAGAAATCTCCTTCACTGTGTTGCTGCGCGGCTTCCACTGTTCCAGAATTTGTCAGGAGTTCTTTTTACAGGAAATCTATGGGCTGTGGGTTCGGACCTAGCATAGGTGAGTCTTTTTACTCCGCCATCTTGGCTCCGCCCCTGCTCAATGAATTTTTGAAGGAGGAAAGCATATTTTCAGATGATGGATCAAAGAAGACTGTATTACTTACCTGCTCAAAATCCTATAATACATCCTTACTACCTATAGAATAAAATATGGATTCCTAAGCTTGACATAAAAAGTCCTCCAAGTTATCTTTAAGCCTTATGTCCCATTGTCCTCTTTCACAAAATCTAAATTTCGATCAAATTTAACTACTATATGAACTGCTGTACATGAACTACAATTTTATGTGCTGTCTTCCATGCCTCTAATGTACTTCTTCTTTATCTTTGCTTTTTGGGGTCATTCCCATCCTTCAGGGTTCCAATCAGGTGTCATCTCCATAAGAAAATTTCAGAAAAGTGTACCTTTAGGATTAGCATCAGAATCTCAGTTGGAAGATATATCAGAGATAGTCTATTCCAGCCCATACGACTTCTCTCTCAAAAAGCCCCCACTATAATATCCCTGACAAATAGAAAGTCAAACTCACAGAATCACAGATTTGAAGGTATCTCAAAACCTATCCTGTCCAACTTATCCATATGGTCAAGAAATTGCCGTGATCCAACAAATAGATATGTTGCCTCTGCTTGAAGATCTCCAAGGAAGGGAGTCAACCATCTCTTGAGTCAGTCCATTCCACTTTTGGACAGTTCTAATTGTTAGGACATTTTGCCTGATAGCAAGTCTTAATTGCCCCCTTCAGCTTCTACCCATTGCTCCTAGTAGGGGCAGCTAGGTGGTGCAGTGGATAGAGCGCTACTGCAGGAGTTAGGAGGACCTGAGTTCAAATCTCACCTCAGACACTTGACACTCACTAACTGTGTTGACCTTGGGCAAGTCATTTAACCCCAATTGCCTCATCCTGGGTCATCTCCAGTCATCCTGATGAATATCTGGTCATTGGATTCAGATGGCTCTAGAGGAGAAGTGAGACTGGTGACCTCCACAGCCCTCCCTCACTCAAAACAAAGTCAAGGGCAAGTCATGTCATTATTTCTCTGATGGCATGATCTTTTTGAGCAATGAAGGACGAACACACACTATGAGGATCTTAGAATAAATTTTACTTTTCTCTCTGTGTTACCTCTTCATTTCTTCTATCTCTTATGCCTACATATTTCTCAGATTTTTCTCTTCAAAGTCTTCATCAATTGGCCCACAAGCATTTACTAAGTATTTACTACATGTCCAGTACCACATGAGATGCTGGAGATACAAAGACAGAAGCAAAAGAATCTGTTGCCTCAAGAAGCTTATATTCTAATAGAAGAGGCAGTATGCACATACATAGTTATTTATAATAGACATACAAAACATATCTCTTATAACTCACACCTGAACAAAGTAGCCCTCTACAACATACCAGAAGGGTGATCATCATAAAGACATCTACTACGAGAGAATCTACTCTGTCTAAGGCATCCTGGCATCCCCACTCTAGGCCAAGATTCTTTCAAGGGAAGGTGGGGCATCACATTTGGAATATCATGTTCAGTTTCAGCCATAACATTGCAAGAAGTATGCTGATAAACTGAGTCATGTCCAGGGGAAGGCAATTAGAACAATGAGGGCTCAAAATTATATTACAGGAGGATGGTGTAAAAAAACAAAAAACAAAATTTTTCAGTTTGGAGAAGATTTGAGAAGAACCTGACTGTGGACTTCAAATTCTGGAAGAGTTATATCAAAGGTTTCCAAATGCAGTTTCAGACATTTACTAGCTGTGTGACCGTGGGCAAGTCACTTGACCTGCCTCAATTTTCTCATCTGAATAATAGGAATAATAGTGCCTATATCAACAGGGTTGTTGTAAAGATCAAATCAAATAGTGTTTACAAAGTTTTTGCAAACATTAAAGGGCTATGTAAGTGCCAGTTATTATTGATCTCTATGGTCCCATAATGCAGAGCCAGACCAGTGGGTGGAAGTTACGAGGCAACAGATTTTGGTTTAATACAGACAGGAATTTCTGAAGAACCATGCCTATCAAAATAGAATAGCAATCCTGGGGAGGCTGAGTTCCCTTTCATCTGAGGCCTTCAGTCAAAGGTTAGATGATTATTTGTAGCTATAGAATGCTCCTTGGGGGGAAAATTGCTTCTTGGAGGCGTCAGACTTGATTACCCCCAGCTTCCCTTTCAAATCTGAATATGTGTCTCTATGCTCACCCTCATTTTGTTTTCTCTTTGCTCAAAAACCACCTATTTCCTAATGAGCTGTTGACGTTTGCTACATATTCACATCAGATTTTCTGGTTTAAAATGAACAATGTCTTCTTCTCTCTTCCCTTTTTTGGAAATCAGGACATTTGGTCATTACCATCCTTCAGGAACCTCTACTGTTCTCTTGAGTCCCTTAAAAATCACCACTACCACATCTGTAAAATGTAAAATTTCAGAATCAGGGTCGTTCTTCTGGGATAGGATAGTTGAAACTATGTCAAACAACTTAGTGAACTCTCCTATCTCTTCACCTATCTCAGGCTTCATTTCTTTTTTCATCACCATTTTGCCAGTGAAAAAGCAAACAAAATATGGCATATGTAGTCAGAGCTAACATTACAAAACTAAAGCCTAAGGAATAGTTTCTATCTCTTCCCTTTTTTGTGCACAAAATATAGCTTTAAAATACTTTTTTCCCTTCCTTCCTCCCTCCCTCCCTTCTTCCTTCCTTCTTCCTTCCTTCTTCTTTCCCTGCCTCCCTTCCTTCCTTCCTTCTTCTCTCCCTGCCTCCCTTCCTTCTTTCCTTCCTCCCTCCCTTCTTCCTTCCTTCCTTCCTTCTTCCTTCCTTCCTTCTTTCTTCTCTCCCTGCCTCCCTTCCTTCTTTCCTTCCTTCCTTCCTTCTTCCTTCCTTCCTCCCTCTTCTTTTGCAAAACAGTACATTTTGGACTTTGGCCTTGATATTATCCTTCTAGGTCAAGGTCACTCTTTTGTATTCTTCCTTGGTTACATGCCCCTGTTTATATCTTTTGTCCCTGTCAAAATTTGACCATCTCCACATGTGCCAATTCCACTTGGGTCATCCTCCCCACAGAGACTTGGACTCTACGCTGGCACCACCCTGAGCTCTGAAACGTGACTTTTCATTGTACCGTACCCTGAAGCAGGTTTCTGTTCCACCATCTCCAAATCAGGCCATCACATGCATACCCTTACCTTCCAGTCACCTTTATGTATTATCTTTACCTATCATAATGTAAGCTTCTTGGGTGCAGGGGCTATGTTGCTAACTTACATTAGCATAGTCCTTGGCACATGGTCAGCTCTTGATAGATACTGTCTATCTAAAATCTGTCTAGCTCTCCATAAAAAAAAAATCTGAGCTTACTGGAAAGTTTCTAATGTTTTTTTAAAATCTCGTTGGGATTATTCATGATTATATCATTAAGTTTTCATGTTTTTGAAAGCCTGTCTCATGGGATTGTTGTGAGAAAAATGGCTTGTAAATTAGAAAAGGCCATATAAGTGTGAATTAGTCTCATTATATCCATTAAGTCATCTTCCCTTTTAAAGTCCCAGGGGATTATACCTCTCTGTTCTCTGGACTTTTAAAAATCTGCTTTTCTTAAGTCATAGCATTCCTTTCCTGGCTTACAATAAGTGATGACTATGTTCCTTTTCTCCCAAAGTTACTTCATTTCACCAATTAGTGTTTCTTCATTGGCCAGAATTAAGTCCAGTGTGTCTATTATTCAACATTGCTTCCATTTCTTTCTCAGAATTGAAACTGTCAGCAAGGCAAAACAGTTGGATGATGTGCTTTTAAATGAATAAGATTTCTGTGACTTTTGTGATATCTAAGTACTTGAAGTTCACATCATTAATCAATCAGTAAGCATTTATTAGGCATCTATGATGTGCTACCCATGTCCAAGTTATATATAAAAGCATATAAAATAAGAAAGAACACTATGTCTACCCCCATGACAATTTTGTGATTGTTACCAAAAACTTATCTATGTCTTCTCTTTGGCTAGGTAGTTCAGTCAACAAACATTTATTAAATACCTGGTATGTGCAAAGCACTATGCTAAGTGCTGGGGATCAAGAAAAAGCAAAAAAACCCCCACCAAACTGCTCTCAGGGTCCTCACAGTCTAGGTGCCCCCCAATGATCATTTATGTTCTGCTTTGGGGGATAGCTGTATTCCCCACTTCTGATGCTATCTGACTGTGTGACTCTGGGCAGATCACATATTATTGCTCTCCTCAGTTCTCTGAGATGCTAAGTCATAGAGAAGGTGCCAGCCTGCATTTGAAGAAGGAGTTTTCATGCTAGATACCAGGGAATTCAAAGGTCCAGTCCTATCCTTATGTCCTTTTATCTTCATACAAATTCTCTCTAACTGTGCTTCTAACTAAATTACATGGATTTCTGTAAAAATGTCCATCTTCTTGACATATGGTACTATATATCTGCCTCTTCTGTCAGATCTGTTTCTTTTGGGCAAGGCTATCTTTTCATTGCTATATACTCTAGTCATAAACACCATTCCATCAAGGCTGAGGGCTTTCTATGAAGTCAGGATTTATTTCCTTGAGGTAGATTTTTACACTCTCTTCATTGCTTACCTTGATTCTATACATGGGTACATAGATATTTGATGAGACCGAAAGTACTGTGTTTGATCCCATTCCAAGTTATTTTTCCCCTATTTACCATGTCATCCATGCTAGTCTTTTATGAAGTCTTATGTCCTCCTTAGGATCCAAATTTAGAGTACTCTTACCATCCCAGTCACTCTTTTCTGCATACACTGCAGTTTGTCAATATCCCTCCAAAAATATAACACCCAGAACTGAATATAACCCTCCAGATGTCCATAAGGATTAGTACCTACCAGGCAATCTCTAATTTATAATCATTTTCACTGATCAGCATTTCTTAAGTATTGAGTATGTGCAGTGTATCCTGAATTATTATAGCTACCACTGATAGAAAAAGCTATATGCTGCTGAATTGAGACAGGTGATAATATAATACTTTTGTGATGACCTTTCCAAGTGAGCAGGAATTTTTAAGAAATTTAAATGTTTTAAAGAATGATGCATCCCTAGTAGGCCACTGACCTTGGCTACTTTGACTTTTTTCTCCCTAGTTTTCATGCACCCACTACCCTCTATTCACTATAATGGCCAATATAATGAATTCAGCTTTAAATTCTTTTATTGATTTCACCATGACTTTCTAAATAACATTTCAAATTCTTGCCTTTGTTATTAAAATGATGCTTCTTGCAACCTCATATACAACTATTTACATTCTCGACATCCAGGAAAGCTTACTGATAAAGAATCAGGGACCCTCTCTAAGTCTCTATTCTGTACATGAAGGATAACTATTTAAAAATAACAACAATAAATGCTATAAATGCCTCACTGTAGTCCTAACATTCAATTAAAATATAACAAATACTTTCCAAGGTTTCATATATTTTTTCTGAAATATTCTATCCTTTTACAGAATTGGAATGTATCAGTCAATTAAAAAACATTTGACATGGTATTTTAGGGTTATAATTCATTCTCATGTTTTTACCACATTTAGTTTATAAGGAGAAGAGCAATTTTCTTTACGAATTGGCCATCTCTGATGATTCAGATTTACCTCATTTAGAATAAAAGGGTTTTTTTCCCCCAGAAAACATGTACCTAGGTTGAATGTTTTGCGATAAAAAGAAGAATCATTTTAATAAGGAACTGTTTGGTGAATCATGGGAAAAAATTTGTCAATCCATAAACATTTAGATGCTTGATCTGCCAAGAACTATATACAAGATAAAGCAAAAATAGTCTCTGTCCTCAAAGAGCTTACATTCTAAGAGATATCACATTTAAATAAACAGACAGCATAAAATATCTGGGAGTATACCTGTTAAGACATACCCAGGAACTACATGGACACAATTATGAAGCATTTTTATACAAATAAAGTCAGATTTAAATAATTGGAGAAATATAAATTGTTCATAGGTGGGCATATAACACAAAATGAAAATTCTACCTAAACTTACTTATCTACTGTCTTATCAATTAAATTACCAAAAATAAATTTTATTCAACTAAAAATAAGCAATAATAAAATTCATTCACGAGAACAAAAAATCAAAAATATCATCAAAATTAATGAAAAAAATGTAAAGGAAGGAGGTTTAGCAGTACCTGATCTTAAACTGTATTATAAGGCAGTAATTATCAGAAACTATCTGGTATTGGCTAAGAAACAGAAAAGGGAATCTGTGGAACAGAGTAGACATACAATACACAATAAAGTATTTTTATAGTGTACTGCATTATAAATAATAATTGTGTGTTTGACAAATGTAAAGATTTGAGCTTTGGGGATAAGAATTCAGTATCTGTTAAAAATTATTGGGAAAACTGGAAAGGAGTCTGGCAGATATTGGGTATAGAACAATATCTTCCACCATTTACTAAGGAAGAACATGAAAACATCACCTATCAGACTTATGGATGGAAGTAGAATTTGTGAATAAATAAGACATACAGAGCATTGTAGGATATAAAATAGATAAATTTATTTATATTAAATTTAAAAGGTTTTATAAAAATAAAACCAATGTAGCCAATATTAGAAGAAAAGCAAAAAGTTGGGGGAGGGGATTTATAGACTGTTTCTTAGGTAAAAGTCTCACATCTCAAATAGATAGAAAACTTTTTCAAATGTATAAGAACATAAATTACTCCCCAGTTGATAAGTGGTCAAAGGATATGTACAGGTAGTTTCCGGATAAAGAAACCAAAGCTTTGTATGGTCATATGAAAAGAATTCTCTAAATCATTCTTTATTAGAGAAATACAAATAAAAACCACTTTGAGATGTCGTTTCCTATCTATCAGATTAGCTAAAATGATAGAAAGGAGAAATGACAACTGTTGGAGAGAATATGGAAAAATTGGAACACCAATGCATTGTTGATAGACCTGTGAAGTGATCCAAACACTTTGTTGAGCTGTCTGGAATTATGCCCAAAGAGTTATAAAATTGTTGTATACCCCTTGACGCTATAATTCTACTATGGATCAATTTCTCCAAGTGGTCAGGGAAAAAGGAAAAGAACCTGTATTTTCTAAAAATATCTATAGCAGCTCTCTCTGGGATGGCAAAGAACTGGAAAATGCAGGGATGACCATCAGTTAGAGAATGTCTAAACATGTGGTGTATGATTATGATGGAATACCACTGTGTTTTAACAAATTATAAGTAGGTTGATTTTAGAAAAAATATGGAAAGACTTACATGAAATGAGTGAAATAAGCAGGATCAGGAGAACGTTGTACACAGCAATAACAATATTGTTCCTTTTCTGAAACTGTTTGTCCTTTGTTGCCGAAGAAGACCTTGCCATGAGAGAAATGATGACACGACTTGCAATTCACTTTGTTTTGAGTGAGGGAGGGCTGTGCAGATCACCAGCTTCACTTCTCCTCCAGAGCCATCTTAATCCAGTGACCAGACCTCAAGATGACTGGAGATGACCCAAGATGCCCTAGGAGACCTTGGGCCTTTTAGTCCCAGGTCAGGGGCCGATTGGCATCCCAGCTTCAGAGGGGTGTAGGTTGAAGGTTTTGAGAAAGGACAGTAAGGGAGAGAGAGGAGAGGAGAGGAGGGGAGGGGAGGGAAGGGAAGGGAGGAGAGCAGAGGAAAGAGGCCAGTAAAACCCAAGTCAACTGGGCATCTTTTGGCCATCCAAATTTACCTTCCTTTGGAGAGGAGAAGGAAGGGGAGGGGGAGGCAAGCAGGAAAGGAGGAGCTGAGGTCACCAGCCTCACTTATGACTATGTTGTTCTGAGTGTTATAAATACTTAGATCAATTACAAAGGACCTACAAAGAAAGATTCTACCCACTTTCAGAGAAAGAACTGATAAATAGAAATGTTTCATAGTGTAGTTTATTTATATCTATACCTACATATGTGTGTTAAAGGAGGACTTTCTCTAGTGCAGGGTGGGGAGGAAAGGAGGGAGATGGTTCAGAACTTAAAATGGAAGGGAAAAAATAAGTTTAAAAAAAAATCCAAGTCTTTGGGGGGGAAATTAGTGCTTGAGGTTGCAGCAGCAACCCTGGAGATTCTTTAGGTCCCTTTGTTAGTAGAAATCTACCTACATATTTTTCTCATTCCATTTTAATGATGAAATAATAACTAAAAGGGAGGATGTAAATATGATAGCCAATTCAGACTTCATCATTCTAGTCACCTAAAGAATGTATTGGGTTAAGTTGAAACATTTCCATATTAAAGCACATACTGGCTAGCTCCTATGAAGACATCTATGTTAATTTGCTATTTCATACAAGTCACTTCCATTTAATGAAATAATTATCTGAGGAATTATATTTGCATTCTTTCCATTTCCACACAATGGAAATGTCAGTATAATTAGCCATTAACGATCGTTTTAGAGAATTGAAGCTAGCCGCTTTGGATGAGGGGAGTTGTTTTGTCTCTTCATTTGCCCCCTTCCTGTCTTGGTGATTTATAAAAGGATGCCTGAATCAGAGCCCTCAGCACAGTTTGCCATACTATGTTAACTGCCTAAAAAGATGAGAAAATAAAAATGACTGGAGGTCAGAGCATCTCCAGGAATGAAAATAGGGGGAGAAGCACTAAAAACAAAAACAGTAGGTCTACTGCCTCAAATTCCTGTTGTTGTTTCTGCTTCTGAATGCTCTTTTTCCTCTCCATGTATGTTACTTTAGCCTTTGGGTAGATGAGTCATCCAGAAGCCCTCTTTTTCACCACTGGCCCCTCTTCAATCAGTTGGAACTAGTGGAATAACTCAACATGCTTAGGAAAGAAGTCATCAGGAAAATGTTATAAATGAATTCTGAGCTGGAAGATGTAATGAAGTTAAAGTCACTAAAGGAATGCACACAACACTTCACCTCCTAACTTTGGTTCTCTCTCATGCATGGAGTACTTTACCTGTTCCCTCTCTTTCTACAACTTTCCCCCTTATCCTCAGGTCGATGAGCCCAGTCTGTGTTAGAGAGAGTATTTAAACCTAGGTCTTCTTCATCCTGAGGTTATTATGTCTATCTAGTACTCCACACTGCTTCTCATGAATTTAGGTCCATGTCAATCAGTCATTTATTATGAATAAGTATTTGTTAATTAGCTTTGTCTCAAGTTCTGAGCTAGATACTAGAGAAGTAAAGACCAGAAAAGAGAAAGAAACAATCCTTAGTATCAACTAAGTACCAGAGAAGGAAGAAATTTTTGTCAGTTTTTCAAAAACAAAGACGTTTCTTCCTTTTCTATTTTATTTTTTTTAACCTGGTCTTTCTACTTTCAAATTATCCAAAAATTGTCCCTACTTCTAGTTTTCTTTCCTTGGGAGCTATTTCCTATTCATAACATAGACAGGAATTAAGGATTTTACTTTGAAGTCAGAGATCGACCATTTAAAAAGAATTTTCTGCAATGGGACAATAAATGTCATCTCAGTAACACTTTAAAAAATTGGCCTAGAGGGGACTGGTGTTTAGCTAGCTTATGCTTACAAGATGCAAAGAAACACTGGGACAGGTGAAATCTCTGCCACTGGAGTCCTTTGAAAACAGCATAGACTCATCTCTCTTGTATGTTTTGGCCACAGGCCTTCCTGGAAACAACAAGGCAGATTTGATTTCTTAAGGGCCCTTGTGGTCCTAATCTTCCCTGGTTCTGTTCTTTTTAAAATCTTCATGTTATTTCCTTTGTGCCTCTCTTAGGCACTTTCCTAGTCTGCTTGAAATTCTGCTTCGCATGATATTCACTTATATGTGTGGCTTCCTTCTGACTTTACTAAGGTATAAGCTCATTGAGGACAGGTCCTGTGTGTTATTCAGTGCTTAGCACTTACCTGTAACTAATGAATTATGCTTGATTAACTGAACTAAACTTAGATCCTGTCCCAAAAACAGAAGATGAAATATTTATTTTTGTGCTTTTTTTCCAAGTATAAAGGATTATGACTCTCCTTTTATTCTGACATAGGAGGCACCTTGAATTTTCCTAATGTATTTCACCTGAATATCTTCATTCCAAAGACAAACTTTTTTTATTGTAGTAGGACAAACATAAGATTGAGCCTTAGTGCCTCATCATGGGAAGGTCTTTTCCAAAGTCTGCTCTATTTAGAATATTTCCCTTCCTTCACATTCAGATTTTTCTCAGTGAACATTGGTTTGAAAAACACATCTTTTGTCCAACCAAAACATTTACTTGTCATTGACTTCCAGAGCTGTTTCCCCAAGTTACAGGTAGAAGATTGTATTTGATGATGTGACTGCTGGTTCACTCACTCAACCAGTATTCTCCATGGAGCTTCTGCAGGCTTTCTTTATGCACAAATGCTTGCTATACTTAGAGTTGTCTTTTCTATGTTCCTGAGAAAGCATAAATTTGAAACTCAGAGCATTCTCAGTGATGGGTGATGGCCAGGTGGAAGAATGGGGAGAGGGATCTGAAAATAAGGAGGATGGATTGAGTTAATTTCTCCCTTAGCTTTATCTGATACTCCAAACCTCTCCAATACGCTAATCAAACCAAAGTAATATATTTATTCATTTGCAATTGATCATTCCTGATGTCTGGTCAAAATGTTTAATTTAAAATTATGAAAATGGTTTAGTTTAAGGTCAGATACTGAGTTACCTTAATAGTTTTCATGGCATCTTTGCTGTAGAATAATTAGAATCCTTGAAAAAAATCTTCGCTTGAAATTTGCTTTCAGAAGGGTTTCTAACTTTGATCCTCACTGGAGGATGAGGGAAGAGGGAAAATCCAGGCCTGCCTTTGAGTACAGCAGTGAAGGAAAAGTGTGTGTCTTGCCTACTCTTTGAACATTCTTATCAGCTATGATTTAGCATTCGCATGATCTCATTTTATCACCAGAACATTAAGTTGATAACATCAGCACCCTACTACTTAACATGGAAGAAAAAACTTATGATCTATATCAAGCAGTATGGTACCCACATTGAAAATGTCACAGATTCTTTAATCATTTAAAAAAAATCTTTTCCTCTGTCTTCATACCCATCTCCATGGACAGTACCTCTATGTTCTGGATATCTCTCTCCCTCTCCCTCCCTCCCTTTCTCTCTCTCCCTTTCTCCCTTCCCGTTCTCTCCTCTCTCCTCTTCTCTCTCTTTCTCATCAGAAACTCACTCTGATTTCATCTTCTGGTTCTATAATATTGGAGCAGTTTTCCTTTCTACTTTCTTGAAACATGATATCTAGGCTATTTTTTATTGTGCCTTTTTGATATTTTAACAATTCTTAAATTATCTCTCAATCTATTTTCTTTTTTAAATATTATTTATTAGTATTTAGCATTCATTTTTGAAAAAAAGATTTTGAGTTCCAAATTATGTCCCTCCCTCCAACCTCTCTACCACCCATTGTGAAAGTAAGAAATGTGATATCTTACACTTATGAAATCATTGCAAAATATATTGCCATGTTGCAAAAAAAGAAAGAAAGTGAAAAAAGTATACTTCAATCTACATCTAGATACCACCAGTTCTTTCTTTGGAGGTGAATATTATTTTTTTATTTTAAATTATTCGTAATTTTCTTGGATTATTGTATTGACCAGAATAGTGATCATTGTACAGTGTTACTATGTATAATGTTCTCCTGGTTCTGTTCACTTCATATCATCAGTTCATATAAATCTTCCTAGGTTTTCTGAAACTATCAGGTTCATCATTTCTTGTAAACTAGTAGTATTCTGTGACAGTCACATGCTACAACTTGATCAACCATTACCCACTCAGTAGGCATCTCCTCAGTTTCTAATCCCTTGTCATCACAAAAAAAAGAGATGCTATAAATACTTTTGTACAAAGAGGTCCTTTTCTCTTTTCTTTGATCTCTTGGGATACAGACTTGGTATTGGTACTGCTGAGTCAAAGGGTATGCACAGTTTTATAGTCCTCTGGGAGTAGTTCCAAAATGATCTCCAGAATGGCTGGATGAGTTTGTAACTTCACCCACAGTGTTTTAGTTTTCTATATCTCCTCCAATATTTGTCATTTTCCCTTTCTGTCATATTAGTCAGTCTGATAGGTGTGAAGTGGTGCCTCAGTTATTTTAATTTGCATTTCTCTAATCAATTGTGATGTAAAGCATGTTTTCCTATGTCTATAGATAGCTTTGATTTCTTCTTCTGAAAACTGCCTGCTCATTATCCTTTCAGTGTTTACCAATTCAGGAATAACTATATTCTTATAAATTTGACAGTTCTCTATATATTTGAGAAATAAGACCTTTATCGGAGAAACTTGTTGTAAAAATCACCCGCCCCTATCCCCTGTTCCCTGCTTTCCCTCTAATCTTAGCTGCACTGGCTTTGCTCATGCAAAATCTTTTTTAATTTAATGTATTCAAAATTATCCATTTTACATCCCATGGTCCTCTTTACCTTTTGTTTGGTCATAAATTCTCTCCTTATTCATAGGTCTGATAGGTAAATTATCTATGCTTTCCTAATTTGCTTATGATATCACTCTTTATGCTAAATCATGTATCCATTTTGTCATTATCTTGCTATACAGTGTGAGGTATTAGTTCTGCCAAACTGCTTTCTAGTTTTCCCAGAGATTTTTGTTCTTGTCCAAAGATCTTGGATATTTGGGTCTATCAAACATTAGATTACAGTGGTCATTTACTACTATGTAGTAGATAATTAACTTATTCCACTGATCTACCACTCTGTTTCTTAGCCAGTACCAGATTGTTTGATGATTACTGCTTTGTAATACAGTTAGGGATATGGTACTGATAGGTCACCTTCCTTCATATTTTTTATTGATTCCCTTGATATTCTTGATATTTCATTCTTCTCTAAGTCTAAAATGGTGTGTTGATAACTTTTCTTTGAATCTTAAGCACTTAACACAGTATCTATCATATGTTAAATATTTGATAAATACTTGTTGACTTATTGACTAGCCTCTATTTCAGACTATGCCCAGCTATCTATATCTGTACTGTGAATTTCAATATGTTACTACTCTCCTTCCAATGTTTTGCTTGTTTGTTATACATAAATAGTTACTTCTTGCTGGTCAAAATTAGGTCCACCTTAGCATTTCTCATCATTTCTCCTAACTTTTGAAGGTTGAAATTTTTATTAAGGCAAACCAGAAATATATTATCTGTTTTTCCTTTGGGCAGAAAGAGCTTCAGTAGATAATCTGTTTAATTGAAATTTTCCACCTACCTTAAGATACCTTTGTGTCATCTTTCCATTCATTTACTGAACTCCTTTTCTAATTCTTTCTTCTTACCAATTGGTTTCACAAGAATATTGCATCTATTTTTATCTCTATTGATTTTCATCTAATGTTCTTCATCCTTCTGGGTGTCACATTTCCTCACATTTGTATATATTCTGCTCCTTCCTCCTCTTAAATAAAATATACCCTTCAAGAATCATATTCTATTCAGGGGTCTCATTCAAGGGAAATGCTTGAGCCAGCTAGTACAGGCTCACAAGCTGTCTCAGTGTGAGAATTTATACTTCAGAAATCAGGAAATCATCCCTACTTTTAAGGAGCTCATATTCTAATGAGGGAGATAGTATGCAAACAACTATGTATGTACCTGGTACATAAAGAGTAAATGAGAAGCAATGTGAGAGGGAAGGCACTAGCATTAGGACCAGGAAAGCTTTTTTTTTTTAATTTGCAGAATGTGGGATTAGGTGAATCTTGAAGTTAAGGAAGCCAGGAGGAGATGAGGTGAGGAACAAGCCAGTTCTATGTGCATGAACAAGAAATTTTTACAGAGCATCTTCCTCTCTGCCCAATATTAGGCTTCCTTCTCTGCGCCAAAGTTTTCCAACCAAAATTATAAATTCACTTGATCCTTCCCTATTTGGCACTGCAAGGAACAATTAAGTTTTGTTTTATGTTATTGTTTGTATCCTTGGAAGGGGAACTGAATCTTCTGATTGCTGCTACAAAGATTTGAACATACTTAAATATTCCTGCTATGGGTAGACACACAAAATTCAACTCATGATGTGATAAGAGAATTTCTGGCTCAACTTTATTACCGCCAGTTACTTAAGATGAATAGGTCATGTAACTAGCCAGAGTCTGCAAAATCAAGCTGAGACACCAACTATAGCACTGGCTTTAACTGGTTCAAAAAAAACTATCAGAAAAATAGTTTGAGATAATAGCTATAGCACTGGTGTTTACCAATCACACACACACACACACACACACACACACACACACACACACACACACACCATTTCTCCCCCTTTACTCATAATCTTCCTTCCCTGCAGATCAGCAGATCATCAGGGTACATATAATTCAAATAGTGTGGTGGCTCAGAGGAGATGAAACTTTTCTACACTAAGACAATGTAGATTCTCCC
Organism: Potorous gilbertii; assembly: GCA_028658325.1. NCBI lineage: Eukaryota > Metazoa > Chordata > Mammalia > Diprotodontia > Potoroidae > Potorous > Potorous gilbertii. Next base: position 128,258,003 of record CM053773.1, read on the forward strand.
ATGCCAGCTGGAATCTCACCTGGAGACATCTCTGTCTCTCTCACTCCTAGGAAATAAATGCTTAAAACCAGCTGGGTTCTATGAGCAGTCTCACATATACAAAAAGAAAATGTGTTTCTATCTCCCACTGTGTAAATCCATAGGTTGCACATCACATTGAATGAGATTTATTCATTGAATTCTAGGGTCCCTTAAAAGCAAAATGTAGTCCAGTTTTTAGCCAGGACTTCATTTTTTATCTAATTACAAACCTACTTCATAAATCAACTCTAAATCTCTTTTTTCAAAAACCTTCTTTAGTTTTCTATTTAAATTGTTCTTTGTACATTTTTATTGTTTTCCTGGAAAGAATAAAAGGGTTTTTTTTTAATGTCTCAAGAAATTTCCCCAAAAAAATCAGTCTGCATCCAAAACAGTTTTAAAAGGGTTGTTCACTAGCACAGACTTCAGCTTCCAAGGAGAATTATATTGATAGATGGAAAGTTTGTACCTATTGAGAGAAAGCTGTAAGTAAGGTCTTCTAAAAACAAACAAAAAAGAGGTAAAAAATTTTAAAAACCAAAAACCTCATTTTTATTGGGAAAGACATTTGCGGCAATTCATATTAATCATTTTGAGATCTGTGCATGAAATCTTTCTGTTTTTATCTACTCTATGGAGGAGAGAACATAGAGTTAAAATGTTGCCTTTCTTTTTTCCTAACTGATATGACAACTCAAGGCAAAATGGTGGACGTTCCTTTATTTGGATCTATTAACCTGGAATGTACTCACTGTGCCACTGACTCAGGGAGAGAAAAGGCAGCAGGACAGTTGCTGAGGACACATTGTCAGAATAATGATGGTCACAAGCCTTGAGACTATCTGGGGGAAATTCTGGTTCCAAAATATGGACACAGTTTTGAATTAAAAACAGTTGCTCTATTTAAGCTTCTAAAACCAAATTTAGAACAATGAATGAAATAGC
>CM053773.1:128259468-128282127 GCA_028658325.1 Potorous gilbertii
CTCATAGGAATATTGTAGCCAAATTCCAGAGTTGCCAGGTCAAGGAGAAAATATTGCAAGCAGCTAGAAAGAAACAATTTGAGTATTGTGGAAATACAATCAGGATAACACAAGATCTAGCAGCTTTTACATTAAGGGATTGAAGGGCTTGGAGGAGGATATTCTAGAAGTCAAAGGAACTAGGATTAAACCAAGAATCTCCTACCCAGAAAAACTGAGTATAACATTTCAGGGGGGGAAATGGTCATTCAATGAAGTAGAGGATTTTCAAGCATTCTTAATAAAAAGACAAGAGTTGAAAAGAAAATCTGACTTTCAAACACAAGAATCAAGAGAAGAATGAAAAGGTAAACAGGAAAGAGAAATCACAAGGGACTCACTAAAGTTGAATTGTTTACATTCCTACATGGAAAGATAATAGGTGTAACTCTTGAAACTCTTCTCAGCATCTGGGTAGTTGGAGGGATTACACACATACACAGACACACACACACACACATATATTTAGAGAGAGGGAGAGAGTCAGAGAGCACAGGGTGAGTTAAATAGGAAGGGATCATATCTAAAAAAATTAAATTAAGGGGTGAGAGAGGAATATATTGGGAGGAAAGAGGGAGAAATGAAATGGGGCAAATTATTTCTCATAGAACAGGGAAGAAAAAGGTTTTCTAATGGAGGGGAAAAGGGGGGAAGTGAGAGGGAAAGAGTGAAGCTTACTCTCATCACATTTGGCTCAAGGAAGGAATAACAGGCACACTCAATTTGGTGTGAAAATCTATCTTACACTACAAGAAAGTAGAGGAGTAGGGGACAAGTTGGGGGGGGAGGATGAAAGGGAGGGAAAATGGGAGGAGGGAGCAATTAAAAGTAAACACTTTTGGGGAGGGACAAGGTTGAAACAGAAAATAGAAAAAATGAGGGGCAGGATAGGATGGAAGGAAATTTAGTTAGTCTTACACAACATGACTGTTATGGAAGTAATTTGCAAAAAACTACACATATACAGCCTATGTGGAATTGCTTGCCTTCTCAGTGGGGATGGGTGGGAAGGGAGGAAGGAAGAGAAGTTGGAACTCAAAGTTTTAGGAACAACTGTTGAGTATTGTTCCTGCACACAACTGAGAAATAAGAAATACAGGTAATGGGGTATAGAAATTTATCTTGCCCTACAGGACAAGAGAGAAGATGGGGATAAAGGAAAGAAGGGATTCACAAGGGAGGGTAGATTGGTAGAAGAGGCAATCAGAATGTAAGGCATTTGGGGTCAGGAGAGGGGAGAGATGGGCAGAAAATTTGGAACTCAAAATTTTGTGGAAATGAATGCTGAAAATTTTAAATAAATGAATAAATTTTTAAAAATTAAAAAAAAGAAAATTGAAATGTATTATGTAAATATTATCCATTAATCATTATCGTCATCAATAGTATCATTATTAACGGAAGCTTCATTTTGGAAAAGAAATGTAGGAAGAAGATAGAAAAAAAAAACAAACCTAGCAAGGGTTGACACAGTGGCATGATGAAGACAGCTGTCCAAGGATCTACAGTATTTGTTCAACGGAACTGGGGAATAAGAAACAACTTTCTGATCCACCTTCCCTGCTCAAGATGTGAAATAAATTCCAATGTTTTTCATCATCCATTTGTTGGAGAGGCATCAGTATTTTTTTAACAAGCCACACAAAGTTATTCAGAAGTGTCAGAACATACCTTTCGGGGGGGTCCCAACACTGCTTCCAAGGCCTAAAATAGACATTGAATGGTTTCTGGGCTCTAGCATCACAGCAGACTCCTGCCCCCTTTCCCAGTGGGGCACTTTGACAGGTTCTAGGTGGACATTCTCCAATCCATCATCTACAAGGTTCTGGTACATAATTTGGATGGCTTTTTCTAGATTTTTGGAGCCACTCAGTCTAGGTCCAACAGTGTCAACCAAAAGTGCCAGTCTCTCATAGGATCTGTTCTGGGCTTTGCCATACACAGCAAGATCTATAATGGCCTTAGCAACATTTTGATAGCCTGCTATTTCTTCCTTTATTTCTCCAAATGTCTTCAAGTGGCCACCGTCTTCAAACACAGGCCTCCCGGAGCAGGAAGGTAAAAGATGAAGCACATCCATGAAAAGGAAGATGAGAGGAGTCATTGTCTTTCAGATGGCTATCCCTCTTGTGAGAACCTAGGGGAGGAAGAAAAAGTCACATGTAGGAAGCAATCTCACTGTCAATCAATCATACTGTATTTCCAGACAGAGCAGAGTTTCCTCAGAAAGAGAAAGATCCAATATGGTGTTGTCACATGAACAAATGCTACAAAGAACTCAGGACAAAGTCATCTGTTTCCAGACTGAAATATCAAAGTTAGGACAAAGGGTACTTTAGCTGTAGGGTTTTAAGGCGTTTTTAGGGCATAAGATCATTTTACTTTGGATGTGCAGGTTTGCTGAAGTGGAAAAATTACATGAAAAGTAAATTAGAAGGCAATTGTTCATATTACAAAGAAATTATCTATAGGAAGCCTTTCACTCAATCAGTCAATGAATAAGTATTTATCACATGTCTACAAGTGTTTATCATGTGATCCAAAAACTCCCAGAGTGCATTTCCAGTATGATCTGATTTACAAAACACAACTAACTCCTTGCTCTTCAGAAATATCTGTACTGTTTCATGTGTAACTGAAATCAATTTAACAGCCTACTATCAATTCAGAAGAGAGGAAAATGGCATAAAGGATACAGACTTGGGATTGAAGGCACAAAGACCTGGGACTGAATTCTCCTTCTGACACTAACTGAGTGACCCTGGATAATGCCTTAACTTCTGTGTATTTTAGGTAATCCCTATGACTTCTCTGCTAAATCATAGAAAGGTTGGTGGATAAGTTCCCATACTAGTAATTCCAAAATCAAAAGTCCTTTGAATAGTTGATTATGAATGCAAAGAAATTTCTTCACTTATTAATAAATACATCTGCATAATTTTCTGGTTTAGTACCACAAGTAGGTAGCCTTATCTTGGCAGTACCTTTAAAAACAAGATCAAGGTGTTCAAGAAGACATTTAAACAAATAAGAAAGGCCTGTGGGGATCAGCTGAATCTCACTCTTATCCGAACTGGTCAAAGGAGGGAAGAACTCACATGCACACACATATACACACAGAGTTTGGTAAAGAAATATATTTCACTCAATAGGGAAAAAGGAGAGAAAGGGGAGAAGGGGAAAGGAATAATTAGAGAGAGGGGAGTTTAAATATTTATAGCTCTTTCTGTGATAATAAAGAATTGGAAACTCAAGGGGTACTCATCAATTGGGGGATGGCAAAACTAGTTATGACATGTAAATGTAATGCAATACTAATGTGCTATAAGAAATGATGAAGGGGGTGGTTTCCATGGGAAGAATTATATGAACTGATTCACAGTGAAGTGAGTAGAAACAAGAAAACAATTTATATGTCAATATAGTAAAGAAAAATAGGAACTCCAGTTCCAAATAAAGATCAACAGAATTCCAGAGGACTCAAGATGAAACATGATATCCACCTCCTGACTGAGTGATAAAGCTTCAGAATTCAGAATTAGACACATAGATAGATGATATAGATATATTTGGACACGGCCAATCCCATTTGTTTTGTTTGACTGTACATGTTTATAATAGATTTTGTTTTTCTTTTCTTCTTAAGTAAGAGAGTTGGGACAAAAGAGGAAAAAATGTGTTTTTTACTGATTGAAAAAAAATTTAATTTAAAAAATAAACAACAAATTACAAGCAATGTATATTCAAGAGATCTGTTCCCTAGTCCATCAGAGAAGTAATGCCACTTATTCCAGTGACACCCCTACCACATGGAGTATTCATTCCTCTAGGATCCAGAGCAAAGATGCAGCTGGGTCTCAGAAGGAAAGAGCAGGGTCCAGCAGAAAGAGCACTAGGCTTAACCACCTACGACCAAACCTAACCATGAATTTGTCATTTGGAAATGGATAAAGTGCTTAAACTCTCATTAACTGGCAAATAATAAGCATGAAATAAATACCTTACCATGCATTATTTTTAAATAAAGAGAAAAATATCTGTCTTTCCTGCCTCATAGGATTGTAATGTGTTTGGGATGGAAGGGACTTTAGGGATGGTCAAGTACAATCCACTAATTATATAGATGAGGAAACTGAGAATAAGGGCAGTTTAACCAACTTACTTGATATTACAAAGCTATCAAGTGGGAGGGCTACAACTTGAGCCTGTCTTGTCTCCCACGCAAGCTACATCATGTTGCTTCCCCAGGAATGCCACAAAGAGACCCATTACAAGAGCTGAGTATACTTTTTGTTAAAGCCCTCAAAGTGGTAGCTTAACAATAATTAACATTTAAAAAGTTTCATAGTTTATAAAAGTGCTTCTCTTTCAATGACCCTTTGAAGGAAGAAGCACAAGTACCAGTATCCCCATTTCACAGATGAGGAAGTTAAGGGTCAGATTAAGTAGTTTATCCTATTACAACTACCAGAGACTAGACTTAGTCTCAGGTCTTCTGACTTCAACTCAAGGATTATTTTCACTAGACCAACTTAGTAGAATGAATAGTTCCTGGTCTTTACCATCACCTCAGTGACCCTTTCTCTTTAGAATAGTTACTAATCCAATCGCACTATATACCACCAGACAGCAATTTATCCTTGAAAATATGAGAGTGAAATGAATTGTAACAGAACAAAAAAAGCCAACACTATCCATTCATCCAACTAACCACCACTACTATATCAGTATCTTCTCATTAGACAATCTCTAAGCACTCTGCAAACATTAATTAGCCTCCCTGCAATATTTTTATAAGGTGGGATTAGAGTCATAAAATCAGAGACTTTTCGAGACAGAAGGGACCTTGTAAATCATCTCGTTCATTCATTTATTTTGGAGAAAGTTAATAAAGAGATGTATCCTGACTTTCATAAGGAGTAACAATGACAACAGCTGACACTTCTATAGCACTTTATGGTTAACGGAGCATTTTACACATGTCATCTGTTTTGATGCTCACAACAACCCTGATAGATAAGTGCTACTGTGATCTCCATTTTACAGATAAGGAACCTGAAGTTCTGTGGCTTGCCTGGGGTCACCCAGCTAGTAAGTATTGGAGGCTAGATTTGAGCCCAGGGCTTCCTGCCTCCTAAGTAGCATACAGTTAAGAAACAAGTGAATAATATTCTTTTATAAAGTGGATAAAGGGTAGCCACCCAATAACAAGACAAACTAGTCAGTTTCTACTAAGGATTGCATATGAAAACTACAGACAGTAAAATTCCAAGACAATAGGGACAATAGAGGAAATCCAACTCTCTTGTCTTATGTGTTACATGTGGCTCTAACATGGTGGGCACTACAGAGGTAATTATTGCTGTTCAGTTGTTTCAATTATGTCTGATGCTTCTTGACTCTGGCATTTTCTTGTCAAAGAGTTTGGTGAAATTTGCCATTTCCTTCTCCAAAAGCTCATTTTACAGATGCAGAAACTGAGACATACAGAGTTAAGTGACTTGCCCATGATCACACAGCTAATAAGTGTCTGAGACTGGATTTGAACTTAGGAAGACTCATCTTCCTGACTCCAAGCTCAGTGCTCTATCTACTGTACCATCTAGCAATAAAATCATTAAGGTTTACATAGTGTTTTACATATGCTATCTTATTTGGTCCTCACAACAGCTTTACTAAGGTAGGTGATATTGTTATCCCAGTGTTACAGAAAAGGAAACTTCTTCCAACAGAGGTTAAGTGCCTTGTCCAGGGTTATACATCTAATATGCTGTATTTCTACTATGATTCTACTGTAATTCTACCTCTGGTATTCCTGATGCAAGTCTAATACTCTATCCACTATGCCACCTAGCTGATGAAGTTACTACCTTCAAAGGTGAAGATCATGACCCACTCCAACTTTAGCATCCTGTATGAGTACTGTTCATGTTTCTACAAGATGTCCAATCAATGAACTAGGAATCTTCATCTAGATCTGTTATATAAGAACTAACACAAATTGCATCCATCTATTTTCTTATCCATCTTTTCCTACATAAGCAGGTCCCTCTCTTTTTCTGGCCATATATATTTTTGCTGATACTTTTAGATTATTTTTTGCTTTCAAATGATAACTGATAGTTATGTTGAAGCATAATATTTTCATCAAGTATCTCTCTATTGTTCTATTTAGATTAAAATGAAATAAAAGTAAAATAAACATATCCTCTCCTGGAGTGGCTGTGACTGACCCCTGAATGCCTCGAGGATAAAATACTATTTAAACTGATATAACGTGGCTCCAAGACTTAATCCATATTATCTCCCTTCATGTACTCCATGCCAAACTGGAACTGAAGCTAATCTCCAAATTCAACATTCTGTCCCCTACCTTCATTCAAGTACACAAGTCATCCTCACTGCCTAGAATGTGCTACCTCCTCATCTCTATGACCTGCACCTCTGAGAAGCCTCCTCTTCTTTTAAGGTTCAGTTCAGATGTGATTTCTTCAATGGAATCTTTCCTCATGCCACAGATTATTTGTTCTTCCTCTATCCTAAAAGAATCTTCTATTTATTTTTTCTGTGCACAAGTATCTCAAGGTGAATGACACTCCCCAAAGAAAGAAAAATTATCATTCATCTTTGTATCTCCAGTGTCTGGCAGAGCATCTTAAAGGAAAACTTAGTATTTACATAGCATTTTAAGGATTGCAAAGCAATTTACATGTTACCTTCCTTCATCCTCACAACACTCATGTGAATAAGTATAATCCCCATTATACAAATGAGAAAACAAACTAAGAAGAGTTAAGTGACTTGCTCAAAAGTCACACAGCTAGAAATTGTCTGAGGGACGATCTGAACTTACCATTAGCTACCAACATATAGTAGATGTTTCTTTTCTTTTCTTTTGGAGGCAATCAGGATTAAGTGATTTACTCAGTCATACAGCTAGTAAGTGTCTAAGGCAGATTTTGAACTCAGGTCCTCCTGACTCCAGGGATGGTGCTCTATCCATATGCTGCCACACATAGTAGATGTTTCTTGAAGTGAAATGATTACACTCTACAGCTTCTGTAAAATGAAAAATCAACTCTCCAGGCCAGCAAGGGTGGAGAACCTGTAGCCTAGAGGCCACATGTGGCCCTCATGGTTCTCAAGGGTGACCCTTTGACTAAATCCAAACTACGCAGAACAAATTCCCTTAATTGAAGGATTTGTTCTGTAAAACTTGAACTCAGTCAAAAAGCTACAACCATGGATCTAGAGGCCACATGTGACCTTGAGACCACATCCCCACCCCTGCTCCAGGGTACTGGAGTTATTAGCCTTCTCTCTATGGTGAGTGATGATTCCTTTCACTAAACTCTAGGCATCACTGCGCTATCCCTCTCTATACTGCTTTACTTCCAGGCTCAAAAAAGTTATCAAATTATCAAATCAATAAGCATTTAGGAAGTGACTGCTGTGTACCCAGCATGAGAGATACAAAAAAAAACGCTCTCAATGAGCTCAAGGTCTTAGAAGGAAAGCAACAAGCAAACTGTTGTATACAAATAAGATGTACACCAGGACCCTAAAACTCTCAAAGCTGTTTGTGGTAGCACAACCATACAATGCTTGGCGTAAAGTCCCCCCAGGAAGTCTCGAGTATGAACTTTTAGAAAGGAGTACAGGAAGTTCTGTAGGACTAAATCTGCCTTGACACATGACAAAAACATCTCAGGAAGCAAAAGATCACATTCCTTGCAATCAAATACCCCATTTACTCCTCTTTTTCTCCTCTCTTCCCTCTTCTCCCTTCCCCTTCCCTGCCTTTTTTCTCCTTTTCCTTCTCCTTCTCTCCCTTTCTTCTTGTTCTCCTTCTCCCCTCTCTGCTCCTTCATCTCTTTCACTTTCTCCATGCTTCACTCATTTCCTCTCCCCTTCCTTTCTTTACTCTTCTTCCTCCTTTCTCTCCTCTCTCCCTTTTTTCCCCTTCTCTTTTTTCCTATTTCTTCTTCCTCTTTCCTTCTTTTTCTTGTTCTATGTTCCTAAAAGCAAGTGTCAGAGGAGAAGGATCATGGGATCACAGATTCAAAGTTGGAAGAGACTTTAGAAATCATCAGTTCCTGAAAATAGATGGAAAGATTCTTTTCGGATATTCAACCGTTATCCTTCTGAGTATCACTGGCCAATGACTATCCCCACAATCCAGTCTGGCATTGAGAAGAGGGGATGGCAGAGGACCTTACTTATTCCCACAATTCAGCTGGGTCCACTGAAGCTTAGCTTTGTTGATCTTTTGTTCTTAACAGTGAAAGGAAAACTGGAATTCTAAATACATGCATCTTAAAGACAGGACATGGAAGTCATTCACTCAGGCAGACAAAGTTTCATCTTTTTAAAATGACTAATAGACAAATAATTCAACAGACATGAAAACATTTAGAATCTTTTCAAACAACTGTGGGACTATTTGATAGAAAAAGACTACAACTTATACTGCATAATTCATATAATGACCTCTATTCATACACGAAAGATGAAATTATCCTTTTCTTGAATTTAGGCTGTTGAAATCTTACACTTTATATTCTTCAGAATCTTAACAATTACTTTAAAAATTCCACCTAGTCCAATCCCAAAATAATGTGCTTTAGAATTAAAAAATACCTTGCTTCAAAGGAAACTTTAGAGCACTGTTTGAAAAACAGGTTGGCTTTTTATTTACTGTCTTCATAATCCATGGGAACAGATTATCTTTTGCACACACACAAAAAAGCAAAAGTCCTTTATCTTGTCATTTTCATCCTTTTCTGTTTAAATCAAGGAGTGAGCTGAAGCAAACTCAGACTTTGTCCTACTGGGAATTCTAGTTGATGTATATAGAAGGTTTATGTTTTGAGGGGAAAAAAAGATTTTGCTTTGGCTTCTATAATCTCCACTCCCAAAAAAAGTTTGCAAATGTCTTAGGCTCAGCCATATATACTAGAATTAATAAACTAAAAAAAGTGAGAAGGAAAATAATGAAAACTTCATATTCCACTTCTCTGCTGTCAGAAGAAGAAGAGGTTTCTACCATCTTGGCCAGGGCTCCGTTAGCTCTACCATACATCAGTTCCAGAAAGGAGAAACAATAGAAATCTAGTTCAGCACCCTCATTTTATAAATAAAGAGAATCAGAGAGATGAAGAGTTGCACTAGATATAAGTGACAGAGAGGCAGATGTTAGAAGACAAGTTTCCTGCCATCCAATCCAATGGTATTTGCATCTACACTACATGCCTCACATTCCTTTTCTCCCTTTTAATCTCTCTCCTCATTGGTACTTTCTCTTCCTCCTACACATAGGTTTAGTTCTCTCCTAGGCTAACAAAAAAACCTTCAGGGAACCCTGTTACCCCCTCAAACTTCTTTATCATTTTCAGAGACAAGTTCCTTAAAAGACAAATCCACATCTGCTCCTTCCTATTTATTCATTCCTCAGCTCTTTGTAATCTGACTTCTAACTCCCCAAACCTTCTAAAATTGATCTCTAAAATGTCACCTGCTCATTCAACCCAGGGGAGTTTTTTCTCAAGTCTTCATCTTTCTGAACCACTCTGGAACATTTAACACTCTGGACCACCCACTCTTGGAAACTATCTTTCTTTTGTTTCTGTAATGCTTCATATCATGCCCCTTTCTCCTCTCCTTTGCCTCCTACTGCCTTATGATTCATCAATCAACAAATATTTATTAAGCACTTACCATGTGCCAGACATTGTGCTACAAAATGGAGGGCAAAGACAAACATGAAACAGTAACTGACATCAGAGAGATTCCATTTCATCAAGGAAAATAAAAAGTATACATACATATATATATATATATATATATATATATATATATATATATATACACATATACACACACACACAATATAATCGTATACAAAAAAACACAAAATTAATACAGGTCAATTTTTTTAAGTAGGGAAGTCACTAGTAACTAGGATAATCAGGAATGGTTTTATTTGACTTGGATTATATAGGCATTCTTCCAAACTCAGAACAGGGTCCTCTATTCCTCTGTCTTTATATATTCACTTCCTCAGTAATCTCTTTAACTTTCATGTCCAAATAATATTGTTGTTCAGTCATATCCAACTCTTTGTGACCCCATTTGGAGTTTCCTTTGCAAAGATACTGGACAGGTTTGCCATCTCCTTCCCCAACTCATTTTGCAGATGAAGCAACTAAGGCAAATAGGGGTAAGTAACTTGCACAAGGTCATCCAGTTAGTAAATGTCTGAGGTCAAATTTGAACTCAAGTAAAATGAGTCTTCCTGACTCCAGACTCAGCATTCTATCCACTATATTGTCTATATTACCTCTATTACATTTCAAACCTTGAGTAAGTTACTTCACCTCTAGAGGCCCTAATTTCCTCATTTGTAAAAAGAAGGGATTGTACTTAAAGGAACTCTAATGTTTCTTATAATTCTGTGATCCCCAAGTCTTCATCTCCAGTCTTGACCTTTTACCTGAACTTCAGATTGCCATGTACAACCATCTCCTGGGAATGAACCCATACTATCTCAAGATCAAAATGTCTAAAATTGGACTCATCATCCATCATCCCAACTTCTCTATTTCTATTAATGAGATCTCCGTTCTCCTAGTCATCCATGCCTCCTCCTTTGGCCCCATCTTAGCCTCCTCCCTCTTCCAAGCTCTCCAGATAAAATCAGTAACCACACCTGCCAATTATCTCTATATATTATTTCATTTATACATGTCTTCTTCATTTCTCATGCTAGCAGGAGGCTCTGATCACTTCCACTATTAAAACAGTCTCTTAACTGCTCTATATTCTCTCTCCCATTCCAAATCATCTTGCAGGCCAATCTCTAACTGATTTAGCTTCCTATTCTACCTTTTTGCTCAGTCACTACATGGCTAAATAACCTTTGTGTAGATTCCCATTGTTTTTTTTTTTTAATAAAGTTCAAACTCTTTATCCTATAATGCAAGATTTCTCTATAATTGCTCATTCAGTCTACACTTCTGTGTTCTCTCACTAGTTTCGGTCGTGTACTCAATGCTATAGTCAAACAGGTTCACTCACTGACCCTTGAACACATTCCATGATTCTCTGTCTCTGCTTCTACTAGTCTCTCAGTTCAATTCAACACAAGTTTCCTAGCACCTACTGTCTGCTAAGCATTGTGACCCCAAAGATGAATGAATGAGAAAGTGTTTACTATGTGCCAAACACTGTGCTAAGCAATGGGGATTCAAATACAAAAGCAACAATAACCCTTAACTTCAAGGAGCTTATATTCTCAAGAAGGAAACAGTACACCCTGGTCCTGAATGCTGTAGGGACAATGAGTGGAACTATAAGGAATAATCTGACATATCCTCTCAAAGAATAAAGGCAGAATTGGTTTCATCATGGTTCCAGAACTGAAGGGGTCGGGGGGCACAAAGTAGAGAAGGATGTACCCTTGGCTAAAAGACTAAAGATGAAAAAGAATGCAATTCCCACCTTCAAGGAGTTTATAATCTCTTGGAATGAGATTAACACACAAATAATTACAAAGTGGAATATGATAAATTCAGAGGATCATAGAGCTGGAGGGCAACTGAAAAGCCATCTCTATAATTCAAATCCCTCATTTTACAGATAAACAGACCAAAGTCTATGGAGTTAAAAAATGATTTGCCCAAATGATTAAACAAAGAAGTATGAGAAATTTAGAAAGGGAAGAATGATCTCTGAGGAGATCATGAAAAGCTTCACATAGGAAAGGAGAACTGGGACTGGGCTTACATGAAAGGAAAGATGTTCAGTAGGCTATATACATATATATATATTTGGGAGTTCATTCTAGACATGGGGGATGATACATGCAAATGCATGAGGTCAAAAGACATCAGGGTAAAAATTAAAGAAAACTCATAATACAATTTAGATGAAATGTAATGTATGGGAAGGGGAATAAGATGGAATAACAATGGAAAAAGAGATTGAAGTCAGATCAAAGAAGGCCTTGAAATGCCACAGTAAGGAATCTGCATTTTATCCTACAGACAATGGAAAAGGATTTTTGAGTAGGAAAATGACATGATATAATTTGCCCACTAGGAAGGTAATACTGGCATACTCTGAAAGACAGACAGAGATGACAGTCAAGGCAGGAGACCAGTAAAGAGACTATAACATCAGTTCAGGTGAGAAGTAATGATACCAGTAGGGGAAGTAAAAGGACAAGGGAGAGATAGATGCTAAATATAGGGGTACAATCATAGATGCTGACAATTTATTGGACATAGAAGATGAGGAAGAGGGAAGAATCAAAAATGATTCTATCTTCTTAAACTAGGTGATAAGGAAGATATCAATGTTATAAACAGAAATGGGGAAGTCGGGAAAAGGAGAAAGTTTGCGGGCACAAATATGTTGCATGTGGGTTGCTGGTGAGACATTTAAAAGAAAATTTCTGTTTAAATTGACCTCTTTGGGCTAACATTAAGTGTTATTTACCTGCGAATCATAGAAAACTAGGATTTCAGAAGAATTAAAATTAAGTAACCCAAAGGGAAAAGAAAAAAAAATGTACTGAGCATAATGTAAGCAGAACTCTTTTATCTTGACTTGTGTGCAAAAAGTGACACAAAAATACATTATTGAGAATGCATATGACTAAAAATGGAAACCAAGAACCAAATGGTATCGTAGACCAACTTAGCCTAAGCCATATATGAATAAGAATCCCTTCTACAACATAACCAAAGGGAATGACTCCAGCAAGAGGGTACCTCTCACTTCCCAAGGACTCCTAGTCTATCTTTGGACAGCTCCAGTGTATAGAAATATTTTCTTTCATTAAGTTTGAGTCTGTCTCTTTACAACTTGTATTCATTAATTCTCATTTTGTCCCCTGGGGACAACCAAAGAATATCTATTCCACCTTGTCCATGACAATTAGAATCACAATTCAGTTCAATCCAACAAATATTTACTAAGCATCTGCTACGGACAGGCACTATCTTAAACAAAAAGACACAGGTCTTAAAGGAACTTACATTCTGCTCAAAAATTACACAGAAGAAAAAAGATGTGGATAGGTTGCCATGCTATCAGTGAAGGTGAGCTTTTGCTGATTAAGTTGTAGAACTACTCAGTTATCAAAATGTCTATCAGGAAGCTGAATCTCAGGGGAGGTTTGGAAGTCATATGTGTGCAGAGGTATAAAAAACTGTAGCCATGGAAGAATAATGAATTGCCATTAAAGAAAGCAGAGAGAAGGTAAAAATGGAGGCTTGAAGGATGCCTACATTTCAGCAGTAGGAGAAAGATGAGAAACCAATGTTCCCTATGTCTAGAATGATGTCCTCCTCTTCCCAATCTCTACCTATTGAAATTCTACCCCTCTTTCAAAGGCCCACTTCAAATCTTGCCTTTTCCAAGAAGTATTTCCCAATGTCTTTGGAAAGAAGTGATTTAAACCTTCTATGAAAATTCATAGCACCATTTGTTCCTCTTTCACGCACTTAATATATTCTGCTTAATGTTATAGTTATTTATGTAAATTCCTTATGATCTGTACAAGAATTCAGACTAAAACACTGGGACCACATCTTTGTATCTCCCCCATGACCCAGAACAGTGACTTATATGCATTATATATTTCGATTCAAACATAGGTAAATGTTTGTTTAAGGAATGAATAAAAATCAAAGAATCTTAGATTTAGAGATGGAAAGGCCCTCTAAAGTCATCTTGTTCAACTCATTTTGCAATTGAGGAAACTGAGGCCCAGAGAGTTTAAGTGCTTTATCTAAGGTCACACATGTTATAAGTGGCAGAGTCAGAATTTAAACTCAGGTCCTCCGACTCCAAACCCAGTGCTCTTTCCATTACTCCTGAAAGATACAAGAAGTATGATTTTTCAGACTTGCACTGTTTCAGTATAAACAACTAAATCTAACCTTTTGCTTAAAGGAAAACTTAAATAGCTTTTTCAGTCTTCATTTGCTAAACATGATTTAACTTTTATAAATTTAGCTCTTAATTCCTCAAATCTGCATAGTCTATGTGAGTCTTAGCTCAAGATCCAAAATGGTAATTATAACCGTGAAGACCAATGAGAAAATCCATTCTTTGGGTACCTGGTGACATTCCTGTGGTCATAACCTCATCATTTCACCTTTGAGGGAGGAGGAGGAGGGGAGGAAGAAAGGGAGATTGATGAGGAGAGGATGGAAAGGAGGAGGAGAGGGAGGGAAAGGAGGAGGAAGAGAGAAAAAAAGAGAAAGAGACAGAGAGCCCTTAACCATGAACTGACTGCTTATTCTTCTCAGCTCCATTATATATTGGGCTCATTCTTTCTTAAGGGCACAGGGGCACAGGCCCAAATCTCACCTGTAAGACTACTGTTACTCACAAACACATCTTGCACCTGTACCACACATTTTCCCACCTGATGACAATGGATTTTGCCCTTTAGTATCACTGTATTCTGTCTCAGACAGATCTTTTCATTATTTCACCTACTTCTAAGCCTCATCTCCTTGAGGACAGAGGATAATTTTTTATCTCTCTTTTTCAGAATATCCCTTTTTGCTTCAATAGAATCCAATCCAACAAGTAATTACTAATTAAGATCCTACTGAAAACGTGCAGGACACTGTACTGGGTTCACAAATCAAATGAAAAGTTGGCCAGGCCCCTGCCTTTAAAGAGATTATAATCTACTGAGATAAAACATGTGAACAGAAACATAGGCAGATGATCATTTGGGGAGGGAAAGAATATTATTAACTAAGGGAGTCATGAAAGGAGAGTGTAAGTTCCTTGGGGGTAAGAACTAATTTCACTGTTTCCTTTTTATTCCTAAAGACAAATAGCTCTCAAAGCATAGTCCAAGGATGCCTAGGAATCTATTTTCATAACACCAAGATGTACTTTGCCTATTATATTATTTCTCTCTTTTCCAACTGTGTGACTAGGTGAGACCAGATTTTCTTCATATATTTCAATCAATTAATATTAATGTGCTAAGTGGAAATTATGTGCACTGTGGTAAGGACTAGGGATATAAAAAGGGGCAAAAAACAGTCTTTACCTTCCAGGAGCTTACAATCAACAGGGAAGAAAACATATATACAAATCAAACCATATGAACAATAAATAGCTAATAGTTAATAAAGGCACTGGATTTAAGGTAGATTGGGCAAGGCTTCTAGTAAAATATTGCAACTGACTGAATACAAAAGCAGATCAAAGAGGCCAGCTATCTTCTACTAAGCCGGACATTAAAGAGATTTACAAAAATATATAAAACAATAACACTTTTGAACTAATTTTTTATTTTGGAAAATATACTTATTTTTCATAAAAAGTGGTTATGTTAACATAGAATGGTTTTACTATTATTTTAGATGAATTAATAAATATTTATTTGAAAAGTTTATCAGTTCTAATTTGCAACATGGTAAATACTGGTAGCTATAACTCAAATAAACAAAAGATCTTTAGGATTCTCAATAATTTTTAAGAATGTAGCCTAGAAACACTGACCTGGCAACAACTGTTTTATTGGGAGGGGGGCACTCTGTAATTTCATGGGTTTACCAGAACTCTCACTGGTGTGCAGATCTGGCAAGTGGTCTCCAACTTTAAATTTTAGCAAGCTGCATGGGAGGACCAAGAAAATGAGTAAGTTGCCTAGGGTCACCAGGAAGTGTCAGAGGCAGGCCTTAAAACCAGTCCTTCCTGACTCTCAGGCTGGCTTTCTAACTACTCTGTCATGCTGCTTACTGAGCGATGCATTCTCAAATGGATTAGGTTAGATTACTCTCTCAAAGGACTCTGTGTCCACAGCAAGCATCCAATGAATACTTGTTCAATTGAATTTTTCACCATAACCAGAGGGCATTCAACTAGAGGACCATACCTCCTGCTCCTTTATGTGCCTTAGAGCACCAAGCATATAATATGAATTCAATAAATATTCCTTCAATTTACTGATTCCTTTTTCCACAGTGGTGAGGAAAGAGACAGAGAGATGAGATAGAGGCAAGGGATGCTCAGTCATGACCTACTCTACCTCCATCCTACCCTGATCAGTCATTTTAAAAGTCTTAAAAAGTGTTAATAACAGTAACAAAAAGAAATGCTCCTAATTGTGACCTAATGGGACTCAAAGCCTCAACTTTCTAATCTCTAAAATGGGGGGTGGGGGTGGGGGGAGGAGGTGCCAAACTGGGTAGGACCTAGATCTTTAAGGATGCTGGCTCTGAAATACTGTATTCAAACATGGTCTCGGACATTTACTAACTGGGTGACTCTGGGCAAGTCGCTTGACCTTTGCCTCAGTTTCTTTATCTGTAAAATGAGTTGGAGAAGGAAATGGCAAACTGGTTCTGTATCTTTGCAAAGAAAATCCCATGCACAGTACTGGCAGGCTATGGTCCACAGGGTCTCAAAGGGTTGAACATGACTGAACAACAATTTAGAGACCAATCTAGTTCTCTCATTTTACAAATAAGAAAGATAAGGTCTTCCAGAGTGACCACAAGACATGCCCAAGCTATTACTGTACTATTTACAAAAATAGTAAGTAGTACAACTAGGATTGGAACCCACACTCAAGGTCTTAGGTAGATCCAGCTCGCTTGCTAATACACTTTGGAATGAGATATCGTATGTATGGGTCCTTTATTATCCTTAACAACTGAAAAACCTACTAGACACCCTGAGGTAGGTTGTCTTGGGAATGAGGGTACAGATTACTTTAATTATTTTCATATCACATACCCATCTCTTTTCACTGGTTACATCCAAATACATGTACTCAATAAAGACATAGATAATTTCATGTCAAATATATCTGCTCTCCATTCTCTCCCCACCTCCCAAGAAAAGATCTCTTTTCGTCCCAAGAAACTCAAAGCCCCAGAATTTGGGACATCCCAAAAGAGGAAATGGGACAAAAACAGCCATCAAGTCCAAATTTTCCAGGCCTTGGATGGCTCTCCCTCATTCAACATATTCTAACAATGAGGGAAAGTACTTCTGTTTTACCAATAAATGTACTGAAGCACTGGTCTTCAATCCAAGGATATTAAAAAGACATTATCAGCCAAAGCAGAGTCTTTTTCAGAGGCGAATGGAGGACAGACCATACTATAGCAGACAAAGTGCAGAAGATTTCCAGGGATTTAGTTGAAGAAAGCAACTGGAGATATATAGATTTAATTACCATTTGCCAATACAGCATTACAGTAGGCGGAGTGTACTAATGTGTTCTTATTACTAAACAGCATGTTCTCCCCATGCATCTTCTCTTGAACTGGTTCATAACAGGCTCCAAGGCACTCTCTGGTAGAGATGTTACTAATTTCCTTTGGAGCTGTCTGCTCCCTTTCCTTGGCTTTCACCAGACGCCCTGGCCCCTTGAACAGAAAAGCAGAAAGGCCTGATGTGAACTGGATCATAAGCACAATTCTGGTTGAAGAATAAACCAGGGAGACCCCTTGAGTCTGGTACTCACAGCAAAATCCAGCAGTGCTTCCCAGTAGACAGAGAAGAAGACCACACCTTGCTAAACTTCTTATTTGAAAAGCTGGTGTACCTTAAACTTAACTCAACAGAGATTAGACATTTAGTTTAGAAAAAGAGTCAATGCACATGAACATCTTCCCTAAGTCCTAATGCTAACTCTTTGCCACAAAATCCCTGTGACAGTGAGTGCCATGTGGTAGACACAAGCCAAGAGCATACAAAAACTGGTTTCATAGAAAAGAACATTCTGTCCTGCAAAAGGACACTGGAAATACAGCACCTCTGCAAGAATTCACAGACAAATGAACCTGCTGATCCCCACATATCTGATCAGCCAGATACTACTCAGAGCTAAGAATAAATTAACAATGATGGAGTGAAAACAATTATTTGCTTAAAGTATTTTATCAGTAACCATAAAGCACATCAGCATGTCCTCAGTAAATTTCTACCAAGAAGGAATACACATAACATGTATTTTCCAAATAGCTATTTGCAGAATATGTGACACCAGGAAATAAAAGGTATCCAAAAGTGAAAAGGAGTAGGGAATGGGCTGACTCAACCATACTATTAGGGGAAAGTGTGAAACCTCCTAAAGACTCATCGTACCCTTTGATCCAGTGATATCACACTAGGCATATATCCCAAGGAGGAAAAGGATACAACAGGGAACAACAGGAAATGAAAGGAAAGGACAGGACGAAAGAGGAGAGCAGAAGGGAAAGGAGGGAAAGGGAAAGGAGGAGAAGGGAGGAGAAGAAAAAGGCAAGGCAGGGCAAAGCAAAGGAAGGGAAGAGAAAGGAAGGAAAGAAAAGGTAAAAGGAAAGGAAAAGAAAGGAAGAAGAAAAGGAAGAAAAAAGAGAAAAGGAAAGAGGGGCTATAAAGATAGAAAGAAAAAGAAAAGATGAAAGAATGAAGGAAAAAGGAAGGAATAGTAAAGAAGGGAGGAAAGAGGAAGGAAAGGAGGGAGGATAATCAGAAGAAAGGAAAGAAAAAAGAAAGGGAGAGAAGAAAGAAAAACAAAGCAAGGAATGAGAGAGGAGAAAAGAAAAGAGTAAAGAAAAAAGGAAAAGGGAGGCAGAGAAGGAAAGAAGGAAGGAAGGAAGGAATGGAGGGAGAGAGGGAAAGAAAGAATAAGTGTCAAATTATTCACAATAACATTTTTTGTGGTAATAAAAAACTGGAAGCAAAGTGGGCACCTAATGACTAGGGAATGGCTGAGCAAGTTGTAGAATATAAATGGAATATTAATGTGCAGGAAGAAGTGACTATAACTATGAGGAATTCAAAGAAACAAGTGAAAACTTGTTTGAAGTCATGCAGAATGAAGCAAGCAAAAGTACATAGTAAGAATGGAAGAATAACATCTCCAAATGAGCACAATAAGCAATCAACAGCTTTGTTAAGCATCTAGCAGTCCTAGGCTCTGTGGAAACAATGAATAAAACTACTCTTACTCTCAAAGACCTTACATTCTATGTCAATATAAATTAAAAATTAGCCAAATGACCAGTAATTATTGAGGGGACAAAGGAAAGGCTTGGATGAGGTGACCTCTGAGGGTGTTTCTCCCTTTACATCTTTGGTGCTATGACTTGCCGCCTTCTGAGAGAGGGTGGAGGATGGCAGACATAGACTATCCCATGCCCCTTCAGATGTGGTCACTGTTTTGGTTGCTTTCACTTGGTTCTTCCTTGTCACAAAGGAGGTTTATTGTTGAGGAAGGGGTAGTATATTCAGTAATGACTGATACCAAAACTGAAGGCATCCACAAAATGCATGAACATTTTTTTAAAAAGTAGAGAAACTGTGTAGAAGATAACAAGATATAGGAAGTCAACAAGGTGCCATGACTGTGTGATGGACTTGGAGGCTGGAAGATGTCAATTCTAATTCTGCCTCAGGTTCTTATTAGCTATGTGATCCTGTGAAAAGCAGGCAACTTTTATCAACCCCAATTTCTTCCTCTGTAAAAATGAAGGGGATGGGGAACAGGACTAGATGAATGAATGAATGAATGGTTGGATCGATGGCATAAATATTTATTAAGTGCCTACTATGTGCCAGACACTATACTAAGCTCTTTACAAATATGATTTCACTTGAGATTACCGACCATTAGAGATGGCTCTTGGATTCCTTCCTACTCTAAATCCATGATCCTATGTTGAGAGAAGAATCTTTTCACTTCTTTCAGCCTCAGATTTCTCAACTATAAAATGGGGCTAATAAAAGCACGACCTTATGGAGTTACTGTGAGGACCAAATGAGATAACATATGTAAAGTGCTTTGCAAACCTGAAAGTGCTTCATAAGTGTGAGTTGTTACATCATTTACTACTATAACTACTATGTTATAGAACACACCAAAGAGCAAAGCTCTAAGGGTTCTAAGTATAGATAGACTGATACATATACATGTCTACAAATATATGTACACATATAAATACACTCCTCAAAGACCATGAAACAAGCCGAAACTGTACAAAGGAATGAGTTTTTCAAAGATGATTTCTAAATCAAAAACCTATTGGGGGCGGAGAAAGGGAAGAGCTTCACTTTCTTCAGGAGTTGGGAGGCCTGGTGTTTACTGGAATGATCATGAAGGACAGGCTGAGAAGAAGCCCAGCGCTAGAGTATAAACAGCAAATAATGTAAAAACTGAATTGTTTACCTGTGGGAATATGCTGAGGAATGAAGAGGATGACTGGGGACAGCAAAAATCAAATATGCCACATCTCTCTCTCTCTCTCCCTCTCTCTCTCTCTCTCTCTCTCTCTCTCTCTCTCTCTCTCTTTCTCTCTCTCTCACTCACTCATTTATTTCCTAATATCTCTCTTAAAAGATGAAAGGACAGAGCTAGGTCACTGGAGTCATGGTTGTGGGAAATGAGGTGAGGAAACAGTAAGTTCAGAATAATTGCCCCTTAATTGCCAAGAGGCCTCTTAAATCTGGGAAGGATCTGCCCATTTCCCAAAGGCAAAACGTTTGATTTTCCTCCAGACAATGCAGGAAATTGTATCCTTTGAAACAGATGAGGAATTTTGGATAACATCAGATTCTATTGGAATGCCCCAGGGTAATGAGACTACACCAGGCACACTGCGTAAGAGTGTCTGATACTTTTAGTAGCAAATGAGGGGAAGTTTGTTGTGACAGCTGGGGAGAAAAAGTTGGAAGGTTAGGTAGATTTGCAACATGAGAAGGTGATTTGGTTTGGGGGTAGGGGGAAGTTAAGGAGGAGGAAGAGTCCTCCAATGGGAGAACGTGGAGTTTGAAAGTGGAAGTTTTTATCCTTCAGAAATGGGAGTAAAAGGAAATTGAAGGAGATGGAAACTAAGGCCTCTCCAGTCTGTTAGGTATTCCCTGAATAGGAAGTGACTGGAGTCCAGGCCATGAATTCCCTGTAAATAGGATCACTGTTGTTTTTTAGGGCATCAAGACCCAGACAAAATTAGAAGTATTAACATCCATCTATTACACAGTCCAAGTATTTCAGAGTTAGAAGGGTCTTCAGTGACCAGCTAAGTCTCAAAAGTATCCTCACTATACAAAACCTGCTAAGATGCTGACCATCTAGCCTTTGTTTGAAGACCTCTGGTCGGGGGAAGTGGGGAACCACTATTTCCAAAGGCACTACATTCCATGTTTGCACATCTCTAACAATAGTTAGAAATTTTTTTCTGACATTAAGCCTAAATTTGCATCTTTGCATTTTCTCCCAATTTTTCCTGATTTCTTCCCTCCGAAATCAAAAAGAATAATCTGAATTCCTCTTCTATATGGCAACCTTTCAAGTATTCGAAAGCCATGATGGTTCCCCTGAGCCTTCCTTTCCCAGTACCTTCAGCTCATCATTGTAGGACATGGATCGAGTGTCATCCTCTAGTCAAAGTAGATCATTTGCTGTCTTGGGCGTTTTAATAATGAGCTGTTGCTGAGGATAATTCTGATTCTTGATCATATGTACACAAATACATATATGTACACATATACATACACATACATACATACATATGCACATACATACAGAGTCTTAGTGCAGGTTTAAGCTTTATTAGTCTAAAACTTTTGGGATACCCCACATATAAAGTTTAGGACCAGATCTATGATTTAAATGCAATAGGAGGAAACTCTCAGTGAGCAAACTCCTACTTTCTCTGTAACTTACAAGTGCCCTAGGGGACTGGGAGCTGAAGTGACTTGCTTGGGACCACATGACTAGTAAATGACAAAGATGTGGCTTGAGCACAACTCTTCCTATCACTGTCCACTACATCTTACGACTTCCATTTTTATGATTCTCATTATTTATCCAAGAACATTTTTGTTCTACTTCATGGATAAAACTGGCTCCTTCCTGGCCTCAGTCTGTTCCAATGCAAAAGGATTTGTTTCATAATCTTCACAGCTGAAAGAAGCACTTGAGATCCATTTTTCAGTATCCTCTACACTTGAGCACTAAGGCATATATAGTATATATTCTTTTTTACATTTTCTCCACTGATGCTAGAACATGGAGAGCTAAATGCCTCTGTCCCTCATATAGCTATGATCATGGCATTACATTAAAAAAAACATATGGGTTTACCATTGGTTTTCTATCATCTTTCCACCCCTTGTTCAGAACGCTTGCTTCTTCACCTGCAAAGTATCTTAGGTAGGTCATGCCAAAAGAGATAGTGAAGGGTTTGCATCACCTTACATGAGCCTCTCCTGGCCTCCTCCAGCTGCTGATGCTTATTCCCACGATCACCTACATTGTATTTATTTTGCATATAATTGTTTAAGGACATGTTGTCTCATTCAATAAAAGGTAAGTTCCTTGAAGGAAGGGACATTTTTTATTTTTGTGTCTGTATCCTCACTGCCTAACATGTCCCAGGTACATAGTAAGTGCTTAATAAATGCTTATGAATTAAAACAAAGTAGCTCCTGTCCTCCCTCTGCTACCAATTAGCTATATGCTCTTGGACATATCACATGGACAACTTTGGGACTTGGTTTCCTCATCTGTAGAAGAAAAAAAATTGCTGGGGGCGGAGCCAAGATGGCGGAATAGAAAGACTCACCTAAGCTAGGTCCGAACCCACA
>CM053773.1:128282627-128316647 GCA_028658325.1 Potorous gilbertii
ATAGAAAGTTATCTAGCCCTACAGGACAAAAGAGAAGATGGGGTAAGGGAAGGGAGGGATGATAGAAGAGAGGGCAGATTGGTGATATGGGTAATTAGAATGTCCAGTGTATTGGGGAGGGGGGAGGGGACAAATGGGGAGAAAATTTTGGAACCCAAAATCTTGTGAAAATGAATGTAAAAAGTTAAATAAATGTATTCAAAAAGAAAAAAAAAATTGCTTCTCTAAGTTCCCAGCTGTAGTATTCTACTATTGTTGTTTTTCTGCTATGCATCATCATGAATGACACGAGAGTGAAAAGACTCTAAATCTAAGGTTTTTAAGAGGGCTAGGGTCCCTGGATAGATTTCAGGAGATCTGGAAACTTGGGTGGGAAAACAAAAAAAAAAATCACATCTTTACTTTCACTAACATCTAGGGAAGTTTATCAGCTAGGTGACTCAGCGGAGAGTGATAAACATGGAGTGAGGAAGACCTGAGTTCCAGGGTGATCTCTGACACTGTCCAGCTGTGTGACCTGTGACAAATCTTTGACCTCTCTTTGTCTTCATTTTCTCATCGCTGAAATGCAGAAGATAGTAATAGCGCCTACCTTCCAGGGTTATTGAGAGGATGACATGAGACAATATTTGTAAAGCATTTTGAAAATCTTAAAGCACTATATAATAATGTCATTGTTATTATTCAACAAACCACAGTAGCATTAATGAGTCAATAATTCACCACATATCCAAAGAGGTCTACACACAAGAAACTAACGAGATGATGCTGTTCTATAGAACCAGGAGAAAAATTTATACTATAACAACAGTACTGTAAAAGTGAACAAGTTTTAAAAGACTTAAAGACTCAGATCAACACAATGACCAAAAGATTCTAAAGGACCAACACTGAAAATTGCTACTACCTAAAGAATACTCCTCACATCCTGATGGAGTAAATACACAGAATGAGATACACATTTTTGGACATAGTCAATATGAGGATTTGTCTTACTTGACTGTGTATCTGTTCCAAAGAATCTCAATCTCAATCTCTCTCTCTCTCTCTCTCTCTCTCTCTCTCTCTCTCTCTCTCTCTCTTTCTCTCTCTGTCTCTCTGTCTCAGAGGGGGCAGGGTGTGAGAGAATGTTGGAGGGAGAGAGAGAAAAATAAATGATCGATAATTGAATGAATAAATAAATAATGAAATTTTGTTTCCTTAAAAAAAAGAACTCCTGTAAAGAAGGGGAAGCCACTGAATTTATGTCAAAAGACTACAATACCAAGGAGTTCCTCAAATTATCTTTTAACAGATGAAATTTGGGGGAATTTTAATTGTCATCTGATTCAAAAAATTAACATTATTCAAAAAATTAGAAATGGATGCCTCAGATGTCTTAAGTATATTCTACTTCCAAGAGCTCACAGTCCTGCCTTCATGGGGCTGGCTCCATTATGTGAAACATAGTTATTGATGGACTTGTAAAACAGGGAGTTTAAATGCAAGTGTCTTTGTAACACTGTAGAACTTGCTATTCCCTAGATGAAAATGAATACTATGTTAAAGGTGTTTGTATCTGGCTGTTGGGCTTTTCCCAGATCTTTTTGTGGTTAGTCATAAGCCCCCTCCTTTACCCTCTAAGTCCCCCTGACACCAATTATATACATGGAATGTCAGAGCTTCAAAATGTTTAAGAGGCTCTAGACTTGAGTGTTTGGTTTCCTTTGGTTTTTCTTCTGGGGAAAAGGTAGAAAAGAGAATTAAAGTATCCTCATCCATGCCACCAGGAGCCACTCCATTCCTGTCAATTAGGATTTTGTAAAGGTCTTGGTTTACTAATGGAGTATGCACTGTTCTAGACAATTATCCCTGGGAGTTTGGAGAGATAAAAATCTCATGAATGCCAAAAATAGTCTGATCTGTACTTTTTGTAATAGTTAAAAAAGAAAAAACTGGAATCAAAGTGAGTACACGCTGAAGAAATAGCTGAACAAACTCATAGAGGGATGTGATGGAATAATATTGGGCAATAAGAATTAATATAAATAACTGAGAGAAACAAGACAAGACTTGTATGAACCAAGAGAGTAAAAAGTAACTAAACAGAACCAGTAAAATAATATATACAACAATACTGTAATGAGAAACTACAGTTATCTTTTCCACATCACAGGGGATGGGGAAGCTCCCCCATGATCTGGAAAATCAGTATAAAATTTTTTGGCCCTCCATTTGTCCCAAAGAAGCCTGATTTTTTTTTCTTTTTCTTTTATGGGGTGTTTACAGTACCACATTATAAACTCTAGGTTAAGTATTTGGTCATAGGCATATTTTATATATTTCTGAGTTTCTAACTTTTTCTGTGTCATCTCCTGGCCTTCATATGTCATTTGCAGCTTCCACAAAACTCACAAAAAATTCCCATTTGCACCAATTTCTTATGCCAACCCACAATACATCAAAATCATATTGAGTAAAGTTGCAAGGTGAAAGGGATAACTGTGCTTTGAAAGACTTGGGAATTGTAATCAACTCAATAACCAACCACAGTTCCAAGAGAACTCATGATGAAATGTGCTCCCTACCTCCAGATAAAGAACTGATGGGTTCAGAGGAAATACTACAGATCTTTTCTCTTTTTCTTTTTTTTGGGGGGGATGGAGGCAGGGACATGACCAATGTATTTGTTTTGTTTGACTATGCTTGTAACAAGTTTTGTTTTTCTTGTTTTCTCAACTTGGGAGAGAGGTGAGAGGAGGTGGGAAGGAGAGAATGAAGACCTGAAAATAAAATGGAATTTTTTTAAGAAAAAAAAGAACAAAAGCAGAAGCAGTAGACACAATGATTACAATGCAAATAAAAACACCAGTCAAATGCAGCTGGACTTGGATTAAATGCAATTCTCTGTCCTAAATGACAAAACACATCATATTGGTTAGAGAGGTGGGGGCAAGGACTGTGGGTTTGCAAAGTTGCAATACTGTCAAAAGGTTTTGCTGAGGTGGGGGAGAGATGTAAGGAAGTAACTGCATTTTTAAAAATTAATAAAACTTTTTTTATAATTTAACAGCAAAGTATAAATAAAATTCTTTTTATAGTGACATATTATAGGCCAAAGAGGCAGAGTGACAGCAGATAAAGGGCCATTCTCAGAGTCAGGAAGACCAATTACTGCCTTTCACACATACCAACTATATGATCAATGGCAGGCCATTAATTTTCAGCATTTTGGGCAATTCTCTAAAGTCATGTTAGAGAAAAATTGGTGATCTACATCAGTGGACAGAGTTTCCACATTGGGACTTCCCCAGACCAATAAATCACAGGTTCAGATCTACAAAAATGTACTTTCTATTTTTCACATTCTCTATTATTTTTCAGTTTAAAATCTGTCATTTAAGAAAAATGGTGATAAGAATATGTCAGTATTACATGTAGAAATATCAAATTTATGATAGATTTACAATTTTAAAAAAGGAAAATGAGTGGGCTGACAGTGTGTATTTCACAGTGTGGGCATTTTTTGCCAATCACTTGGATATTGTTTCTCACTTTAAAAGAATTTCTCACCAGCCCATACAGAGAACCAACATAGGAGTAGGAAGTACCCAGACAAATTGGGACTCCAAATAGAACTATTTGTGCCTGCTTTTCTCCACTATTCCAATATTAGTCAAGCCCAAACGGAAATAAAGATGTGTGAGATGTTCCAGTTTACCAAAACTGACAATACATACCTAGGAAGCAAATTATACTTGCAAAAAGTACATGCAGTCAGTAAGAATCAAATAGCTAATGCATTCAGCACATAAGAATGAACTAGATTGTTTGGGAGAACTCTTCCTTCGCGGATCCTGAGTTTTCTGAAGACCCCTACTGGAGGTTTCTTAAAGCATTTCTGTAAAAAGATCCCCAAATTTCATTAGGCCCCAAAGTATTCTAATTATCCTAAAAGCTAAGCACTAGACCTAGCCATCTTTTTTGTGTTAAAACTAGAAAGTCTTAGAGGTGATGTCCAAGCTCCTTATTTTACAGATGAGGTCACAGAGTGACTTGACCAAGGTCACAAAGGCAGAGAGTTGAAAGAGTTTACAACTCCAAATCCTGAGGCCACTCCACTTCGCCATGCTTTCTCCTTTTCTTCATCTTATCCTTCTTTTCCTCATATTACCAGGCATGAACACCTGTCAACCATACATGTAGGATGGATGGATGTCCCTAAAAACACCCTACAGAGAATTAAAAAAAAGAAAGTCATTATTGGAGAATGATCAATGGCCAAGTGGACGAGGCCCCAGCTTAAATGATGATGTATGAGGCACTTACTTAATATATCAAAGGCCATACTCACCTTTTAAAGTCTTTCTTCAGACAAATTCTTCGAAGGTCCTGATTGGCATTGCCACTACAACTAGACATTATCCTTGCTTCATTTCATGCCCCCAAACACCTCACCTCATCATCTTCTGCCTCACTGCTCCCTTGTCTCACACATGGTGTACTGTATACCGCTGCTCTGTTTTTCAGCCCTACACCACTCTCCAGTTATGAAACCATAATTAAGTCAACCCTTTCACTGCTGCTGGAAGAGCATGTAACTCTATTTATTTCCCAATTCACCATCTCTATAACTTTCCAAAGAAAAATATCTTTCCCCATAACCCCTTTTTTAAATAATATATTACCCTCCTCCCCTTTTAGGAACCTTGGGGAGAGGGAACTTTTGCATTTGTATCCTAGTTAGTAGCATAGTTCTTGGCACATAATATTTTGTTTTTATTTATACATTCATACAGGGCTAGTAATAGAGGGTTGTAAAAATGAAGAGGCCTGGACTTCCTCAGACAGTACTAGAACCCTATCGTTTGCCTCCAAATCCAATTCTCTTTCAATAAAATTTAATAAGCATTTATTACATGAATATCAATCAATGAATCAGCAAGTATATATTAAGCATCTTCTATGTATCAGCAGCTGTGCTGGGCATTAGATGTATTAAGACAAAAACACAACAGGTTCTGCTTTTAAACATTTTATCAAAAGAGAAAACATAAGTGAGCACAGACAAATGTACATACAAAATAAAGTAAGATAAATTGGGAGGAGGGAGGGAGGGAGAGATACTAGCAGACACAGGAGTCAGGAAAGGGTTCATATGAGAACTTGAGCAAAATTTTAAAGGAAACAAGGAATTGTAAGAGGCAGAGGTGAGGAGAGGGTATAGGAGACAGCCAGTGCAAGGTGTAGAAACAGGGATGAGAGTGTTGTGTCAGGAATAGCAAGGAGGCACCTTACTTCTGACTGTACCATAGAATGAGGAAAGGGAATTAAGGCATTACAAGGATAGAAAGGTAGGTTTGCCCCAGGTTTTGAATGTCTTTACATTCCAAATAAGGGAGTTTATATTTGATCCTAGAAGAAATGGGAAGTCACTGGAGTTTATTGAGTAGTGATATTCATGATTTAGGGGGGAGGAAAGGATTGGACAAACTAAATCATTAAGGATGAGTTAGAGTGGGAAGAGACCAATTAAGAGACCATTGGAAAAGCCCATGCAAGAAGTGATGAAGGCCTGAAATAAGTTGGGGGACATCAAAGTAAAGAGAAGAGATAGAAAGAGTCCTGTAGAAGTAGAAATTGGAAGATTTGGCAGCTGATTAGCTATGTGGGATAGGGAAAGCTTGGGAGTTAAGAATGACTTCAAGGTTCTGAATCCAGGAAACCAGGAAATAGGGAAGAAAATTTGGGAGGAAAGACAATGAGTTGAGTCTTGAACAGGTTGAGTTTAATTTGTGAGGAATAGTGAGGTCAGTTGGACTGAATCAAAGAGTATTAGATGAGAAGTTTTAACAGTGATGCTCGATAGTTGAGTTGGGGTCAGGCTGTGAAGGGCTTGAAAAGTTAATAAAGGAATTTCTATTGTGTTTCAGAGGCAATAGGAAGCTATTTGTCTTTATTGAGTAAAGGACTAAAATGGTCAAAATCTCTGCAAATAAAACCACAACCTTGAAGATTAACTGGAGTGGGGAAAGAGAGTTGAAGGATGGAAGCCAATTAAAAGGTTATTTAAATAATGTAGGCAAGAAGTAATAAGGTCCTAAACCAAGGTGATAGATCTGTGAGTAGAGGGAAGAATATAGTCACAAAAGAGTATCATGACGACATAGATGAGATCATGGGTTACAAATACTCAGCACCCACCAAATCCCTAACAAGACCCTATCTAGTGGCAAGAATAGAATATTAGAAGCTTGCTAACCTTCACAAACTAAGAGACAAGATAATCCCATGCTAATTAAATCCAGATATTTTAAATACATACCCAAAACTGAATTCTTATCATTTTCCCGAAATTCTCCATTCCAAACTTCCCATTTATTATCAAAGCCACCATCATCCTCCCAGTCACCTAGTTATCGTCTTCCATGCCTCATTCTCTCTCTTACACACACTGATATCCAATCTGTGGTCAAGTCCTGTTGATTTTACCTTCATAACACTTCCTGTATACATCCCTTTTTCTCCTCTGACATTGCCACCATGTTGGTTCAGGTTCTCACCATGCCACACCTAGATTATTGAAATACTCTGCTGGTTGATCTCCCTGCCTCAGGGCTCTCCCCACTCCAGTTCATCCTCCCCAAACCTTTCCAGTGAATCTTCCTAAGGCACAGGTATGATCATGTCACTCCCTATTCCATAACCTGCAGTGGTTCCCTACTGTCTGGAGCTCCCATCTTTTTATCAGAGATCCACATGGTCAACCTCCTGCTCCACACACAAGAAGAAACCTCTGTAGACCCTCACTTTGGCATCATTGTTTACTGGACATTTGTATGGAGCCAGAACCAACAGCATATCTTCATTTAAATGTAGTTCAATACCCACAATCTACCCTCACAATAAATTTCCATGGTTCCCTACCTCCTCCAGGATCATATATGAAACCATCTGTTGGTGTTCAAAGTCCTTCAGAACCGGGTTCCCCCTCACTTTAGCTAATCCTCTTACATCAAACTCATTCCCACATACTCTGTGGTCCTGTGATAATGATTTCCTTACTGTCTTTTGGATAATAAACTCCATCTGTTAACTCCATGCTCTTTTTTTTTAATGCCTGTTTTAAATTCCTAGAATTCTCTCTCTTCACCTTCATCTTCTTGGTCTCCCTGACTTCCTTAAAGACTCAACTAAACTCTAGCCTCCTGTAACAAACCTTTCCTGACCACCTTAATGATACTATCTTTCCTCTGGGGGGGCGGAGCCAAGATGGTGGAGTAGAAAGACTCACCCATGCTAGCTCTGAACCCACAGCCCATGGATCTCCTGTAAAAAGAACTCCCGACAAATTCTGGAACAGGGGAGCCGTGCAGCAACAGGGTGAAGATTTCCGTTCCAGAGAGCCCTGAAAAACCGATCCCAAAGGTCCTCCAAGCACCAGACGGGAGCGGAGCCCAGCCCTGCCCTGGCCACATGGCACGGAGAGGAGCGAGCAGATCCGAGCAGACTTCAGGGAGGGAATCTCCAGGGGCCGCAAAGGTCCCTCCACCCACAGACGCACAGGTCAGTGAGAGAGACATCTGGACGGGCTGAGAGGGGAGCGGGGTGTCTCCGTGGCTCGGGCCCCCTCAGGAGGCAGTGGCAGAGGCAGCAGCAGCCAGAGGCTCCCAGAGCAGGCAGGAGCTCGGCAGGAACTCCATTAAGGAAAGTCTCTGCATAAACCCCCTGAGGGAACTGAGCCTGGAAGGCGGCCCTGCCCCTACCTGAGCACCAGAACTTAAGCTCCCATTCAATAGAAGCCAGGCCTGCTACTGAAAGCCCTGAGACTGGGGAGCAGCATTTGAATCTCAGACCACAAGCACTAGCTGGGCAGATCTGGAGGCAAGATGGGGTGGAGAGGAATCTCAGAAATCAAGTAACTGGCTGGGAAAATGCCCAGAAAAGGGGAAAAAAAATAAGACCATAGAAGGTTACTTTCTTGGGGAACAGATGATTCCATCCTTCCTCTCTGATGAGGAAGAACGATGCTTACCATCAGGTAAAGACATAGGAGTCAAGGCCTCTGTATCCCAAACATCTGAAATAGATATCCAATGGGCTCAGGCCATGGAAGAGCTCAAAAAGGATTTTGAAAATAAAGTTAGACAGGTGAGGAAAAACTGGGAAGAGAAATGAGAGAGATGCAAGAAAAGCATGAAAAACAGGTCAATACCTTGATAAAGGAGACCCAAAAAAATGCTGAAGAAAATAACACCTTAAAAAATAGGCTATCTTTCCTCTGGTTCGTTATCTCTAATTTATCCTGTATACAGCATATCTGTACATAGTTGTTTGCATGTTGTTTTCTTCATTAGACTGAGTTCCTTGAGAGCAGGGGCTGCCTTTTACCTTCTGTGGTATCCCCAGAGTTTAGCACCAGGGCACATGGTGGACTCTTAATAATGTTTACTGACTGAGTACGCAAACTTAAAAGAGTAAATAAATAATGACCTAGTGTTGAACAATGCCAACCATACATAGACAATCAAAGGAGGAGGGGTCGGAGAGAAGAGAAAATGGGAGAGAATAGAGTCAGGACTCGGAACTTTGCCTAGTAGGCAAAATTCTTTGATTCCAGGACAGTTTCCTAAAAAGCTAAGCAGCAAGACAAGGGAAAGGCTTGCGGAGTGTCTACCAGAAAGCATCCTCTATCCTCTTGCCCTTCCTGGCCATCTCAAAACCATGCCACCTTCCCCCGAGCCTTCATCACCACTTCTCCCTCTGCCCCAACCCCTAGAAATTTGGATTCTGTCCCTGAAACTAAACGCATTTCTTTCCTGGATCCAAGCTCTTCACCTCAGTTTCCACATGTTGCCATGTATACCCCCTCCTTCACTTCCACTTTCCAGAAACTCTTTATGCACTGTTTTCCTTCATTAGAATGTAAGTTCCTTGAGGCCACGGACTGTCTTATTCATGTGTATTTGTATCCCCAATATTTGTCACAGTGCCTGACACAATATTCTGTCTATTACCTACCTACCTATCTACCTACCTACCTATCAATCTATCTATTCATCTGTCTATTCATTGTTCACCACTGCCAATAACATCCTACATCTCTTACAGAAAGATTTAAAAACTACTGCTATAATGGAAAACCAACAACAACTCTGTTCTCATGTTTTTATTTCATGATAGATTTGCCTCTTCCCAGGTTGGAAAAAACTACAACTCCCCAAGTCTTTAAGCACTTACCCCTCTTCCTGAGGCAACCAGTCCCTGACTTGTCTGAAGAGCTATGGCACTACAAACACAGACTTCAAAATATCCTGCAAAATTCAACCAACAAATTAAACTGGAAGGAGAACGCTATCCCAGAAAAAAACCACTTCCTGTAACTGCCCCAGAAATAACATTGATCCATCAACATTGAAGAATTATGTCTCTAATAGATTTCATAATGCCAAAAACTCAGAATATCTAAGCTATGTGGGACTAAGAGTTTTCAAAATATAGAGTCCTAATGAAAAAAAATCAAAATCACATGGGAGCAAGATGAGGTGCTTATATCCCCACCATCCTGTCTACTCCTAGAATTTCTTGAAGGATGCTTTCCCTAGTCTTAAAGATGAGCTTTCATCCTAATACTTGTATTCAAAAACAAAATGGAGTTACTTTATCCACCTGTGCAATAGTCTACTGAACATCAAATACAGAAAAATAATAGCGAAATGGTAATTTGTCCCAGTGCTATTTCTATTGCTATACCATCAAAAGATGTGAATGAGACCATTATCTGTAGTAGTAATAGTAATACAATGAAGTAGCCTTACTCCTTAACAAGGCTAACCCCATCACCTGCTCAAGTGATCCCATTCCACCCAACTCTTCCATCAGATCACCTACAATGTCATTCCCACTCTATTGCCTATTCCCAGTCTCCTTATCTACTGACACATTCTCTACTGTCTACAACAAGCCCCTGTCTCCTCTAGTCTGAAGAAATCTTCATTTGATTGTCTCACCTCCACTATCAATAACATTCTATATCTCTTCTGCCCTTTGTGGATATCTACAATACACTCTCTTAGCTTCTTACAAGCCAGCTTTCACCCTTTTCCTTCCACCAAAATTGTTCTCTTCAATGTTAGCAATGACCTCTTGGTTGCCACATTCAGTGACTCTTCCCAATCCTCAAGCACCTTGACCTCTCTACAGCCTTTGACACTTTTGATCACTCTCTTCTTGATATTCTTCTCTCTGGATTTTTGGGACACCACTCTCTCCTGCTTCTCCTTTTATCTCTCTGAGCAAGCGTCATTCAGTTAGCTTTGCTAGATCCTTATCCAGATCACACTCTCTAACTGTCAGTTTCCCTTAGGGTTCTGTTCTGGGTCCTCTTCTCTTCCCTCTCTATACTATTTCACTTGGTGATCGCAACAGCTCCCATGGATTTAATTACTTATTAATTACTTACTAATTAATTAATCTCTATGTTAATGATTTTCAGATCTACTTACCCTGCCTCAATTTCTCCTGACCTCCAATCTTCCATCTCCAACTGTCTTTCAGAAGTCTCAAACTGAATTCCCAGTAGACATCTTAAAATCAACATATCCAAAACTGAATTTGTTATCTTTTCCCCTAAATCCCTCCTACCTTCTCTATTACTGTAAGAGTAACATCATTCTCCCAGTCCCTTAGGCTCACAGCCTAGAAGACATCCTGGATTCTTCACTCTCTCTCACACCCCTCCCCATATTCAAGTTACTGCCAAGGCCTGTCAATTTTACCTTTGCAACTTCTCTAGAATATACATACCCCTTCTCTCCTCTGACTCTGTTAGCACTCTTGTGCAGGCCCTCATTACCTCAAGGAGTTGTTTGAAGCAACTCTTTAAGACTTATCTACTAGGTAGAAGATAGTTTGCAATCTACAATGGTGAAGGAAATTTCCACACCAGGAATCTTCCACCATAATGAAGTGAAGAAACTTCATCTGATGTGAAGTTCTTTCACATATCTGATTATATGAAAGATAGTTATAGCTAATATTTAATTGGAGCACATGTACAGTATAGTGCAGAACAAAGAACACTGAATATCATTAGGAGACATGGGTTCTGATCCTACCACTGCTACAAGATTGTCGGATTATCTTGGGAAATCTACCTCACTTATCTCAGCCTCACCTATAAAATAAGCTATAAATAACCAACAGCTCTCTCAGATGTCCCCTTTTATGTCTCATATTGCATAAGCTTTACAGAATCCAGAGAAAGAATGAAATGCAGTATCTACAAGACGGGGGTACTAGCACACAAATACCAACAGGAACCAATGCAAGGCATACAGGAAGGACCAGTGTGCTACACAAAACAGGTACAAGGCTTTAGACAATGCCATACAAAGAGCATATCCACTGCAGCTCTCTTCAACTGACCACCCCACTTATCTCCAGGAGGCGAAGTTTAAGAACTCCATTCACTCCTTTGCTGACACAGGGCATTAGAGTGAGATCCACTGAGACCCCAAGATGAATGTGCCCTGTCTTTGAATCCATCCATTCTTCAGGGTGAGACAGTTTGGTCCACTTGGTCTCACATAAATGTGACGGTTGGCATTGCACATAAATATTCATGCCACAGGAGGCACTGGGCACACCTCAGGCTCCACAACAAGGACACATTCATTCTTATGGGGACCTTTCTCTTCATGACATCTGCCATGATTTTACTCTGTACAATACGTATGGAAAATGACTGAGCATATTATCTATAGGCAAGATATTTTCTACCTATATGATAAAAGAGAAACCAGGTAGACCAAGTTGAATCCTTTGTGCCAGTCTATTGGGCTTATATCCTCCTTGGCAGTGGGTTGCTTCAGCAGTAACTTCTGCATTTTGGCAATAAAGCTTTATGGTTTAGAAGGAGGCTTTCCACCCTGAAAGTCAGCAATAGCTGTTAATTCCCTATCAAGTTACAGGCACAGTGCTCTGCTGCCCAGGCTAATAAATGTTCTTTCTGACTGAGTCTCCAGCAGCTTGAGCTCATTGGATGGAAGATCCCATCTCTCTTGGATATAACTACAAGTTCCATATTTTTACCCTAAGGCTGATATTTAAATCATTTCCTGCCATACCACAACTTCCCAACCTTTACTATATAAGGAAAGAGCTCTTAGTACTTAAAATTAAAAACATCATTCTCCCTAAATGTGTGGGTTTTGTTATGATGTTTGCATCATCAAGGAAGGGCTGGTTTCCCATGTGCTTTACCCCAAGGACCTTCAGGATGTATGATGCAAAAAAGACTAGACAGTCTCCCTTCTTTTTTGAGTTGTTCCTTTGTAATGATGACCCACTTTATGGAACCTCAAGGTGCCTAAGTAATGTGGGAAACCCAGCATTCACTGGATTTACATTTGTTTCCAGTCTTTTTGTGATTTTAATAGCTCCCACCTTCAGTTAGTCAATCAATAAGCATTCATTAAGTGTTTATTATGTGCCAGGCATTGGGAATAAAAAGAAAGGCAAAAACATGGTCCATGACCTTAAAGAGCATATATTCTAATGGAGAAGATAATATGCAAAATGTGTATATATACACACACACACAAAAACATACCTATGTATATACATACACACATATATACACACATATATAAACACATACACACACATATAGGCAATTTCAGAAGGAAAGTACTGCCAGCAGTTGGGAGGATCAGGGAAGGCATAGTGGGATTGTAGAAGGTGGGATTTAACCTGAATTTTAAAGGAAATCAGGAAAGCCAGTTGTGGAAATGAAAAGGTAAAATATGCCAAGCATAGAAACTCATTGTCACTGAATCATAGGGTATATGGAAGGGAGTCAAGTTTAAAACTGGAAAGGTAGGAAGGATCCCGGTAGTGAAGGACTTTAAAAGCCAAGTACAGGACTTCATATTTGATTCTGAAGTAGGAAGCCATTGTAGTTTATTGAAGGCATAGTGTGACATAGATCAA
This sequence comes from Potorous gilbertii, assembly GCA_028658325.1. NCBI lineage: Eukaryota > Metazoa > Chordata > Mammalia > Diprotodontia > Potoroidae > Potorous > Potorous gilbertii. Next base: position 128,295,600 of record CM053773.1, read on the forward strand.
ATTGAACTTTAGGAATACCACATTGGCAGAAAATGGAAGAATGGATTAGAGTAGAGAGGGTCTTGAAACACAGAGACCAAGAAAAAGGCTATTAGTCCAGGCATGAATTAATAAGAACCTGAACCTGGGTGGTGCCTACATAAGTAGAGAGAAGGGGACATATATAAGAGATAGTATGAAGATAGATAGGTCAAGACTTGGTAAAAGAGTGGATATGTGGAATGAGAGCAATAGAGTTGCTGAGCAAGACAGGGTATCCTTAACAACAATAGGCCAAGACTGCTCATTAATTAACTGGTTAAATACACAGAATTCAGTTTCATTTTTAATATTTTTTCCATTTATAAAGCTGTATTTATTGTGTACATATTGTATATATCTCCAGAAATCTCCAGTCATCCTGATGAATGCCTGGTCACTGAATTCAGATGGCTCTGGAGGAGAAGTGAGGCTGGTGACCTCCACAGACAACCCTCCCTCACTCAAAGCAAAGTCAAGTGCAAGTTATGTCATTATTTCTATGATGGCATGGTCTTCTTCAGCAATGAAGGACAAACAAGGTCAAGTCAACAAGCCATTTATTAAATACCTACCATATCCCACATATTGTGCTAAGGGCAAGAGATACAAAGAAAGGCAAAACAAATAAACCAATGAACAAAACAGAAAAGTTTGGAAGAAAGAAGGGGTTAGGGGAAAAGACAATGAATTTTGGGGTGGACATATTAAGTTTGAGATGCATTCTGAGACATGCAGTTTATGATGTTCAAGAGCCATTGGTTATGTAACACTATAGCTCTGGAGTCCTGCTTGCTAAGGGCCATCCTCTTCCATCTAATTATTTCAAGTTCCAAGGCTACCTTCCCAATGACTACCCATAAGACCTAAGGCAGTAGTAATAGTAGTAAATGATACTTGTTTAGCATTTTAAAATTCACAAAGTCCCTTATTCACAGCAAAGATTACATTTGACCTTCATAGCCATAAAGAGGTAGGTAGAAGAAGGGGCATTACTATCCCCATCTTGTAGGTAGATGGTTGATCAAGGGAGATCCTTGATCGAGCTAATGAGCTTCCCCAAAGTTCTTTGGTTAGAACTTTAGAAAGAACTTCCCTGTGGAGCCCGCAGATATGTCATTTGGCCCCCAAGACAAGTAAGGAACCAGAGAAGTTAAGGGACTTCTGCAGTCACACAGCTAATAAGTTTCTGAGGCAAGCTTTGGATCTGGTTTTCCCAACTGAGCACAGAACCCTATCCAGTTTTCCGCACTGTCCTGTTGCTTGATTTTCAACTATTACAAGGAATAGAGTAAGATGCCGAATGGTTATAATGGTGACTTACCTCCTAGGCTCTGTCTGAATGGACTGCAGTGAGAAAGAATGAATAATTGTGTACAATGAAAAGTGTTACAGAAATGCTAATGAGTGCTAATCATAAGACGCTTAAGCTCATCTGAAAAGCAAGACAATTTGAATGGGGCTCAACTTAATGCTCAAAAAAAAATCAACTCTAGAAATCCATTATCGACCACTAACACTTCAAACAACAGGTTTTTAATATTTCATAGAAATTTAAGTGGGTCATTTCTGAATGTGAAGCACACTGGCAAGTGGAGTTGACAAAGCACAAAACCTACTCTCCCATCACTACCTCCTCTTTCAGTAAAGACTGATGGTAAGGGGAAAGAGAATGAGTTGAATCCATTAAAACAGGGAAGACATGCAGAGAGAAAGAAGCAAGTCCAGAAAGGAGTTCTTTGCAGGAGACCACTCCTGAGTGACATCATCCCAGGACTATTTCAAATAAGATAGTATGTGTAAAGCATTGAGCACAGTGCTGAAACACAGTAGTCAATGTGCTTGTTCCCTTCCTCTTCACTCTAGCAAAGGTCATGTTACTATTCACATTATTGTTATAATATTATTCCCAGAGACATTTTATCTTTGATTCCAAGGCAATCAAAAAGACTGGGATCAATACAGGGCTCAAGCTACAGGTTTGGGTCTCCTCTAGCACTTATCTGAGATCAATATGACTTCAGTAAACTAATCAATGGACAGTTAGGTGGATAGAGTGCTGGGGTCAGAAAAGACGGGAGTTCAAATCTTAACCGTGTTTGCCTCAATTTCCACATCTGAAAATGACCTGGAGAGGGAAATGGCAAACCACTCCAGTATCTTTGCCAAGAAATCCCCAAATGGAGTTATGAAGCGTAGGCCACAACCGACCAACAGTATCCAAGAACTAACCAGTGCTGGTCCATCTCTGGAGCTTGAGATATATAGATGCAAGAAAACTTGAAATCACAAAGTTTAGAGAAGGCAGGGACCTAAGAGGTCTTCTACTCCAGTCCCCTCAACTTGAAGATAAAGAACTAAAGTCAGAAATAAATGGCATAGCCCTTGATTAGTACCCAAGGCACAGGACGTTAGATCAAGGGCAGAAAGGAACTTCAAAGACTAGTCCAAACTCATCATTTTTCAGAAGAGGAAATTGTAGTCCAGGGAGGTTAAGTTCAAGGTCACACAGTAGTTCAAAGTTATACTGCAGAGTCAGAGGTGGGATTTGAACCCAGGTCTTTTGACTCTAAAACAATCCAACTGTAGAGACTACATGCCTAACTATCTGGAGTTTCTCCAATTCCCATCTCTTGTTACCTTAGTTTCTGTGATTCAAGGCAATCATTTCCCGAGCTATAAGTCCATTTCTATCCAAATTAACCCTACCTTTCTTCCAGTCTCTTTTGTTATATCATCTATAATACACACTCCAGCCCTAACAAACTTTCTTTCATCCTAGATTTTTTTGTGCCACCTTTCCTCTTTAATTTCACCCTTCCCCCACTCCCCTATGCCTGGTTCCAATCTGAAATGCTTGACTTACTTGACCTGCTTGAATGCTTACATCATTTGGATGAAATGGAAGACATCCTTCCAATGAGATGAAGGACCTCTGGGTCTTACCGTCTTCTCTGCCACTGCCTCTTAAAGTCCTCCAGACTTTACCATCTGCCCTTCCTCAGCTCTACAGATCCCTAGCACTGTCATCTGACCTACTGATGTAAAGATCCATGGCCCTTTCCATCCACTGTGCAGCACCTATCCATTTACTGTTTCAAGGACTAGTACTCTCCAAAGGACACTATATCCTTCACTACTCTCCTCTTTGCTGGTTGCTTTTCCTCTCATGCTGTCAGTTCCCTAAGCAGAGGAGGAGGAGGAATATTCCTAGCTCACCACTGTCACTTCTAGACTCTTTCTCTGTCACCATCACTTAGCAACTTCCCATCTTCCTAGGTTCATGTCATCTGTCTCTGTCACCTGGTCCAGTTACATGTTACTATAATCTGTCTTCCACTCACTCTCTTGCCTTTCTCCTGCCTCCAAGAAGCATTTAATAAGTGTCTACTACATACAAAGCATTGTTCCCTGTGAGACTAGGGATATGAAGACAAAAATGAAAAACAATCCCTTATGAAGCTTACATTCTACTGGACTCCTATATCTGGTTGTGAATTTTCCTTTCCAACTAAGCTACTCTGATCAATACAACAATCCAAGATAATTCCAAAGGAATTCCGATGAAAAATGCTATCCATCACAGAGAAAGAGAGCTGATGAATTCTTAGTGCAAACTGAAGTATGTACTTTTTCACTTTATTTTTCTTACCTTTTTTTGCAACGTGGCTAATAAGGAAATATGTTTTGCATAAATTGATATTATATTGCTTGCCTTCTCAAGGGTAGAAGAGGGGGGCAAGGAGGAGGGAGAGAATTTAGAACTCAAATTCCTTTTAAAAGAATGTTAAAAATAAATAATCTTTTAAATAAAAGAAATGCTTAGTAAAAAAAATCATTTTCCTTTTTATCCCAACATCTACCCCCATATGTGGTGACTTCAAAATATATACTTATGTCTCTCAAATACCCTGTTCTCCCAGTTTATCAGCCTCTTCAATTCCTGTGATCTCTAGCTTCACTCCACCTCAGTCACTCCTACCTTATATGACCGTCATCATAACTGTACCACTTACATAATTTTGAACAATGAAATTCTCATCTCTGGTCATAATCTCTTGCTCTCCAATCTCTTCCTCTACCTCACTCCTAAGCCTATTTTCTATCCTTCAATTTATATTGCCTCGATCCTTCCCTGTTCTTCCAGTCCCCTCACTCCTGCTCTTGTCTCACCTTGACCCTGTAACTGACCAATTCAACTACATTTTTCCTCTACCTTTACATCCCTTGCTTCCTTGTCCTAACTCCACCCATACTCCACCAATCTTTAACTCTGTACAAACCCCATCATCTGCCTTCTCCACTCCTATTTCCATGTTGCTAAAACCCACTGGAGAAAATCAGACAACAATGCTGATTGAATCCACTGCAAATTAATACTATTGATTCTCAATTGATTCCTCATTGCTTCTTGACAAAATTTCTATTCCTCCTTGAGGACACTCTTTATCCAACTTCTTTCAGTAGATACTTCAAAATTTCTTTTCTCTCCAAAGAGTCCAAGTACCTTACCAATATCCAGGAGATGTCACAGCTTTCTACTCTACTGAAAAAAAATCTTAAATCATTCTCTGTGAGATCTTGTGTCTACCATATCCCATACCTGAAAAACATTATATATCTTCATTCATCTTCTCCTTTATTCTCTGAGAATGAAATAAGCCTTCTCTTTAACAAGGCTACCCCTTCTATATGTGCCATTAATTCTATCCCCTACTGTCCTTTTCTATTGTTCTCTTTTCTCTTCTCATTATAATCTTTGCCTTGAGTTCAGTTATCTCTATGAAGCTGGTGTTCCCAGATCTATATATCTAACCTTATTCTCTCACTTTAATTCAAAATCTGCATTACCAGTAGCCTATTAGATACCTCCTCCTGGGTGTCTCATAGACCTCTCTTATTCAACATATCCAACACAGAATTTTCTTCTCCCTTACATTTACCCCTCCTCCAAACTTCCCTATTTCTCCTGAGGGTGAGGATTGCTATATTTCCATGTGCCCAGGTTTGCATCCTCAGAGTCACCCTTCACTTTTTTCTTTGCTCCCTTACCTTCTATGTCTAATCAGCTCCCAAGTTTTATTTATTCTACCTGCATTAACATCCCTCACATCAGTTTCTCTCTCACTACTCACATAGTCATTAGCCCTAGACCAGGCTACTGTAACAGCTTCCTATTTGGAGGCTCCATTCTTCCTCCAGCTATATGCTTGAACCTCACCTCTGATGTTTTGTCTTCATTTCAAAGGTTCAGATGAGGTGTCACCTTTTTCCATGAAACCTCTCTTGATCTCCCTAGGTCCTAAGTTTTTAGTGATCATTCTTTCTACAAAATACCTTGTACTTACTTATCTAAATATATGTGGTTGCCCAACCCAGTGGAATGTAGGCACTAGTATTAAAAAGATAGGATTTTATGGCAATAAGAAGTTCGTTATTATTGAAGATACTGTGTAATTTCTTAAGGATATATCATCCCAATCCCTTCTGTGATTCACCAGCAATGTCTGACCAGGTTACAGTTGAGACCTATGACTTATTGATTGATTTCACTGATGTAGGGAATACTCCGTAAAGAAACTCCGTCCATCAATAAAATCAGTAGCCATTTTGCATAATAAATTCTTATAGTTTTACAGAGGCAGGGAGGGGATACCACGGAGACAATGCTGGGGCTAGAGTCAAGACCCGGGTTCGAATAGACGCTCAGACATTTACTAGTTGTATGACCGTGAGCAACTCACTTAAATCTCTGTGTGTGTTTCCTCAACTATAAGATGGAGATAATAACCGTACCTACCTCCTAGCGTTATTGTGAAGATTAAAATGAGATGATATTTGTAAAGTACTTAGCAAATGACATGTAATTGGTGCTTAATAAATGTGTCTTTGTTTTCTTCTTTCTTTTCCTGAGGGCGAGCTAAGTAGCATAGTCCCTGGAGTCAAGAAGACAAATTCAAATTCAGCCTCACACTCTTACTAGCTTTGTGACCCTGAGCAAGTTATATGAACTCTGACAGCCTCCCTTTCCTCATCTATAAAATGGGTATAATAATTGTTATGAGGATAAAATGAAATAATATGTACTTGCAAAGCACTTTGCAAACCTTCAGGTGCCATATAAATGCTGGTGGTTATTAGAGAGTGTTTTGCCCAAGGTTGTACACGCTGGGTGTATAGCAGGTCATCCTGATTCCAGCACCACCTCTCCAGTCACAGTTCCCAAGATAAACAAGAGATCCATGGTTTTGTTTGAGAGGGTGTTGCTTTGTTTTTGTAGTTAGGGGAGTACAAGAGAAAACAAGAGGAACAATCTGGATCATTTGTGCGCCTTCCTAAATCAGTAACAGATTTAAAAGTCCTAGACAAGATGGAATATCACAATCACTTTTGTTCCTCCTACCACAACGTTGCTAAAAGGTAATGATCTTAGCACCCGGAAATATATAAACTGCTTTCAGTGGATTCTGGACCAGTTGAGTCAAAATGAACTTTATCTCAATAACTGACAGTGGAATCAACCCAAGTGGACTCTATCTTAAAAGGACCACGTAAAGGAGAAAATAGATGGAAAAGGCAAAAACAAAATGGAACCCATCTCAGAAGTAAGAAAGGCAAAAGACTAAACAGAAACCTCAGGCTTCTTTATCACCAAACTTTTCTTTGAGAAGAAAGTCAAAAAGCGACCTATGAAGCAAGCACAAAATGGTGGAACTGACTTACATTTTAACAGATTGGAAATAGCTGGTAAATGAGGAAGGAGTAATTGCCCAGCCATCTACCTATATATATAGCTAAAACAAAGGTGAAAAATCTATATCAAAACAGAAGAAAATTAAAATGAAAAGATATGGTATGAAGTTAGGCAATTCTCAATATGGCCTGTTTCAACAGTGATGACATATTAATGGCCTAGTATGTTCAAGACATCGTGCAAGGCGCTTGGGATATGAGGTCAAAAACAAAAATGCCCCTGACCTCAAGAAGCTTACATTCTACTAAGGAAATAAAAACATGTACACATAAAAGTGCAAAATACATACAAATTAATGCAAAGCACTTTTAAGATAAAAGAATTAAAAACTGGTAGGAATATAAAATGCCTCACATGTGGAATGGAACTTCCATTGTACTTTAAAGGAGGCTAGGGATTCTCTGAAATTGAGCTGGAAAGGGAGGATGTTGCAGGCACGGAAGACTATTTGAAAGGCATGGAGGTGAGAAACTGAATACAAGACTATGACAGATTAAGAAATACTAGCTCTTATACAGACCTTGATATAATGTGAGGAGGAGGAGCAAAAAGCTGGAAATGCAAAAAAAAAAGTTGACTTGGACTATAATTTACTTCCTAAGAAACTCAACTAGATAAAGTTTCTGTTTGAGAGCCACCCTAGAATTGTCCTACATGATTTGGAATGATGGAAAAATAAAACTTAAGCTAGCCAAAATCTAGACTTGCTAAATATCTTTTAAAATGGATCTGAAAGTTCCTGGGAGAAAAACATCTTTTAGACTGGGAAAAAGTAGTCAACAACTGAGCACCCAGAAACCAATAACCCCAACAAGAGCCAAAGAGCCAAAGAATACAATGGACAGACACTCTATGATTAGTTAGTTCAAACTCCAGAAGGAGTGTTCTGATTGGCTGATGGGAGGGGAGGTCTCTTAAAGGCATTTACAGAGGTTATACAGTTAATTTATTGAACTAAGTACCACTAAATTAAATTATATGCATTTAAGTTGATCCTTCCAGCCTATATTTTTTTGCCATATTGATTCTTCCATGAAACATATTAGCTACCTTTCATAAATTTGTGTTATCTATAGACTTAATAGTTATGCTTTCTCTGGCTTCATCCAAGTTTTGTTGATAAAAATATTATAGAGAACAGGGCTGAAAGCAGAATTCCATGACATGTACTAAACATCCATGCAGTATAAAAGCAAGACTATTTAAACTTTTGGAATATAGATATGTGATCAGTTGTCAACCCAAAGCATTTCTCTACCTTGTTAACAAGGATATCATGAGGTATTTTGTCATATACCTCGGTGAAATCCAAATAAACTGGTTATATATCAGAGGTTCCCAAAATTTCTCAGTTCATGACACTCCTAATGTCTCAGTAATTTTTTTCAATAAACTTCTAAGGTGGTTTAGAGCATCTTAGGGGAAAAAATTACCTAACAGTTATGTAAATTAAGTGATCAGGTCCAAATAACATAACAGGTGTATATGTCCTAACAATTTAGTTGCATTTGAAATGTGTATACATATATGTGTGTGTGTGTACACGCATGTACACAATATATGTATATATAAGCAAACATATTTATGTTTATATTTATATATATATATTTATATATATGTTTGCGTATATATACATATGCATAATGGACATATATACATAAATTTAAAGAAAAATATTTTTACTTCATTCTTAAATAATTTCACAATAACTTACTAATGGAATGTATATATGTACCTGTTAGGCACTGTACTGCTGCTCAATCCTTGGAATCAGATTGGATACAACCACCCTAATTTCCTCTTCCCCATTGAATTTTACTTGGTATTTTTTTTTAATCATAGCAATTGACAAAAAAAAACTTCAAAAAATGTCACAAACTTGAACATTCAAGAAGTAACTGGTATAGCTAAGTGTATAAGTAACAAAAAAAAAAACTATCTCAAACATTTGAGAACGTCATTGAAAGGAATGCAGCCAATCTCATGTTAAAGCGTATCAATCATTGTGTTTCCCTCAAAAATTTTAAATATCTGGAGGCACCCTTATGAGTTCACTATGGTTTCAGTGCTGTGGCACACAATTTAAAAACTGTAGGTATATAATATTCCTTTGTTTTGTCAATACTGGAACTATTTCAGAAACAAAAATGAGGTTACTTGGGCTTGACTTCTTGGTAAACCTATTTTGGTCCTTGGCAATCATCACTTCCTCTTCTGAGCACTCATAAACAGTCTGTTTACTAATCCATCCTACAATTTTGGAAGGGTCAGTTGGTCTTGGTTCATAGAATCTATTTTTTCATCTCTGAATATGGCCATTGTCTGAAAAAGTTTCTTCTTCAGATGCTAGTTCTCATGACCTCTGCTGTCTCTGATTCTTTTTGGCACAAGAAAGAGTGGCAGTTATTGTAAGAGCAATAAATTGTTGAGAAGTGAATGTAGTGAGATGACAGACACAGCCCCTTTACCTCTGAAACCAAAATGCTTGAGGGACAGATGACCTTTAGGTGTCCCAGGGAAAGCGAGGCATGGAAGACTGACTGAGGAAAATGTATGATTTCAGACCTCAGTTGGAGTGATAGGACATATATTGTTCAAGAGTCAAAAAGCCAACGTGGATAATTTTGTTTCCATAGTAGTAAAGAGTCCATTTAATCTACACATGAATGACCAAACTTTTCCTGGTTAGAGCAAATAGAAAAAGATCTGAATGTTGGTGGCACAGGAGAGATTTATGAGTTAATGGAGTTATTTATATCCCTAGAAAGGCAAAAAAGAAGGGCTAGGGTCTGATGGTGCTCAGTTGCTCAAGACTGGAAATAAGAACTGTTCACACATGCTTACTGGGAAAACAGCTGGAGGAGCTTCGTTTTGAATCCTCACCTACTGGCAAGCCCAAATATTACACTCCAAACTGCTATTCTAGCCACAACCCTGCAAAGGAAGTTATGAACAGTATTGGTTGTCCCTATATGGTGGCACATATACTTGGTCTGACCTTAAAATCTTAGAGAGCCATTCAGGACTCTTCACCTGAGATAGCAGATTGACTTTCAATCAACCCTAAGCATAAAACTCCTTTTCAGGACATTTTAGATTCCCTCTAGGGTTATCTTAATTAGAAGTAAACTATTTACTATAGGGTTCCATAAAGCAAGAATACCTGGAAGAGAGTTCAAAATTATACTACACAAGTGCAGTTGGGACATTTGCCACAGTGCTTCGTCCTTTGAGCTTTGTCCTTTGAATTTCTCTCTCTCTCTCTCTCTCTCTCCTCTCTGTCTCTGTCTGTCTGTCTGTCTCTCTCTCTCTCTATCTGTCTGTCTCTCTCTCTCTCATTTTTTATCAATAGCTGTTTAATTTTTTTCTTTCATTTTCCATTTGGAACAGACTCTTCTAAGTATCAAGGCAGAAATGAGCCTAAAAAAATGTAAAATTTTTCTGAATTTGTCTGATTATATTTGTGAGACCAGTGTAACAGTCAGGCCCACACAGACACAGAGATCCTCTAGGGAGTATCTTTAAGGACAATCCTACAAGATTATAGATTAGTCAGTCAAAAGGAGACCAGCCTCTGGAGCCTTCTCAGGTCCCTAGAAATCTATCCACAATTAGAGATATGGAGAGTATGTCTGAAAACATCCCATTTTATTCTCATGAGGAATACTGGTAATTGTGTTATCAGAGATTTATTTTAAAAGGGCTCCCATCTTTTTTTTAAACTACTTTGCTTTTCTTAGTCTCTAGCCATGGGATCATGATTTCCCTAAACTTTTTAGAAATCCTTTGATTTCTGTGCAGAACTGGTTCTATCTATAAGCTTTTCGATCTAGGCAATTGAATGAATCAAATATTTATAGAGCATCTATTATGATCAAGGCACTATTCTTTTGATGTGGTGATCACCAAGGAAACTTGAAAATTGGGAAAATCTGCCTCTATCCTCCACAGTGAGATTATTTATACAGATAAGGTCAAAACATTCCTTTAATATTATTAATTGGTGAATTAGACATGTCTAGGAAACAGCCCATGGATTGTGGAATAGTGGTGTGCAACAAAGATTGTGGATAGACGGTTTGTGCTGTTTTCAGAAGAATCATGATGTGAGTCGGAGAGAGCGATTAGAAAATGATACAATTGTGTATTAGTGTATTTTTTGTGTGACTGGCCCCTGCTGGAGAGTGCCATGATTTTGGCAGCCATCTCCAGGTACACAAACAAGAGAAAGAGTTCTTAATCTGGCATCCTTAGAGTCACACTCTTATAAGTGGTTTTTGGATAAATTTGTGTGTTAAAAATATTTCTATGACTGTATTTTAATACAGTTGGCTTCCTTTGTAATCTTACATATTTTACTTTGTGTATTTAAAACATTATTCTAAGAAGGCATCCACAGATTTCACCAGACTGCCAAAGGGGTCCATGACACAAAATATTTGAGAACCCTTGTCCTAGAGCAGGGGTGGGGAACCTGCGGCTTCAAGGTCACATGTGACCCTCTAGGTCCTCATTGCAGTCCTTTAACTGAACCCAAACTAAACAGGAAAAATCCCCTTAATAAAAGGATTTGTTCTGTAAAACTTGGACTGAGTCAAAAGGCACCCAAGGAGGCCACATGTGGCCTCAAGGCCACAGGTTCCCTACCTCTGTCCTAGAAAGTTAGGATTACCCCTATGATGAACCTTGAGTTAGTGACACTAGGTAGAGTAGAGAATGAAGACCAAGTACTTGTGCCCCTGTTGAAAAAAAGAAATTCCACTTAAAAAATGGAATTTTTAAAAGCCAGATTTAAAATAACTGCAGATATGAAACACTTGGGAGTGTACCTACCAAGGTACATACAGGAACTATATGAGTACAACTACAAAACACCCTTTTTACAAATAAAGACCCCCAAAATTGGAGAAAAAATTAATTGCTAATAAGTAGACCTAGCCATTATAATAAAAATGACAACAATACCTAAATTAATTTACTTACTCAGTAGCATACAAACCAAACTACCAAAGGATTACTTTATAAAGTAAGGTAACAGTGTTCTACTAGTTATACATGTTTTATTTCAGTCTAGTTCTGAATTTTAAGTGTCCTAGACCCTAAACTTGCCAAGACTTACTCGTGGATTTGAATGTCTATTCCTACTTCATACCTAGCTGCTAAATGAAGTTTGTATCATCCTGGTTCTGATTTATGAAGGATCTGCTCTTTAGCACCAAGCTTTCATGGTTGACATGCCCACAAGAGGATAAAGGCTCCCTGTGACCATGATTCCCCTATCTTAAAACCTGCATAGCTGGTAATAACCCAATGAAATTCAGATTCCCACAGATAATACTGTCTATAATGCCACCTCCTTTCCTTCCTGTATCTCCTTGAATTTTTCTATTTCTTCTCAGGTTCAATACTTGCACAATACTAACCTGTGAGGCTTTACTCCATTCAAGTTTACCTGCCTCTGCCTCATCACCCTTCTTTCTTCTCCCTTCATCCCAAACCTCCCCTCCATTATCAGGAAAGCCCTAGTATTTGTTGACAAATCATTTCAACAATTTTCTGTTAAGTGTGGAGGGCCTTCCATTCTTGGGTCCTAATCCTTTATGAATGAGACTTTAGTAGAAATTGTCCTAATCCGGACTTGGGACAGACACAAGTCTATTCCCTCAAAAAGACAGCAGTCACACTGGAGAGTAAGTGACTTTCTCAGAATTTTAGAACCAGAGCGAACCTCAGAGATAGTCTAATCCCCTTATTTTACAATTAAGGAAACATAGGTCAAGAATATTCATTTGCTTAAGGACACATCGATGGTAGTACGAATAGAACTGGGACCTGGGGCTCCTGGATTTCTATTCAGGGATCTTTTTACAAAAATTATTTTCAATTTATAGAATAAAACAAGCATTTCCATAATATAGTACAATAAAAATGATGATTGCACATAAAACTGCAAATTTACTAGTCTGTACTTCTTCAAAGCCAGGTTTAGAAAGTGAAACAATTTAATGACTATAGCAACCAGAACCCTATTCACCTAGAAGTCTCCAGAAAGCTACCCCAGACTTTGGGAACTATTTAGGTCAGAATCCACTCCAAAATGTAACTTATAAAAAACACTGCTGATGTGTTCATTTTTACCAGACATCTATAGAACACAGTTAATTCAAAGCAAAGGCATTAAATGAAACAATATGGTAATAAAAATAACAAAATAGCCCATTCATAAACCTGGAGCTCACTCTCCCCAAAAGGCATATATCTTCTGTGGTGATTAAGAATCATCCAGAGGCACATGCACCTGGGGAACACATAAGGTCACAATATCCATGTGCAGGAGCAAACATGAAAGGATCACATTTGGTTAGAGTACACATATGGAAGGGCTTCTTATGCCACTGATACTGTATAGCTGCTCATTTAGGCTGGGGATGTTGCGTTGCTCTCTGTTGGGTTTGTCCCTCACCAGGTATCACCCTCTGCTCACTGGGTATCATGTCTTTTTTGATTTCTGATGAACATTACATCCACTGTCCTTTACAAGACATCACTTTACATTGTATCTGATTTTAGTTATATATCTAATTTTAGGATCACAGAAGACCTCATCCAACGACATTAGAAATGTTGTGATTAGTAAGTTTCTTTCCTGAATTTGAGGGTCATAGCTTTGTTAGACAGCTCTTTCCAGCATCTCCAGTGGAGGGATGCTGTGCCCAAGAAGCCTCTCCTCCACAGCTCTTTCAGTAGATGACTATGAAACACTCTTTCAGTCACCAAGTATAAAACTTTTGCCCTCAGTCAGATTGTTCAAAAAGGGGAGCAAATGCTCCTCAGGAGCATATCTGCTTCTTAAATTCTTCTCTCTTCTACATGCATCTTTGGTTCAGTTTTCATTTAAGCAAGCTATTGCCAGAAATTCATTTTATTTGAAAGGTCTTATCACATTCTTCTAGGAAGAGGAGGAAGTGTCCTCATGACTCCTTTCTCAAATGGAAAAAGAACTAAGTAAAACTGGGCCAGGAAGCAATTTTTCTATGCAAATCACAAGGGATGATCCTGTTAGGAAAGACTGAGAAGGCTGGTAATCATCTTTTCCCAGGAACAAAATATAGCCTAGCCAATCTCTCTCTCTCTCTCTCTCTCTCTCTCTCTCTCTCTCTCTCTCTCTCTCTGTCTCTCCCCCTTTCTCTCTCTCCTATTCTCTCTATCTCTCCCTCTTTCTCTCTCTTCTTCTCCTCCCTCTTTCTCATGTCTCTGCCCAAGTAACTTCTAAGGAATTTCACTGTTGTTTACTGTGCTTTTCACAAAGGTAAACCACTTCACATGTAACTCATTAATAGGCTATTCAGTTAGAATACTGTTTTCTGCACTAAGGCAGAGGTGATTGGCCCATCCATAGCTAAGCACACTTATCAAAACTGGAGCAGTTATGGGTCATAAAATAAATGTTACATATTAGGGGTCAAAAAATCCCTGGATAGCGTGTTGGAATGTGACATGAGTGGTAGAGAGTGGTCTAATGAAAAGAGCCTAAAACTAGAAGACAGAGAACCTGTGTCTTCTAATGCCAACTCTGCTATTTTTCAATCAGCTGTGTGACCTTCATCAATTAGCTGAACCTCTGTGATTCAGTTTTCCTGTTCTGTTAAGACAGGGATAAAAATATCTGTCCTATCAATTTCCCAAGGTTGATGGCATAATCAAATTTAAAAACAGACATGATAACTTTGCAAAGTAAAAATGCATTAGGGTTCCTTATAGTCTTTCACTTAAACCCCTAGCAGTATCCATATAAACAAGCATAGACATACAATCTGACCTCATCATGTCATTCTACTGCTCAGAAATCTTCAATGGCTCCCTATTACCTTCAGGATAAAATTAAGAATCCTCAGTCTTGCATTCAAAGACAAATATTCGCACTCTGGCTCCCATCTACTTTTTCAGTCTTATTTCCTATTATAAGCACTTTGTACTCCAAACTGTCAAACTGGTTTGCTAGCTTTTCCATGAATAAGAGATCTCACCTCCATCTCTTTTGAAGAGTTGACAATCCACGTGTACAATTATTTTCTTTATCTCTGTCTCTTAAAATATTTAGGTTTTTTTTTCAAAGTACAGCTCAAACCCCCTATCCTACAGAAATTCTTCCTTCATACCTCTTAAAATTGCCTTATGAGGGAAAAAAAGGGGGAAAGAAAGAGAAACTATTTTGTATATACTTGCCTGAATGTTTTGGGTCCCTCTGGTTCTTAACATTTTCTGGGTCATGGAACCCTGTGGCTGTCTAAAGAAGCCTTTGGATAACTTTCTCCAAATAATGCTCTTAAATGCATACAATAAAATACATAATATGACAAAGGAAAAAAATTGCAATGAAATGCAGTTCAAATTTCTTTTAAAAAACCTAAGTCCATGGACCCCAAGGCTTAGTTTAATGTGAGTTCCTTAGGGGCAAGGGATGATTTAGTGTCTGGCACACTTGTTATTCAGTCTTGTCTGACTCTTCATGACTCCATTTGGGGTTTTCTTGGCAAAGACAGAGGAGTGGTTTGCCATTTCCTTCTCATTTTACAGATGAGGAAACTGAGGCAAACAGGGTTAAGCGAGTTGCCCAAAGTCACACAGTTAACAAGTGTTTGAGATCAGATTTGAACTTAGGTCCCCCTGAGTCTAGGTCTGGCTCTATCCATTGTGTCACCAAGCTGCTCAATTCCTGGCCCATAGCAGATGCTTAACAAACACTTGTAGAACTGCTGAATTGTTAAAACTAAAGTTGTAACTCTCTGTAACTCCTAGTCAAGAAAAGAGTCTAGAGGAGATAAACTCTTGAACTTAAGAACTTCAGAAATGAGGGAGGGAAGGCTACTTTCAGGTCCACGTGACCCAAGGTGGGGAAAGATAGTAAGATAAAATAGAACAGAGGGCACTAGGCAGCCAGCCTGACTACTGCGCTGAGAACTTTTGTCTTTCCTTTGACAGACACTAGATCCTCACCAAGCAGTATTTCTACCAAGGACAGACCCAGTCTCCTTTGGTCCCTTGGCCAATACTCACAAACCACATTTAATTTTCAAATATTGTTAAAGTCTAAAATAAGGCACAAGTCTTTTCTTAAATAATGTTTTCAATACAGGGTATAAATGTTAATATTACACTAAGTCTCTCAGCTTTTGCATTTCCTGGATTGAATGCTTAAAATTAATGAGCCTTATGCTATACTCACGTTTTTTGCTCTATAAAGCACACACAAGGATTGTTTTCCTCCCATCCAAATAAGCTATGTAAGCTTTCATCAACTAATCATCAAATAGCATTTATTAAGCTCCCACCTGTACATGGCAAATAACACTGACATGAGCTAAAAAAGGTTGAGGAAAGGACAAGTTCATTTGGCAGCTGCTCTTGAAAGAGATGGGGTATTTGGAATGGCAGATATTTTTAGAGGTTCATAGGATGATACATTTAGAAGTTAGAAGGAATCTTATTGGCCACTTAAGCTAATCCCCTTATTTTGCAGATGAGGAAAGTAAGGGCCCAGAGAAGTGAAGGAACTTTTATGATGATTGGATTTAGTAATCCAATCATTAAAGCTGAGATTAGAACCTAGGTTTGCTGACTCCAGTGCTCATTCCCCTACATAAAGGGTTCTTAACCTTTGTTTCCTTTTCCATGGAGTCCTTCTAAGAACATTTTTAGATGCACATAATAAAATACATCAGATTACAAAGGAAAACTATGAGGTTAAAATAGAATCATCAAAATGGTTTAAATTTTTAAAATAATTAATTAAAAATTTAAAAACAAATTCTGCCCTGAACCAGAACGTTGTACACAATAACAGCAGCACTGTATGAAGATCAACTATGAATGATTTCGATCTCAGAAATACAATGATCCAAGACAATTCCAAAGGCCTCATGATAGAAAACACTATCCACATCCAGTGAAAGAACTGACATGCTTTGAATACAAATAAAGAGCACTATTTTCACTTTGTATACCTTTTTTATAGTTGTTTTTCCTTTTGGTCTGTTTCTTTCACAACATGACTAATATGTTTTACATGATTGCACATATATAACCTATATCAAATTGCTTACAATTTTAGGGAGGAGGGAGAGAGAAAAATTTGGAACTCAAATTTTTTAAAAAATAATGTTAAAAATTGTCTTTAAATGTAATTAGAAAAAAAACTATAAAAATAATTAATGAATGTAATTAAACCCCCAGTCTACATTATACCAACTCATTTGGGTTCTATAGGTTGCTGGAAGTGGGGAGCTGGTTCACAGAAATTTCTGGCAAATTTGACTTATATGAGATGTAGATTCAGAAATAACCTCAGGTTTTTACAGGCAATATGATATAGTGAAAAGAAAGCTAATTTTGGATCTACAAAGACCTTGTTTCAAATCCTACCTTTAACATTTACTAGCTATGTGACTCTTGGCAAGTTACTTAACCTAAATCTTGGTCTCCTCATGGATAAAATGGAGGTATTACCTCTAGTCTCTGTCATATACAGCCTCTAAACCCAAAGCCATAACTCTTTCCCTTGGCACCAGGCTGCCTCCAAATGCCATGCCACTGGATCCTCAAAACAACCCAGTGAGGGAGGTAGATGAAGTACTATTGTCTCCGTTGCAAAGCTATGTGGGAGAGGAGAAATGGAACTCAAGTATAATTCCTCCTGGAAATCTGTCAAGATTCATCACAAAATTAACTCATAATGGAAAAATAAAGCCCAAACAGGTCATAAAAGGAGATTATCTAAGCATTCTTCTTTCTCTATAACTGAATTGTTGGATTTGCAGAAAAACAAAAAACAAAAAAAAACCTCATTAGATTTTGCATTATCACCAGTGATGAATTAGTGGACACGGGTATTTTGAATAAAAGGTTTATAAAATAAATCAACAGTAAAAGTAAGATTTGGGAGGAGAAAAAAGAGAGGCTTACCAAATTATAAGAACCAAATAACCCCCAATTATAGATAAACATTATCACTCAAAGGTAAATAAGACCAATGCTGCGGTTTTAGCTTGTGGTAGTCTAACTTCTAATTCATTCTAATGTAAAACATTCTAATCCATGAAAACAGCATCTCCAATAGGATATACTTGTTATTTTCTTGTAGATTTAAGTTCCACTTCTGTTCTAACCTAGCTGTATAAACCTAGGGCAAACTACTTAATTTCCAAAGTCTCTTTGTGTGTAAAATGGCAGTCACAATTCCCACTTGACATAGATCACAAGGTTGCTGTGGGATCAAATGAGATGATATTAAAGGAATATATTTCACAAACCATAAAGTGCTATACAGATACAAGGCACTATTACATAATTACGCTAATCATAATATATAATTGAATATAATTACATAACAATATTAAGGCCACACAAGTTATCCACAAAGAGTAGATGAGCTAGAAGGGAGATAGATGGAACATTTGTTTTTCTTATCTTATGGAAGGAACTGAAAAGCCTTGAATAAAAAATTTTATTTTTAAAATTAATATATAAATAAGAAATAATTTCAAAAAAGCAATATAGGCTGGCTCTAGTCAAATGGACAACTGGAGATTCTTTTTGCTTTTTTAAACCGGTTTCCTTACTTGGTCTATGATATAGAATGGCCTTGAAAGTAGCCATCCCACTCTCACCACTGGCATAGAAATGCCAGGGAAGAAGAATGTGTTCATTTTACTACTAGCCACTCCCCTGGCAAAAAAAAACAAAACATGAATGTTTGGGTTTTTAAATTATAATATTAATAAAAACTTATATGTATATAGCATCTAAAAATTTACCAAGCAAAAGAATCCTACCTATGAAATAGACAGCATAAGTATTACCCTCTCTTGTTTTACAGATAAGGAAACTGAGGTTCTGCAGGTTAAATGACTTGCCCAAGACCAAACAACTAGGAAGAGTATGCAGAAAGACCCGAATCCAAGTCTCCTCACTCCAATCCCCCATTGCACTCCACAAGCTCAGGTGACTTGTCATATTTTTCAGGACTTAAACAAAAGGCAGAATTAATAATATTGTGATTTCAGGCACTGAAAGGCCAGACAAATAGCCAAGCTGCCTGTAAGAAGGGTCTCCCCAAAAGTCTCCATCTGAGCTTAATCATTTCTGGCACCATCATAATAAAACTGGTTGCTAAGCATTTCTGGCCCCACTAGCAAAAAAAACCCCAAAAAACCCTGCAACCTCGGAGATTTCCCCTGAAAGCCAGGGCAGACAGTCAGCCCAGAAGCATGAATTTTGAGATACCACTCCTCAATACCTCCTCAATTCAGCAAAGAAAGAAGCATGATTGCAATTAGGCAGAGAGCATACACGCACACACTCTCCCCTGCAGATGCTGTAAGGAATGACTGATTAGGAAGAAATGTTATATCATTTTGTTCCAAAGCTAAGTAAAAGGGTTTTGAATATTGACTGTATCCTCCCCAGGCTGGCTTTCAATGCAGAAAATTCATCCATCTTCTGTAACACAATTTTTGTTATAGATATTACAGATAAGCTCCAAGCAATCCTACAATCTTAGATTCAAGGAATCCAAGACTTGAAAGGGATCCCCAGGTTCTATGGATAGCCTAGCCCTAGTCCAAAACATCAATGCCTCATCACTGAAAAACACTCAAAATGCCAAACTACAAAAGCCTAACACTAGTCCCTGGAACTGACAACAGAAGGATGTTCAAGAAGCATCTAACCAAATGGTCAACAAGAATTTAGTTGTGTGCCTGCACAAAGTTTAGGTGTTGAGGATAAAAAGCAAAAAATAAATAGCTTCCACCCTCAAGGATTTTAGTCTATGGAGGGAACATAAGGCAATATCACAGAAAAGACATGAGCAACTGAACAAGGTGGAGGCTCAGGGAAAACCTCATGTAGGAGCTAAAGATTCTAAGCTTTAGATGGGTGAAGGAAGTGCATTTCAGACATTTAGGAAAGTCTGCAATGGTACAGGGACAGGAGAGGAATGTCCTTTGTAAGGAACATTACAAAGGCCGGTTGGCTGGACACAAGGGTGCATGGAGGAGATCAATGTGTAATGAGCCTGGAAAGCCAGATTAGAGATAAAATGTGAAGAACTATGCACTTGATTATAATAGTCACTGGAGTTTACTGAGTAGTAAGGAGACATGCACAGTGTTTTTCTTCTTTAGAAGAAGGATCTATACAAAAGAGACTCAACTAGACTAAGGTGCAAACATTTCTACCTCATTGTGGATAAACCTGTAATTTATAATTATAATCTGTTTTAAATGGGCAGAATTTCAGAGTGGCCTAGGTGTTACAATTTTATTTTTGGTAATACTGATTTGGGCAGCTAGGTGGCAGAGTGGATAGAGCCCTGAGCCTGAAGTCCTGAAGACTCATCTTCCTGAGTTCAAACCTGGCCTCAGAGACTGTGCAAGTCTCTTAACCCTATTTGCTTCAGTTTCCTCATCTGTAAAATGAGCTGGAGAAGGATATGGCAAACCACTCCAGTACCTTTGCAAAGAAAATCCTAGAATTAGACACAACTGAAATGAATGAACAACAAAAAGGAGACTTTAATGTGAAGGGGCTTTGAAATTGTCTTCAACAGGCAACAGGAAAGAGTTCTGCATCTGCAATGAGAGGGCCTGGGTTCATATCACAGTGTGATCTCTTACTGTGTCACCTCGTACCCATCCAGGCCAGTTGCCTTATCTATAACATGAGAAAACTGGACCAGAACTGAACAGGACCATTCAAGCTCTAAATCCTAGGATCCCAAAAACTGACATTTGTGAGTAAAAGGGGGATTTAGTAATTTACAGATAAGGGATAAAGGTAGGTAATCCTTAAGTGGCTAAAGAATGAAAGGTACCACTCAAAATTTGACCTCCCCACCCCCAACTCACCCTTCACATAGTCTGAAATTTTACCATTATATAATCGTGACTTGGTATTAACAAGATTTTTTTAATTGAATTATTTTATTTGTTTTCAGTGTTCGACAATTACTTCCATACATCTTATAGTTTTTTCCACTCCCTCCTCCTCACTCCCCCCACCCTCCCCACTCCCTCCTCGAGACAGCATACAAGCTTATATAGGTTCTACATGTACATTCCTATTAAATGCATGTTGCATAGAAGAATTAAAATGAATGAGAGAAACTATGAAACAAAACAAAACAAAATGATCTGTTTCTATCTGCAATCCAATTCCATAGAATTGTGGAAGGCATTTTGCCTCAAAAGTCCATTGGAAATTTTTTAAGTCCATGC
>CM053773.1:128317147-128375884 GCA_028658325.1 Potorous gilbertii
CATCTACATGTGACATCCATTCAGATCTTGCATCTGAAGGAGGAAGGAAACCAAGAAATTAACTAGTCCAACCCCCTGGAAGGAGTTCATAGGCTTCATCAGATTACCAAAGAGGTCCATGACACACAAAAATTAAGAACTATATCTCTGCAAGTGTTCTAGTGGGAATGGTGAGGCAAATTAGCGCTGAGATATAGGAAACCTCTCTTTTATCCATACCTAAGAGAAGACATAGCAGATTCTCTCTCCCATGTGCAAAGAATAGAATTTTACCCATGTCTTTACCCATGAAATCAGACACTACTAAGAATTCCATTTATTTTCTCCTCAGGTGCCAATCTACTAGATGACCTAATGCGGTATTTCTTTTTCCATCACTCCCACGGAGATACCATGACAGTGCTGGATCCCATGCAGATGAATTACTCGGCTGCCGTTTGGGCTGTTGTCTCCTATGTCATTGCTGACCTAGATGAGATGTTGCCCAGGTGATCAGAAGAACAAGGAAGAATGCGCGCCCTTTCCAGGACCCAGTATTCTACAGTGATAAGAAGTCTTTTTTCTGCCCAAAAGGTTGATTTGGTTTTGGTTCCTTGCTTTCAAAGCACACTTCTACCTTCTGGTGGAATGTTTCTCAACTCTTTCCTAATATTCTTCCATTTTAGTAGCACAACTAAAATCTTTTCTTGCCAGTGTTTTAAGATTGTTTTCAAGTGTACAATTTCCTTACAGTTATAAAGAAAATTGTTTCCTTGATGAGAGTAAATCTGTTTCATTTGCAAGAATAATATGTATTATGTGTTTATTCAAGGGGATTCTGTTTTGTGTTTTAGGATTAAGTAGGGCAAGAAGGAGGGTACTGCACAATTCTGATGCTATCAGATATGCTCTAATTGGAAGAACTCATTCAAGACATGCTCACCTTCAAAAAATAAAATTTGATCAAACAATAGGAAACTCTTCTTGCCTGACTTGCAAGAAATTAAAACTAGAGTCCACTGTTCAAAATAATTTCTGAGAATCTCAGTATAGCAGCAAATCAATCAGTTAATTAATAAGCCTTTATTAAATATCTATTATATACCAGGCACTGTGCTGAACCCTAGGGTTATAAATACAAAAAAATGATACAACTCCCAACTTACAATGAGCCACACAGAAAAAAGTTGCAGAATCTCAAGCATTTTAAGCGATCCTGCAGGGCATCCAGCCCAACTTATTCCTGAACAAGAATCCTCTTCAATATCCCCAATATGTGGTCATCCAACTTTTGTTTAGCCACCTTTAGGGACAGGGAACCTCCTGCTTCTGGAGGTACTCATTCTTCTTTGGGCTTGCTTTAATTGTGAGTTGTTGTGAAGGTAAAATGAGATAATACTCATAAGGTACATAGTAGGTGCTTAACAAATGCTTTTTCCCTTCCCTACTAGGAATCCCCAATCTGCTTCTCTTAAGCTTTCCCTCATTGTTCCTAACTGCTACCTTAGGCCAAACGAACAAAGGTAATCCCACCACACAGCTATCAGAGATATTCCTACAGCATGGATCTGACTTTGACCCTCTCCTCCTCAAAAAACTCTTGCTTCTAAGGTCAATTATATACTCTCATTTATTTGACTTTTAAAGTCCTTCACAATCCAATCCCAGGCTAATTGCCCACTAATCTCCTTCATGCACTCTGTGTTCCAAACAAACTGGTCTGTGTACATTTTCCTTGTACATGTGATTCTCTGACTCTGGAGAGACTCTCTCGAATGCCTGGAATGCAATCCTCCCTCCCTGTGCTTTATAGGGTCTTTAGCTTCCTTCAATGCCCAGCTTAAATATCATGTCTAACTCTACAAGAAGCTTATCTTGAAGGCACAGCTGTTCACCCTCAACCTAGAAATTAATTGTATATAGAGAAGGGTTTTCATCCCATGGAACATATGCAAAGCTCCCCTGACAACATTTGAGACATGCATGGCTCATCATTGAAAGGTCTGACCTTTAAAATAACCAAGCAATCCCTTTATTGACCACTGTCTAGAAAAAGGGACTGACTTGATAGACGTTAAAAAGGATTGATTTCCTCTCTGCATCACTCTATTTCTGCCTTCTGATGACATGAAGATTATTTGAACCTTTCCCTGGTGGAGAGGGAAAGGGGACTGGTGCTTTCCCCAGCCTAGGTAGCAAGGTGATTTCCCATGGGATAACCAACCAGAGCAGGGGCTCAACCTGGGCCTCTGGCTGCCTCTTCTGCTTTGTTTTTCTTTATCTGATTATAGGTGCCTGAACAGCAATCCTGAGATGAACTTCCTGGGGGTGGCTACCTTGATGCCTCAGAAATTCCTAGATAATTTAGTGAGTTCCCACCACACTTTAGGAGGAAGCCCTGACAACCACCCTGGCACTGCTTGGAGAAGGTTAGCACTAGCACAAGGATGAACCCAAACCCCTATGCTGGCTTGCCAGAGGGAATAGTTTGGATGTGGGGACTGGTGAAAACCAGTCTGATTGGTGTGGCTCCCCATCCCTACAGTGAGTGTTAACCTTTTCAGCATCCTTATCAGATGGTACTGTTACATTTAAATTCCTTACTTCCCTATTCCTCAGTCCTTCCATGCTCTTCATTCCTCCCTCCTTATTAGGTAATTTAGAAAATATTTTCACTTTACTAGTACTATAGATAAAGGGGCAGTTTCCCAGTAGTATAATGTTGGCTCTTTATGTCAACTATATATAAATTTATATGCACGTGAGGCCTTTGACTGGAAAATGGACACTTCCATCCTTCTCCCAGCTTTAGATTATTACAGCCTCCCTCACAGTCATTTATCTCTATCTCAGCTTTCTCATCTGTAAAATGAGCTGGATCAGGAAATGGCACACCTCTCCAGTATCTTTGCCAGAAAAACGCTAAATCGGGTCCCAAAGAGTCCAACATGACTGACAGATGACTCAACAACAGCTAGCACATAGTAGGAGTGCAATACATGCTTATTTCCTTCCTTCTTATATGCTGGCTCACTGACTCAGAGTTTTGAAAATTCACCCTTTGCTATTTTCTTTGAAAATTTTCACAATATTCACTCCCTTGAATCCTGAGACACCTATTATATATTTTATATTATTTTTCAAAGATTATGAAGAGTGGTTAAGTAAACACACCTTTATGTTCTTTCATGTCCTTAGGTTTGATGACTTAAACTCCTCAATGGCAGCTCAATACTTCTTTGCCTTTGCCATCTTTGTCTTAGGTTTCAATTTCATGTTGACTATTCTTGTCAATCTGAATGAATGGAGATTATTCTCCTTGGAAGACAAAAGAGAAGTAGAATGAGTTGAGTAGTTAGTTTTGTCTTCTCTCTATCATTTCTTATTATAGGTACATCCTCCCTTAGCAGCAGTTCTAGCCCTTCTCAGATCTTTCTCTAGCTACCAAAATATATACACCTATTATATATACTATTACGTTGTAAGAAATGATGAGAAGGCAAACTTTAGAAAAACCTGGAAAGACTTACATGAACTGATACAGAGTGAAGCAAGCAGAACCAGGAAAATGTTGTACACAGTCACAGTAATATTATGCGACAGCCAACTTTGATAGACTTAGCCCTTCTTCGCAATACAATGATCTAAGAAAATTTCAAGACTCATAATGGAAAATGCTATCCACATTCGGAGAAAGCACTATAGAGTCTGAATGAAGATTGAAGCATACTATTTTCTATTCTTTTATTTGTTTTTTTCTTTCTTAAGGTTTTTCCCGTTTGTTCTGATTCTTCTTTCATACCATAACTAATGTGGAAATATGTTTAATATGATTGCGCATATATAGCTTATATCATATTGAATGCCATCGTGGGGAGGGGATAAAGGAGGAAAGGAGGAAAAAAATTTGGAACTCAAAATCTTATTATAGTGAATGTTGAAAACTAAAAAAATAATATAATAATAAAAGAATTAGTGCCTGTCTATCCTGAAGAATAAAGAGGTCTGAGTTGCCTTCAAGTGGTTTACCAGTAACTGGTGCTAGAATAAGATGTACTCGAAGAGATGGGATTTGAGGGACTCCAGGGAAAGTTCAAATACCTCAAAATTGTATTTGTTACCTGCTTGCCAGTGTCTGAAATTTTGCCATCAGTCCCTTTGGGGGGGACTTTACTTTTAAAATGTAGGAGTCATATTTTAATTTTCCCTTTTTCCTCACCCCACCATCACTATTCATTCTACCTCCGAAATATTGGGTGTTCCAAATGGCAGTGCAATTTTAAGCTACCAAGGCTTAATCACTCTTATTTAACCATATAAATTAATATAATTAATTATTTTGTTTGTGAAAATCATATTAATTAATAGTTTAATAATAATCATTTAGGTTTTGGTAGCTTAAAGACCGCGTAACACCCCATATCTCTTCATCTCCTCATTTTTTAACTTATCAATTCTATCTCCTTTCCTATCTTTATCACCCGTCATCTAGGTGATTATGATAACTTTCTAGTTAGTCTTTCTCCTCCAACCTCCACCCTCCATTCATCCGTCACACTACTGTCAAATTATTCTTTAGACCACTTTCTCTTCTGTTCAAAAACTTTCTGGTGGTTCTACAATGTCAATCAAAGAATCATCAACTCCTTATATCCCTACATTTCCAGTCTTATCTTACACTATTGCCTGTTATACACTCTACATTCCAGCTAAGATGAACTATTCTCTATAACCTGTCTTCCTTCTTTTCATTGTCATCTCCATGCCTTTACTCACTTCCTCCTCCTCAACGAAAATGGACATTGTTTTTATCTCTATCATGGGGGTGAAAAAGTAAGCACATCTTGAAACATTTAAGTAGTAGAAATTATCTTTCTAGAAAAAGCAAAATGCTTAACATAAACAATCTCAAAGCTGTTTACATTTGTATTTTCTTCATTGACTGAGGAAGAATAATAAAAAATAGCAAAATGAAAAAGATTGTAGTCAAAGCGTAATGATGGTCCTTTGGAATAGCAAGATGATTGACTCTTAGGGAAGGAAGAAACAAGTTATCTTTGGCAATATATTTGCCCCTTCATGGCTACAAACATTTCTCAATTTTCCCCACCCCTAAAACAACCATCACTAGATCATACCGTGTCTACCAGATATCATCTAATATATCTTCCTTCTTTTTCAGCTAAACTCCTTAAAGATGTGTCTACAATTGGTGCTTCCAATTCTTCTCTTCTTACTTACTTCTAAACTTCTGCAATTTGGATTCTGACTTCCTTATTCAAATGAAACTGTTCTCTCCAAAGTTATCAATGATCTCTAAGTGCCAGATCTAATAGCATCTTCTTGGTACTCATTCTTCTTGACTTCTCTGCAGTTGATGTTGATGACCAACTTTTCCTTCTGGATATTCTCTCCTTTCAGAGCTTTTCTGGCTCTGCTCTCTCTTAGTTCAACACTAACCTGTTTGAATGTTTCTTTTCAGTCTTTATTTGCTGTATTTGCTCTACCTTTTCACAAAATCAATAAATCAATAAACATTTAAGTACCTAATATGCGCCAGGCACTTGCTAAGTGCTTTTTGCAAATATTATCTCATTTGATTCTTTTAACAATCATGGGAGGTAGATACTATTATTTATACCTGTTTTACAGATGAGGGAACCAAGGCAGAAAGGTTAAGGGAATTGTCCAGGGTTACACAACTAGTAAGTGTCTCAGGTTGGATTTTCTTGATTCCAGGTCAAACTCTTCTCAGAGCACTTTCTTTTCAGAGCTAACTGAGAGTTGGGCATTAGGAAGAAGAATTTTGTGATAAGGTGGAAGGAAAGAGAGAGATTTTTGGAATACAGTCCAGGGAGGATTGAATCATATGGGTCACTGCAGGAACATATAGTTAGATAAGGACAGTATGAAAAGACTATGCTTTGAAGGATGTGGATGGA
Organism: Potorous gilbertii; assembly: GCA_028658325.1. Classification (NCBI taxonomy): domain Eukaryota; kingdom Metazoa; phylum Chordata; class Mammalia; order Diprotodontia; family Potoroidae; genus Potorous; species Potorous gilbertii. The sequence goes on from CM053773.1 coordinate 128,323,069, forward strand.
AAGAGTGAGGAAAAGGGATAAAAAGAACAGGGGAAATATACCAAAAGAAGAATTTGGGCACCAAAAATGGATTTTGCCTATTGTGAAATTTGCTGAAGGAAAGCACTGATAATATCCTTCAGTCCCTAAAATAGCAACATGACCAGCTATGTTTAAGAAGGCTGCTAGGGATTGTGGGGACAGACAGATTAGAAAGCCATCACTGTCACTTATTTGAGTAAAATTTCCCACTACATGGACCTTGAAGAATCATAAGTGGAAAATCAGACTGTGTATAAAATGATACTAGAGATTAATTTTTTTTAAAGCAATTGTGCAAGGACTTTTACATACATCCTTTTACATAGCTCTTTCCGACCTTGTCAGGTTGGGAGACTATACATTTGTTCTAGTAATTCTGTGTTGCTCAAAATATTTTTGGAATTCCTCTCTGGGAATTGTACTCATAATGGTTGACATTTACATAGTGCCTTAGAGTTCACAAAGTGTTTTACATGCTTTCTCTCAGTTGGTCAGCATTGGTTGATGTTCTGAGGTAGATAGTATATATGTTATCTTTATTTTACAGGTGAGGAAAGTGAGGGTTAAACAATTTTAATAATAATAAATAATAATAATTTAAATAGTTAAATAATTTATCTGAGGTCATAAGTGTCCAAAGCAACAAACACTCCTAGCCTTTCCTGAATGTACGCCCAGGAGAGCTAGCTTAGAAGACCCACAGAAAACCTAGCTTCATTATGTCCCAGAGAGCTGGGGCTCATTCTTCCAACCCCAACTCATAATGGCAGGTAAGTTCCCCAGAGTGATTTCTCTGTCTCCTCCTGAGGATTTTAGGAGTAACAGTGTGAGTTTAAGGTTTTCTATTGCTATTTCTTATGAGCCCCCATGTAGTATATTCTCCCATTCCAATATCATGTTCCCAGTTACCTTCTCTCTAAATGGTTAGTGGGTTGGTTCATTGCTTGACTAAGTCAAAGGAGTTGCTCCTTGGGTCTCTCTTTTCAACAGGCGTGACTGCTGTGGCTACTGATAGAGATCCAGTCTGACAGACATTTCAGAGCTCACTAAGACATAACCTGATTCTTCCTTCTACAATACTCATTCACCTAAGATCATGAAACAAAAGGAGCAGTTGCCACACATGTTCATGAATCCACATGGTTCCAGATGGAAATATTAAGGCAACTACAGCAGTACCTGGCACTATCTTTGCTTCTGACTTTTGCCCCATTCAGAGACCCATAACAGTTATTACTTTACTTGCCATAGTAAGTGAGGGGAAGGGAGGAGGGAAGAAGAAGAGAGAGAAGAGGAGAGAAGAAGAAAGGAGAGAAGATAGAGAAGGAGAACGGAAGGAAGAGACAGAATCAGAGAGAGAGAAAGAAAAGGAAAGTCACAGAGAAGAAGAGAGAGGGGAGAGAAGGTGGGAGAGAGAGAGAGAGAGAGAGAGAGAAGGGAAAGGAGAGAGATGGAGAGATAGAGACAGAAACAGAGACAGAGAGATCATTTGTTGGAGTCTTTTGTATTCATAGCTCCAATTCAATAGTCATTGAAAAGGTTTTTATGCCCATACAGTAAATGGACAGAAAACAATCAGAGAATATCTCTACATGTTGGGAGAAGGGATAGGGACCCTCTGTCAGGTATTTCCAAAAGCATACTAACCAAGCCTTCGTATGGACATGCAACAAGGAGAGCTGTGTGTGTATGTGTGTATAATGTGCCATCTAGCTGCCTATCTATATAGGCAGAGGACTAGGTCAACGTTTTGAAGCTCAGAGGAATCTTGCAAAATTTATATACAGACAGACATATATACATACATTTATATGTCTAATTTTGCAAGATTCCTCTGAGCTTATATATTAATATGCATGTATATAAACATGTGTGTATAACTAGCTAACTAGATAGCTGTATTTCTGTCTATCTTTGTATCTATCTATCTATCGATATGCATCTAGATAATACAAGAGTCACAGTACCAGACCTGGAGTCAGAAAACCTGAATTCAGACCCAGTTCCAGATATTTTCTAGCTATGTGACCTTGTGTAAGTCACTTAACCTCTGTTTGCCTTGGTTTCTACAACTATAAAATGTCAGTAATAATAGTACCCACTTCTCCATGTTGTGAGGATCAAAGAAATACTTGTAAGATATTTAGCACATATATAAAGTGTCCAGCACATAGCAGCATTATATAAATGTGGGCTGTTACTAGTAGCGATGTGTTGTTGTGTGTGTTCTAAGGACAAGGCCTTCACTGGTCAGTCCCCTCCCCACTCCACCCCCTACTGCATAACCATGCCTTTTTTTCATCAAAAATAATATATTCTAACCTAAAAATCCATCTTATACACAAAACTCTGCTCTGAATGAATTTTGGCTGTTTCAAAAAATCATGCTTATTTTCCAAAGATAAAGATATGGTATTACTGAGGATATTCCAAAGAATATACCCCAACTCTGAAGGTGTCTAATTACAATGATGAACATAATGATGATGAGAGCTGACATAATTTATATTGTACTTTGAAGCAGGCAAAACATTTCAATGTACATTATCTTATTCAATCTGTACAACAACCCCACAAGGTAGATACCACAGGTATCATTAAGCCCATTTTATAGACAATGAAACCTAGAGCCACAGAGGTTGAGTACCTTGCTCAGGGTTACACAGAGGAAAGAATCAGAGATGGAATTGGAACTCAGCTCTTCCTGATTCCAGATCCATACTACTTCTCAATGTACTGTGCTACTTTTTTCAGAAGTTCCATGTTAATGATGAAACAGACATCAGAGGTCTTATGGTTTAAACCATCTCTTTCTCCATGGTATGGTGGGGAAAGAATGAGATTTGAAGTCAGAGGAGTTAGGTTGAAATCTTAGCTCTGTTTATTACTTTGGGGAAATATGACTGGGGAAATCATTTGACCTCTGTAGGAATCAATTTCCTCATCTGTAAAATAGGAAGATTTGGACCAGATTGCTTCAAAGTTTCCTTCTAGTTCTAAGAAAGTCTATTAGCCCTATTCTGTAGATAATGAAAACAAGGCCAAAGGAAAAAAAAGATGAAGTAAATTGCTCAAGGTCACATAGCAAAACAGCAACTAGAATCCAGGCTTCCTGCAGCCCAGTTCAGTACCATGACCCTCACAACTAGTGAATATTAACAGAACTAAGGAAGAGGGAAGAAACCACCTCACTTTCATTAGCTATTGACCAGTTAGACCCTTAAATCTATTGTGTTTCCAGAACTCCTGGACTCTTTTGGCCTTGACCTTCTTGCTCCCACAGAATGAAAACTTGAAAAATGATTAAATGACTTTGCTTAAGAGAATATTTAATTTGGCTCATCAGCATAGGTAGTGAGAGAATTCTTAGTCCAATAATGAACATATTAATTGAATAGAAGCTGAACAATTTAGAAATCTATCTACACAATAATATATAAATCTACATAATAAAGTTAGAATATTTAGCAATCCTAAAAATGTAATAAGCATAATTATTTTTATAGGGACTATCATAAGGGGCAATAATCAATAACTGTCCTAAGCCCAGGGGGCTGCTTAGTCATGCATGCATGGGCCATCCAACTCCTGGCAGAGAGAAAGTGAAAAAGGGAAGGATATGAGAGGATCAGGGCCAAGTCTGCTCCTCTACTCAACCAGGAAGCAAGTAGCCTCAATCATTCACATTTGTGTAGCCTACTTGACTCATTTTCATGTTTAATCTTATTATCCTGTGCTCTAAGGTGATCCGTAGGTATGTTTATATATTTCCTCATTAGCGAAAACACATTTCCCCCCTCAATTCTTCAACTAATGTCAGAGGTCTTACCAGATCATCAAAAATTATTTAATTGGTAAGCTGGAGAAATCTCCTTTACCAAGAGTAGTTGCTCATAACTCTCTCTGTATTAAATCGCTTAATATCCTAGGATTAAATAAATCTTAAAGTTACTGAAACGAAATTTAATAAATATGAAATAAAAAACAGATATCATTGTTTACGACATTTTAACTGTGTGAATGATCACAGAGTCACCTCAAACTCTGTGAAATCACAGATGACTCCTCTTTGTTTCTGAGGACACAGTCCCACACCACATGATACATTCATGATAGCAAAATCTCTTCACCAGAATTTTCTTCATTCTCTTCACAAGACAAAAGTTAAAACAGGATCAGCAAGAACTGAAAAAAAGTGTATCATCTTTCTCTCTTCAGTTCTTCTCTAGCCATGAGAGAAAAACCATTTCTCCAGCACCTCTCCAGACATTACTGTCAATAGTCTCCCCAAACTGATAGTTAAAGTTCTTGCATCCTCAAATTTTCATTTGGCTCTACAAGAGGTGTAACAGTATTTGTAGTCTCTAGGATAGTCTAGTGAAACAAATGTTACGGGAAAATGAGGGCAAAATGAGATCACTGTATTGAGGAAGGGGTTAGGCTGGGAGGTAGCAGTGGTGTTCCAAAGAAACTCCTCTGGTTGCATTTCTATAAAAAAGAGAAAAAAGAGAAACACAGACAAGGAAGAAGAAGGAGAAGGAGGAGGAGGAGGAGGAGGAAGAGGAGAAGGAGGAAGAGGAGGAGGAACTTTGCCTACTACTTCTCACCAAACAGGTCACACATCGTTTCCCATGTGAGTCCTCAGCTCCACTTCCAGGGTTGGCAATGTCTATCTACACTGCATGCTTCATCTGCTAGTTGGGAACAAAGGGACATTGTGTCGGTTAAGTGAACATCAATCAATAATCAAGCATTTATTATTCCTCCTTCCCCACCCTGCCCTCCATTCCATTAACCATTAGGAGAACAGTACTATACTTGTAGTAGCTAGGGACTGGCTCTTCTACTGCCCTCATCCTTATTCAAACAGCTTGAAGGTTTTCATTGTTGATCAGAACATTATCAACTATAGGAGAAGCTTATGATGTAACTCTAAGGTCTCAATTATTAGCTGTGACATAATCCAGTCAACTGGGAAGCCAGGTACAACTTGTAACCTTCCCATAACACAGTTACAGTCATTGGGGTTTCATTCTCTTTTAGCTATTTCTTCCTGCTTTGTAAAATATCATTTTCATTGCTTTGTAAACTATCGTTTTTACCACCTCATTCCCTTATGTAGTCAAACATGGAATTCATTTAGAGCATGGAAGTACCTTTTAGGGAAGCATCATTCCTCTGATTTTCATAACTATACCAAAACTGCAGAGGAAAACACTGAGTTTGGTGCCAGAGTTTCAAATCCCGCTTGTGTTATTTACCATCTTATGATCTTGGGCAAGTCATTTTCAGTTTCCTCATCTGAGCAAATTGAACAAGATGGCCTCTGTGATACCCTCTAGCTTTAAATCTATAATCATGGAAGGCAGGAGGAGACTAAGGAAATTTTAAAAAATCATTTCCCCTCTTTTTCTCCACTCAGTCATGCATCTCTTACAATTCCTAACAGCAAAGAATAGGACTTAGGTAAGCCTGAGATGACTTTAATGTGCTCACCCTTCCCTCTGAACTCTCTACAACACCAGCCCTCCCACTACTGGTCTGTTCACTTGATCTTCGTGGAATAACTTAGAATTTGGGTGATTTTTGGCTTATTTCTGTGACTGCTAAAGTGGCTGGTCTAGCATTCCAGTTCATCTAATTTTGTGATCACCATTTCACATACTGTTCCTGTAATCTGACTACTTTTAGTGAATGCTAATACTAAACTTGGGTCTTTCTTCTTCTTTGATCTTGGTGTTTATTTTTCAAGATATAAATTGCTCTATTTTCAATTTGGTCCCCAGAATGCTATCCTAGCTCTGGCCTCTTAGATGATGTACTCCCTGCTTTTGATTTAGGTAGATATTAAGCAGATAAAAACAGGTTTACAGTACACTGGGTACTTATCACACAAATTCTTTTGCCATAGTGTTTGCAACATTCAAATATTCAACTTGACCAATCAGGGAATCCCATCTAGTCAAATCTCTGACTCCCCATTCTCCAATTTGTCAAGGCCTATAACCTCTGAATTTCACTTACCTGACTAATAGGTATTACCTTAATAAGAACATGCAACAAACAGGCATGGATTATGTCAACAAATGGGTAAAGTACAATGTTTGGAGGCACCAGTAGGGACATTAATAAGACCTTCAATAACATATTTTACAAGGTAGCAGCAGGAAGAGATGGGATCAAATTTCACCTGAGATACTGTAAGAGCAAGCAAAATAGGATCTTTAGCTGTTTTCACTTTAGTATAATCAAGAAGTATAATGCCTCTATTTGAATGTGATTAAGGAAGATCTTTCGCACCCATTGTAGAGCCGGGAAAGATTTGTAGGAAGGTTCTCAAGGGATGTGATGCCCTCTGGCTCTAAAAAGCGTATAAAGACTCTGAGGTAAAGTTTTATTTTGGGACTTACTAACTGGAAGTGTTTGGTCAGGTTTTCTGTGAAACCACTCAGGAGTCCCCCAGCTTTGAGAAGCTAGATGTCAGGCTTCCCTCTCTAGTAACTATGGTCAGACAGTTGGAACTCTCTGTTGATTCAGGCAGAGGAAGCCATGTCTGTTGACTTTTAATTTCTCTTTATTTTCTTTTAAGTTCAGGGTACTGACTCCCTGAATTAGATGAATGATATATGTGCTTAGTTAAAGGAATGATACATGTGCTTACTTAAAGTGATTGTTAACCTCTCAAAAGTTACCTTTCCTTTTATGAATGCAGATATAAGAACTTGTGGTAGCAGGTCTCCCTGTGTATGTTGGTGTGCTTACTGATACAGATACTTATCATCTTGAGCAATCTCCCTGGGCCTCAGTTTCCTCACTTATAAAATGAGGGTATTGGACTCTTCTTTGATGTTTTTAGTATATACAGCATACTATATATAGTATACAATATAGGGACTGGCTCTTCTACTCATATTGGTCTATATGACATCGGAGATCCCCATATAAAAATTAGGCAGATGAAGAGGAGTAAAAGACTTGGAGGAGATAATGGATAGTGTATTTTGAACCAGGCATTTTACTTTGCCTATTTGGTGACTCAGTGAATTAATATCAAGGACAGTCTGGGAGCAAGGGGAAAGCCACAAATCACCAAATGCATCCTGAGGGGACAGTAAAGAAGTATTATAAGGAGGGGGGCAGTCTCCCCAATTACGATAAATTATTTTTTATGGTATCATACTGTCTTAATGCTTGTTCACAACCCCCTCTACACAGCAATAGATCAATAAACATTTACTAAGTGACTACTATGTGCCAAGCCCTCTGCTGAGCACTGAGTAATACAAAAAGAGGCAAAAAACAGTTACTGCCCTAAAGGAGCTTACAGTTTAATGCATAAGACAAAATGCAAACAGATATAGATAGATATATAAATATATAGAGATATGGCAAACTATTCACAGAATTAATAGGAAAAAATTAACAAATGGAAGATACTAGAATTAGAAGAATAAGTCTTCCTATGGAATTTACCTAATTTTTTTTTGCACTAGAATAATATTTGTTTTTCTTTATTTCTTGGCAAAAGCCAACTGCTATATTTTAAAAGCAGAAGATCCCAAACAATCAAATGCATTACCCATCACAGAAGAGGGTCAGGCAACAGTACAAAATACCATACATGATCTTTTTTTGTCATTGTTGTTTGTTACATATACTTTTTTTTTCTTTAAAAGTGATTGAAGTTCTTTGAGAACCAAGTAATCTTACCCTGTTGTTTAATCCTAGGAGAAAAATAAATTAAGACAGGTAAAGATTTGCAGCATCTGGAATTTTGCTTCATCCCCTGTTGATAGCACCTATTTCTTTAAGTTCCACAGTGAGAATTCCACAACTGATGGTATTTCTGTCGTGTCATGAAGTTAGTGCAGATCTGTAAGCAAATAGCTTCACCTTCCAAGCTCCCTGGGCTCAGAGTATCTCTGCAGCCTTTCCTCATCACCTTTGGATGATTCAGGGAGGAAAGGGAGATGACAGGTCTTATTCCCAAAGAAGCATTTCTGGCAGCTAATTGGAGTAAGTGCTTAAAGGAAAAGAGAAAATCATTCAATCAGGGGAACAGCTATTGTTTACAACATGCTGAGTACAAGAGCAGGGAACAATAGGATTATGTGACAAGTTTGTCACTGCTACATTCAAAAAACTTGGAGCCCAAACATACAGATTACTAAGGTAGGGGAATGGAATAGGAAGAATGTTACTAATTATTACTAATTATTAATATTGCGACTTCCCTAACCCTGCTGATAAGCAATTCTGACCCAGGCAAGGATGAGGAACACTCAGACACAGGTGGGAAACCTCATATGGCCTTCTGGGTCCTCAAGTACAGCCTTTGGACTAAATCCAAATTTTACAGAACAAATGCTTACGTGTGGCCTTCTAGGTCCTTAAGTATGACCTTTTGATGGAATCCAGTTGGAAGGCTGCCCATTCCCCATCCCTGACATGTGACACCAAGAGACTAATATTAAACACACGAGGTACACACTACACAGAGACACTCAGCCCCCATCCCCAGATTAAACTTGCTTCTGAAGGGAAAACCAAACCAAATCAAACCAAACCCATCTTTGCAATCAGAAGAGGGAAGGAAAAAGGAATGAGGAGTTTCCCCAAAGCCAAAGCTGATTCAAAGTTCCTCTGACTGGCTGCAGATTTGTTTGCAGATATGTAGATTTGGATTTGTTGTATTTTTCTCTCTTTTTTTTTTTTGGAGGAGGAGGAAGGAGGAGAGCTAATAGGAGATAGGGAAATCTGGTATAATCTAGTACTTGAACTTCTACCCCTTTTCTAAAAGCTCCATCAGAGGCCTTGACATTCTAGTGAAGCAAGAACAGGTCAGGGAAATGGGAAATGACCCATGAGTAGAAGCTTCCTCCTCAGGGAACCATAGAGGCTAGAGGAAGGGAAAGGAAAGGGAGCATTTACCCCATCTTGGATCCTAGGGGATAAGGGCACCCCAGGAAGGAGACCCTGACACAGGGCCTCAGGGGATGTCTGCAATCTTTCTCAATGATTTTTCTTGGTGATGGGTTTTTTTTTCTTTTTGTATACAGTGTCATTAGACTTGTACTTCAAAAAATAAGGAAAAAAACAATCCCAAGGCTGAACTCTGCTGATAAAGGAGTTTCTTTTATAAATATTTTAATTACAAGTAATCCTCACTCCACATAAGTTCAATAACACTCATGGTATCTGTATAATACACACACACACACACACACACACACACACACACACACACACAGCCTCCAACTTTCACAGAAAATCTGACATCAATCACATAAGTATTAAGGAATCATATCTTACAGTAGCAAAGTAGGGATGAGTCCAACTGTGTCACCCTAAAGCAGAAGCCAAATAGGGGAAAGTGTGTATCACTTAAAAATGAAATAAAACATGAGATAAACAAAAAAAAATCCTTTGAGTAAGAAGCAAATAAAAAGTCAAAAAAATATTAAAGCAAAATTCTGATTGCCAAAGGGAGGGAAGAAAAAGAAAAAGCCACTTTGGACCAATATATGGAGCCTGTGTCAAATGCCCAAATCAAAAGCAAATTTTAAAGAAAGCGAGGAAAGTCAGTAGTTGGAGTGGAAGAAGGAGAACATTGAGACATGGGGGACATCTAGAGAAAATGCCCAAAGCACAAAGATCTTTTACGTGTCTTGTTTGTGAAATAAACAGGAGGCCAGTGTCAGTGGTTTGAAGACTTATTTGGTGGGGAATAAGATGTAAGCAGAATAGAAAGGTAGGAAAACACTACATTTTGAAGGATTTTGAATGCCAAAAAGAGCATTTTCTTATTTGGTCCTGAAGGCATTAGAATGTCATCGAAGTTTATTGCATAGGGAGGTGACATGATCAGACCCGAGCTTTAGGAACATCACTCTAGAAGCTAAACAGAGGATGTACTGGCATGAGGAGAGCTACCAGCAAGCTATTACAATAACCTAAGTGTGAGGTGATGAGGTCTACATTATCAAAGGAGGTGGGGGTGTCAAAGGAGAGAAGGGGATTTAAGAGATGTTGCTGAGGTGAAATCCATAGTTTTGGCAACAGCTTAGATTTGCGGGGGGGAGGTGATCCATAGTGAGTAATACAGGGTGACCCCTAGATTTCAAGCTTGAAGAACTGGGAGGATGATGTTGCCCTCTCCAGAAATAAGGAAGGTAGGAATTTGGACATTTTCAATTTAAGATGCCTACTGGGCATCCAGTTAGAGATATCTGAAAGGCGGCTGGAGATGTGAGATTGGAGGTTAAAACATCAGAATCATCAGCATAGAGATGGTAATTAAATCCGTGGGAGTGGATGAGATCACCAAGCGAAGTAGTAAAGAGAGAGAAGAGAAGAGGGCCCAAAGCAGGACCTTCCTTGAGGGATACCTATGGATTGAGAAGTGGTCTGAAGGATAATCTGACCAAGGAGACAGAAAAGGAGCAGTCAGGTAGGAAAAAAATAAAAACAGAAGAGAGTGATATCCTGCAAACCTATCACAATATATTAGAATGAGGAGAGAGTAATCAAAAGTGCCAAATGCTACCAATGTCAAGGAGAATGAAGATTTAGAAAAGGCCTTTAGACCTGGCAATTGAGAGATCAGTAGTAACTTGAGAGTGTAGATTTGGTGAGATGTAAACTGGGAAGATGCTAACAACTGGGAAAGGTTAACAAAGGTTAGCAAAGGTTAGAAAAGGTAGCGTTTGAATTGAACGTTGAAGGAATTCAAGTTTTGCAAGAGGCAGAAGTGAAAAGGGACCACATTTCAGACCTCGGGGACTTCCTGCCTTTGTAAAAGTGTAAAGATAGAAGATTCCTACATCATGTGTAGGAAACAGCTAGTGTCCGATTTGGCTGGACCATAGTGCGTGTGAACGAGACAACTGTACAATAAGCCTGGAAATCAGGATGGAGCTTTAAATGCCAGACACAGAAGTATGCATTTGACTTTTGAAGTAATAGGGAACCATCGGAGTTTATTGAGGAGGTGAGTAATATAGTAATATATAGAATTGTGCTTTAGGAGGATCGTTTTGGTAGCTGTCAGGAAGATGGTTTGGAAAAGGGAAATCCTTGATGAAGTAATACCAGTTAGGAGGCTGTTGCAATAGTTCTGAAAAAGAGAAAGAAAGGATGAGGTGAGGATTGGAAGAGGTGGTGACAGAAATGGTCCATTTCCTGCCCTGGCCCATCACTGGGGTCTCATTACCAAGTCACACAGGAAATGATGGAGGGTGGGGCTGGAGAAAGGATATTGTGTAATAGGGGTGGGTGTGTGTGGGTGTATGTGTGTGTGTTTTGGGAGGAATATGAGATATATGTAGATGTGTGTATATAAGATTGAGGAAGTCATCAGAACAAAGGAAAGGTTTGAGAAAAGAAAGACTAACCTTATCATTCTTCACCCCTCCCTGCCCGCAATTACTCTTCTCTCATTCCCTGGTCTGCTGCTCATGACTCTGAGCCCTCTACAGGCATGTCACATGTTGTCTGAGTTAGTCAAGCCCTTGTGTGTATTTCACGACCACCATCCTGTTTTCCATAAACTGATGTGTGGGAGCTGTTTATCTGCTGGGGAGCAAAGCTGCGTTTGAGTGGGCGTCCCATTTCCTGAGAACTTAAAAGCATTCTAGTTTAAATTTTGGGACAAGTCCCATTTCTGGTTCATTCAGCCATGTGGACTTAAGTGCAAGTTGAGAATTTCAATTAAATATTATATAAATGTGACAAGGGTAAGTTTTGTAGCAGGGAAAGGAAAAGGATTAAAGGGAAACGTGGGAAATTGCTGTTTTACCCTTGACATTGTCAAGATGTGGTTTTGAGGGCCAGGGCTGAGCCTGTGAGTGATTTTTCACTTTAGGATCCCCTGGGAATTTACCTTCCTTCCAATGATTACACTAATTGACCCCAAGAGCACTTGTAGCATTCTTACAGATACGTCTACTCTACACATGTTCCTTCCTCCCTCACATGGTCTCTTTGTTGGCCTCTCTCATCATAATTTGTGATGCTTCCCATTTACCTTGAGTAAATATCAAACTGATCTTGATATCTATATCTGCCTCATGAAATATGCATCCTCTTGAACCGTGCCCAAATGATTAATTTACTGTTATGTGATGATTAGCATAAAAATCTCATCACGGCAACACAAGATAGAAATGTTACTGCTAATTGCCACTTGGAGTGAAGAATGTTTGCTGCATAGGAATTAATGATGCATGCTACTCAATTCTCTCTTGAACCGAGAAACATGAGACTGTTTTTGGAGCAGACACTGCCCGTTTCTGCCTTCTCTGTCTCTCCTTTCCAAAGGACCACCAAATGATTTTTAGTTAAACCAAAGAGAGAGCTGAGGCTAATGGTTAACAGCAGTTCTGTACACAAAGTGAAACCGCTGGATCCAGATCATTCCAAAGAGCCTTTGATCTCTTCCAGTCAATTGACTCTAGGCAAAGAAGACCTTTCCCCTCAAATGCTGCAGTCTGTCAGCAGCCATGACCCTTTAAAAATAAACACATAAATGTTTGGAGCATGGATTGTCGAGTACAAAAAAACATTCTTGAGGGAACCTGATCGTTAGAGGGCATTCCAGGTGTACCAAATCTGCCACCCAACCCACACTGCCCCAGATGCCTGTGGGCCTGATCATAGCCCAGAATGGTTTGGGTTTATTTACTTTTTCAGCTTTAAAGGAAGTATGGAGAGATTTGAAACCTGAAGGGAAAAAAAATCCATGCTATTCTCTCTTGTTACATCCTAGAGCCTAATATAGTGGCCTACAAATCAATTCAATTCAACATATTGATTGAGCACCTCCAGAAATGAAATGTAGTGGTGAACCTGGTAGGTCTTTAATAAATGTCTAATTTTCCCAGTTAAGTAATATAATGGAATTACAGTGTCTTTGTGCTCAAATCTCAACTGAATGCTCCTAGTGAGTGTCTTATCTATCTATAGTAGTGAGAGAGAACAGAGAAGTGATTTAGATAATTCAAGACAAATTATCCCCTTTCTCTTAATTACTAGTACCAGAGACTATAGGATCATAGATTAGAACTGGAAGGAACCTCCTGGTTCCTCATCTAGCCCAGCTCCATCACTTGACAGAGAGGGAAATTAGAGATTAAGTGACTTGCCCCATACAAGTTGTAAACATTAGAAGTATGATTTGAACACAGGTCCTCTGACTCCTGAGCCAGAGCTCATTCCATTGTGTCACACTGCCAAATGTAGGAGATAAGTTAGGAAAATCTAGGTTCAGATCCCACTTCAAACACTTACTAGCTCGATGACCTCGGGGGATTTCACTTCACTGCTCTGTGCCTCAGTTCCTTCACCTATAGAATGAGGAGACTAGATTTGATGACCCCAAGGTCTCTTCTAGCTTTAAATCTATGATGCTATGAAGCTGATCAATGATACGGTGAAAAGAATATAGGCATATTGCACTTTTTCTTAAAACCATTTGAAGGTTCTGCAACCCTGTGTAGGGCAAGTCTATGGGCACCATTTTCCCAACAGCAAGAGCTCAAATTTGTCTCTGTGTCACATGTTGGCAATTCTCATTATATTTCAGACTTTTCATTATTATTATATCTATTAGGATGTAATTATTTTGGTGCACCACAAACCGTGTCCATATTACACAGCAAACTTAATCGATAAATGTTGTGTGTTCTTACTGCTTCTTCTTGCACTTCCTTATTCACTCAGATACAATATTGAAATTGAGGCAATTACTAACGTCCACAATGATCGTTAAGGGCAGCTAGGGGGCACAGTAGATAGAGCAGAACCTGGAGTCAAGAAGACCTGAATTCAAATCCTACCTCAGACACTTACTTGCTGTATGACTCTGGGCAAGTCACTTAACTCTGCTTACCTCCATTTCCTCATCTGTAAAATGAGCTAGAGAAGGAAATGGCAAACCACTGCAGTATTTTTGCCAAGAAAACCTCAAATGGGGTCATAAAGAGTCCGACATAACTGAAATGATTGAACAGCAACGACAAGGATCTCTAAGTGTCAAGGAGTCAATCAGTGTGACAAACTTCATTGCTGTCCTTTTTTAAGAAATTTCCACAGCCTTCAGCCACCACCACCTTGGTCAGTCAGCAGTCATCAATACAAGGCAAGACCCGCCCCCAGCAAAAAGACTACAACTTGCTGAAGGCTCAGATGATGGCTAGCAATTTTTTAAACCATGAAGTATTTTAAAATTAAGGTATATACATTTTTTAGACATAATTCTACTACACACTTAATAAGCTACAGTATAGCATAAACACAACTTCACATGTGCTGGGAAACCAAAAAATTTATGTGACTAACTTTATTGCAATACTCTGTTGCAGTGGTCTGGAACTGAAACTACAATATCTCTGATGCATGCCTGTATTAGATCTAGAATCAGTGCCTGGGTTCAAAATCACTAGCCTGCTCCTTACTCCCTGTGGAATCTCAGGCAAGTCACAAGAAAATGACCTCATGAGTAAGAACTAGGGAATAGGAACACAGAATGAAGCAGAATATTTTCTCTTGTCTTATCTTTTGTTTTGTTTGGGTTTTTCCATGGTTTCTCTCATTCATTTTAATTCTTCTATGCAACGTGACTAATATGAAAATATGTATAATAAGAATGTATGTGTAGAACCCATATAAGATTGCATGCCTTCTTGGGAAAAGAGGGAGAGAAAATCTAAGACTTATGGGAAGTGATTGTAGAAAACTGAAAACAAATAAATGAATTTAAAAAAAGAAAGAAAATGAGCTCATGAAAGAGTCAGCACAACAACAAAGAGTAGACAAAAGTATAGGCTCTTTGTGACTGTAGTCTCAGTCTCCTCATTATAAAATGAGAGTTGGACTAAAGAATCTCTAAGCTTCTTTCCAGTTCTAAAGCTACAAACCAGTAAGATGTAAGGGATAACTAGGTGTTGCAGTGGATAGAGCACTGGGGGTCTGCAATCAGGATTCCTGAGCTCAAATCTGTCCTCAGACATTTACCAGCTGTGTGACCCTGGACAAGTCACTTAACTTTGTTTGCCTCAGTTTCCTCATCTGTAAAATGAGCTGGAGAAGAAAATGCTAAACCACCCCAGTGTCTCTGTTAAGAAAACCTCAAATGGGGTCACAAAGAGTCAGACTTGATTGAGTAACAACAGTAAAACATAAACTCCTATAGAGCAAGGACTGTTTCTTTGTGTCTTGGAAACTCTGGTATAGTGACATGCACTTGGTAGGTACTCAATAAATACCTACTAAATAAGTGAATTTCTGCATGGCTTTGGGCAACTCTTTTCTTTCCTTTGGACCTCAGCTTCCTTGTGGGTAAAATGAGGGGATATGCTATATCATCTTTAAGATCCCTCTTTGAGATACATTAAATATAGGAAGAATCCTGTGAAATATTAAAAACTACCGGACTGTCTTCCCATCAATGTAAATACTTCCTTTGGAGGCTTCTTCAAAGCCCTCTTCTACTCTTTTTTCAAGCTGTGGTTTACAAAATGTTTGATGCTTTATATGACTTTTTGGATATCCCTTCCCTGGTGGGAAAACACCTTGTTGGGGTTTGTAGGAACTTGTCTACCTTTCTTGGCCATCCTGCAGCAAAATGAACCTGGCAGGAGAAAAATGGAGTGGGCGGCATCTGGCTGCCAGTATTGGCAGGGAGAAACTGACCTCAAGAAGAAGCTAGTGTAACAACAGCATTAGTGTGGCAAAAAGTATCTGCATTTTGTGACCTTGGCCTCAATTTCCTCATCTGTAAAAGTAGGGATCTCTAAGACCCATGGCTTGGACATTTTGAGATTCTCTGAATTCCCTGTAAATTACTCTTGCATCTTTTGACTGGTTCCTTTTAGATCAGCTTGCTGTTCTAGCTTCCTTGGTAGTGACCCAATTCTTGACCTCATATATCCTTAGCAGCTGGGGCAACTGAGATCCAAAATTTAGCATCAGCTAAAGTGACTATTCCACAGATTGCTGAAGGATGAGGTAGACTTGAATGGGGAATCAGTCCATGAAAAGAAATGATCTTTTCTTCCTTGGACTTTACTTAAAAACTTGCACCCCTCTTGCTCTCATGATTTTCCTCTGCTATGTAGTTATTAGCTAGGTATTATTTAGTTATTGTATATTTAAGTATTCACCATCATATATTAGTCCTGAAATCCACTTATCCAAATGCAGTCAAAATCCAGAGAAACTGAGTCTACAAAGAAAAGAAATTTTCAATTCTTTTACTACTAAATAAAAGCAAATACTCAGCAAGGATTTACAGGGCTGTGAGAATTACTTAGGACAAGGTAAAAGAATGGATACATACAATAAATAGAATTTTTAAAATCTTTTTTAAAAAATCTTTAATATGCAATATGACCTTTTGCTATAGACTTTTGTTTTACATGATTTATCATTATATTCACAAGATTTTTGACACATATTTTTTAGCTCTGCATTATAAAACAACACTTACCAAACTGTATATATAAAGTATGTCTTCATCAGAGTTAATTTTTTCAAGTCTAGCCTTGATTACAACCTGTAGGTTTTCAACTGAGTTCCTATGCCACTGAAGCATGATTATGTCCATCTCTAGGAGAAATTCCTTAACCTTTTGTGAGGTGTGGCATGTTTTACCCTTGTATCTCCATTTGTGAATTTCTATAATTTTTAATAATTCTTCTAAGTATAACAACATATTTATTAGAGTTTCTCTTTCCTTCAATGGAGATAAGACTTTCAAGTCTACTGGAAGTAAAAAAAAAAAATCCCCAAAGCATTTTTGGAGTGAATATTTGTGTCTTATCAAGATGCCTATATCTGAATTTCTTCTGACAATGGTTTTCATATAACATTGATTGAAAAAGTGAGTTTTATCAGTAAAAACTACCTTTTTACAATCTTTAGTACTTTAATACTTTTAGTACTCCAGTCTGTGTAGTGTCTTGCCCTTAACAAGTGTTTATTCTTTACAGCAATAGTCAGCAGCTGTTTAAATTTAAAATAACCACAGCTATGTGATATAGTGAAAAGAGTGCTAGGCCTGGAGTCAGGAAGACCTGAGTTCAAATCCCTCCTCTGACACAACTAGCCATGAGACTTTAGATAAATCATTTAACCTCTATTTGCCTCACTTTCCTCAAATGTAAAATGAGGATAATGATAGCACTTACCTCTTAGGATTGTTGTAAGAATTGAATGAGATAATATTTGCAGAGTGCTTAGCACAGCGCCTGGACCATAGACCTTCCTTCCTTCCTTCTTTCCGCTTCAGGTAGCCTATGCCACACTGTAGAAGAATCAGTTACAACTACTCCAGCTGCTATGTCTCTCTGAAGGTCTTTGCTTATTCTTTCAAGATTAATTGGGCTAATTTGCAGCACTAGTTGACAGTTTTTGGCATCTTTTCTTTTGTTTTTAACTTCATTTTCCTTTGTGTTTTAATATAGTGGATCCTATTTCACTGAGGGTTGGAATGATCCTTCAAATGCTCAACTTTCCCCACTACCAGCTGCCACAAATACCTCCAGCAGTCATCAAAGGGTGCATATTAGTAGCTTTGACTTTTATATGTTCCCTTGGAATAATAAAACCATAGAATTAAAAATATGAGAGAAAGAGAGAGAGAGAGAGAGAGAGAGAGAGAGAGAGAGAGAGAGAGAGAGGAGAGGAGAGGAGAGGAGAGGAGAGAGAGAGAGAGAGAACAATAAAACATGTCTATGTCTCAAAATCCAGCCCTCATCAGGCACAGAACTAACCAGTTCAATCTGGTTTCATCCGGTGGATATCAGACATCTCAAATCAACCTAGTGTCAATAGAAACACACAAACATGACTACTGCTGCCGCAAAATAAAACCATATCAAAATTATTATTGTATATTGATAGGTACAGTTCTTCAGGCCACTGGTTTCAGAGATGTATCCAAAGAAATCACAGCAGCTTACTCGGAAGTAGTATGTCATGTTTTAGGAGATATATTTCCATCTTAACACTGATTTCCAACCAAGAAAGGTTCACATATTTAGCCTGTCTCTGCTCTGAGACTCCATGGTTAACCGTCTTAAATCTGCTTTAAGTCATCAATGCTGTACAATCTAGTCAGCCTTCTAGGACCCCAGGCAAGGACAGGATGAACGCCTAAAGGGTACCTCTTACTAGACAAGAAGTTCTATGAGGTAAGGGACCATGTTCTATTTGTCTTGGTACACAATTCAATTTAACAAGTATCTATTAAGTACTTGCTCTGACATTTCAGGTACCAAAAGCAAAGTAGGGAATCAAAAATGAAAAAATAACACATTCCTTGCCCTGAATTTGTTATAGGAATAAACACACACACACACACACACACACACACACACACACACACACACACACACACTACATATTTCAAATACATCTAGATAGATCACATTCCTTTGGATTCACTTGGATATGTACTTGGATATGTACACTCCTAGGACTTGGATTCATGCTGAGGTGGGGACAGCTGAAAGAAATTTCTCTAGCTTGAAATGTGATGGGCAGGATACAGATGTTCCATTCTCAATAGGATATTTGAAATTTGGGGGTGGGAGTGGGAAACCACATCCCACAAAATGGGGAAGTGAGAAGAGACAGAGACAATGCATTAGCTGGAAGTTTCTTTGTTCATTGGATAGAGGATGCTTCATCCCCCTCACCTTCTCTCTCTTACTTCCCTGGGCATCCACGAGCAGCCAGCCTATAACTGGCAAATGAAAATAGCACAATGGCCAATTAGACTGGAAAACTCTGCCTGAGACACATCAAAGGACAATGTATCTGCATCATGATGTCAAGAGTCTGATCAGTGGAACCTGGAACAGATGTTAGTTAGATGATTAATACTTAATACTAATGAGAGCTAGTATTTCTATAACCCTTTAAGGTTTTCTAAATACTACCTCTCTTATTACATACATGTGTGTATATGTATAATCCCCTATCTCATTTTGTAGGATGTAGCTCTCACTCACACCCTTTGAATTTTAAATAGTCCTTTGTAAATAAAAATTCTGCATCTATTCACATCTGCATCTATACACACATATACATACATACACACATAAGTATGTGTGTATATGTATACATGTAAGTATATATGCACAAACATATATACACACATACACACATATATCTATACATATATTGAAGGAAAAGAGAGAGAATGGTGAGAAAAAGCGAGATTTTTGTGAGCACTAACTAAAATGTTATAGATAAAAATATAGATATCTATGCATCTATCTATCTAGACATAGTTTCTTCATTTGCAAAAATGGGGATAGCAGTAGCATATACCTACCTCACAAGATTATTCTGAAGATTGAACATGATTTAATATATTACTATATTAGATATTATTACATATTATGTAGGTATATATAATTTAGGTATGTATATGTAGGTATATATAATAAGTTGCTGGGGCAACTAGGTGGTTCAGTGGATAGAGCACCAGTGCAGGAGTCAGGAGGACCTGAGTTCAAATCTCACCTCAGACACTTGACACTCACTAGCTATGTGACCTTAGGCAAGTCACTTAACCCAATTGCCTCATCCTGGGTCATCTCCCGTCATCCTGATGAATATCTGGTCACTGAATCCAGATGGCTCTGGAGGAGAAGTGAGGCTGGTGACCTGCACAGCCCTCCCTCACTCAAAACAAAGTCAAGTGCAAGTCATGTCATTATTTCTCTGATGGCATGGTCTTCAACAACGAAGGATGAACACACACACAGTATAGGCTATATAATCTATTATTTATTATATATTATAGAGATGTATTGTTATACATTATTTTATATATATAAAACCTCATCCCATAGTCCTGTGTTCTTGTCTTTCTTTGTATTTTTAGTGCCTAGCATAGGGTCTGACATATAAGTGCTTAATAAAAGCTAATTATTGACTGACTAAATGACTCCAGGTGGATGAGAGGTCTGTACTTAAGTGGTCACAATGGGACTAAAAGGGAGAGGATGGATGTGCAAGATGTTACCAAGGAAGAAGCAACAGACTATGGAAATGTGAGGTAAGGTATGGAGAAGAATCAGAAATAATACCAAAATATCAAGAATGGGAGACTGGGAAAATTTTGGTGCCACTGATAGAAATAATGAAGTTAGAAGGAAAGTTAGAAGCTTACCACACTTAAAATAACTACAAAATTAAGAAAATATTTGGAGATTAATGCAGAAAATCACAAAAAACCCTTGTATAAACAAAATTACAAAGTGCTCCTTAAAGAAATAAAAAAGGACCTAAGTAACTAGAGGAATATTCCATGATCATTGGCCATGCCAATATAATAAAAATGACATTACCAAAAATAACTTACAGTTTTAATATCAGACTATCAAAGAATACTTTGATAACACCTCAATCAGATTATCAAAAGATATTTTATAGAACTCAATGAAATTTATTTGGAAAAACAAAAATGACTAGAATTTCAAGAGAAATCATTTTTAAAAGTAAGAATGAAGAGGTAAAGGTAGCTAGATGGTACAGCAGATAGAGTGATAGGCCTAGATTCAGAAAGATTCATCTTCCTGAGTTCAAATCTAATCTCAGACACTAACTAGTTATGTGGTCCTAGACAAGATGCTTAAACCCTGTTTACCTCAGTGCTCCTCATCTATAAAAAGAATTAAAGAAGGAAATGGCACATCACTCCAGTATCTCTGCCAAGACAACCCCAAATAGGGTCACAACATGACTGAAAAATGACTGAACAACACGAATAAAGGGAGGATAGAATTTCTAGACCTCGAACCATATTATACAGCAGTAATCTACAAAACCATTTGATATTGGTTTAAAAATAGTAGTAGATGAATGAAATATACTAGACAAGAGAGAATCAGAAATAACAGAACAGAGAGTTTGATAATCCCCCCAAAACACACCATTCAGGTAAGGACTCCCAGTGTGATAAGATCTACTGGGAGAACTGGAAAGCAGTGTGAAATGAGACTTAGACCACCCTCTTATGCCATATTCTAAAATAAACAGATATATAACTTGACTATTAAAATCATACCATAAAAAATGAGAAGGAAAGCAGATCATATACCTTTCACAGATATTAGTAAGAGATGTGTTCTTAACCACAAATGATAGACAATTACAAAAAGTAGATCATCTTTGTATCAAATTTCTCAAAGAAGAATTTAGTATCCAAGATGGATAACTAGAAGATGTAGGAATATATAAGATCAAAGACCATTCCTGAATAGATAGCAGTCAATAGGTACAAACAGTCCTCAGAAGAATAATTGTAAACAATTAGCAACCATATGAAAGATACTAAAACTCAATAATTATAAGAGAAAGGCAAATCAAAATAACTCAGAACTTTCGCCCCTACCCAAACAACTGGCAAACATGATAAAAAATGGAAATAGTCAATGTTGATAAAGGGGTCATGAAAAGATAGGCACACTAGTTCATCACTGGTTGAGTTGTGGACTAATACAAGCATTTTGGAAGTTGATTTGGAATTATGAAAGTAATGTGACTAAAGGGCCCTTGCTCTTTGATCCAGAGATTCCCCTACTAGGCACATAGCCAAAGTGGTCGTGATAAAAATTCCCATTATGTCAAAATGGTTATAGCAGCACTTTTGGTGGTAGAAAAGAACTGGAAACATTTATCCCCCATTGATTGGGGGATAGATAAACTATGGTATGTGAACATAATAAAATATTATTGTACTTTTAAAAATTATTAATATGATAATATCTCCCCAACACATACTGTTCAATCCAGTAACTGACCTTCTAGCTGATAATTGAAAATTTTCATCTCTTGGATGTGCCCTATTCCTAGAATACCTTTTCTCTTCGCCTCCACCTCCTGGCTTCCTTCAAGTCTTATCTAACATTTCACCTTCCACAAGGATCCTTTCCCAGATCTCCTTAGGGTTAGTGCCTTCCCTCTGAAATTATCTCCCATTTGGTCTTGTTGGTACATAGTTGTTGACATGTTATCTCCCTCTTTGAAGTAGGGACTATTTTTTGCCTTTATTTGTACCCCCAGTGCTTAGTACAGTGCACACAGGGGTGGTTAATAAATGTGTGTTGACTTGAATATAGAGAAGTATAGAAAGATTTACATGAACTGATGCTGAAAGAAATAAAAAACCAGGAAAACATTTCTGTAATGACTACAATATAAACAAAGGATAATCACCACAGTAAAATGTTTCAAAATTAAAAAGAGCAATAATGACACCAAGAAAAAAGATGATAAGATCCCTACCTCCCTGACACTCCTTGCCCCCAGGCGGGTGCTCTACAGGTATGAAACATTGCCGTATTTTCGTAATTGGTTGATGAATTGATCTGTTTTCCTGAATGTTTTATTTTTTTCTCTTCTTTCTCTTTTTGTTTAAAAATATTCTTTATTATTTGGGATGGTTTTTTGGGAGAAAGAAGAGGAAGAATGAATACAGGGAGAAATGTAGGTGATATAAAAGCCAAAGATATCAATTAAAATTTATTTTAAAAAAAGATAGAGATGAGAGATCCTACTTTGGAACAGTAGTATCGTTGAAGATCAGACCTCAGAGTCCTCAGAACTGTGTCCAAGAAGTCACCTGCAAGCTGAGTGATAACAAGGTCTCAGCTCAGGCACTGCTACTTGGAAGGTGAAAAAAACTTTGCTGCTAGTTAGAACTGATTGGACAGTCTACCTTTACCTTTCTCCACTGCCATCTATTGCTTGAAAGGTGGAAATCCCTCACAACCCAGCCAAAGAAGTCTGCTGGGAAAGCTCTATAGAGCCCAGGCTTAGGGGAACTGCTTTTAGATGAAAGATATTAGACTCTGTAAAGTAGTTGACTGATAAAAGCTCTGAAGATGCAAGGCTTAGGAAAACTGCTTTGTTTAAAACATGTAAATAGTACCTCAGCAGTCTGGGATATTAATGGCATGTAGAAACCAATAAAGAACTGACCCTACCTGGCAATAAATAAACACACATTTATTGAGCACCTATATGTCAGACACTATGCTAAGCACTGGGAATACAGAGGCAAAATAGATTTCCTGCCCTCAAGGAACTTATAGTCTAATGAGGGAGATAATATGCAAACAAATGGATATAGAGGATAAATAGGAAAGAATTAACAAAGGAAAGACACTGGAATTAAAAGGTGTTGGTGGAGGCTTTTAGTAGAAGATGGGATTTTAGTCAGAACTTAAAGGAAGCTAGGGAGGTCAGTAGGTGAAGTGGAAGAAGAAGCATTCCAGGTATAGGCGATAGAGAAAATGCTCAGAACCAAGAAATAGAGTTTCTTATTCATGGAGTAGCTAGGAGATCACTGGATCAGAATATGTATAGGTCAGTAAGGTACAAGAAGACTGGAACGGTAAGATGGGGTAGGTTATGAGGGACTTTGAATGTTAAACAGAGCATCTTTATTTGTTCCTGGAGGAAATTCTGTTTGGGACATGGTGCATTTAAGATATCTACTGGATTTCCAGTTCAAGATATCTGAAAGAGAGATGGACATGCAAGAGTGAAGAGTTTGTGGAAGGACAGATAGATCTGATAATCATCAGCATAAAGGAAGTCATTAGATTCATGGGAGTTAATGAGATCACCACATGAAATAAAATAGAAGGAGAAGAGAAGAGGACCCAGGACAGAATCCTGAGGAATACTTGAAGAGGATATGACAAAGCAGACAAAGAAGAAGCAGTCAAATAGGTAGGAGGAGAACCAGGGGGTAGAAGTATCCTGAAAACCTAGAAAGAGGAGCGCATCAAAGAAGAGCAAATGACCGCCAGTGTTGAAGGCTGTGTGCAGAGAGGTCAAGAAGAAGAGAAATGAGAAAAAAACCAATGGATCTGCAAACAATGAAATTGTTAGTGACTTTGCAGAGAGCAGTCTTAGTGGAATGATAAGGTCAGAAGTTGGATTGTAAGGGGTTACAAAGAGAATGAGAGGAGAGAAAGTGGAGGCACCTATTGGAGACAGCCTTTTGGAGGACATTAGCAATGAAGGGCAAAAGAGTTATTGAATGATAGCTGGAATGGATAGATCGAGTGAAAGTGCTTTTTTTTCAGGCTAGGGGCAGCATGATAGGGAATAAGCCAGTAGACAAGGAAAAATTGAAAACAAGTGAAAGAGTGGGCATGACAGAAGAGGAACTCTTTTGGAGTAGAAAGGATGGGGTGGGATTGCTTGAACAAGTGAAGGAGCCAGCTTTGGTAAAGAGTAAGGTCACTTCATCATTGGAGACAGAGGCAGAAGAGGAGAGAGCAGAAGGCATCTGAGTAATGAGAAATGAAGAAGGGTTATAAGAAGGATTCCATAGTGAGTGGCACCAATTGGTTTTGTAAAATATGGGGCAAAGTTCTCAGCTGAGAAAATGGGGGGTGAGAAGGGGGATGAAGAGATTTGAAAAAGCTACTCTGGAGAGTGGGATACTGAGAATAAGGAAGATAGAGTAGGATTGCCTTGCAGTAGTGAGAGCCCAGTTGAGATTGTAGAACATAAATGCGTAGTGGACCCAGTCAGAATGGTAATGTGATTTTCTCCATTTTTCATTCAGCAGTATAGGTGTAGGAGTGAAAGTAAAGAATGATGAGAATGATCTAAGGCTGAATCAGGAGGACAGAGAGGTCCCAAAATAGGAGTAGCTACATCCTTTAGTTAACTGTCACACATGATGTCCCTGAAGGAACAGTAGACACCAAAGTCTGCAGTCCTGAGTTGTGAATTGCCATGGACACATGTATTCACTGCTTTTGTATCTCCCTACCATGGTTTTGTAAGTTTGTACCCATTCTCCCACATGGACACTTGGTACATTGGAAGGAGATTTTTATCCTAGGTTTATGGGTATAATGTTATATTTTAATGATTCTTGCTTTGTTTTCTATTTTAAAATGCTCTTGGTTGAGGTAATGGTATCATCCTGGATGATTTGTAAAATGGTTAAAATAATGATGAATGACCAGAAGTTCCAGTTATAAGTAGTAGAAGTATATCCTACCCACTAGAGTAGGACCCAAGAGATCCTGAAAGTGAATAATAACTGTGGTTACCCTTACATGGGAACCCCTAATTTACTAATTCAAGTAAAACTTAGGGTGAGTGAGCCAATCCAGAGAGAAAAGAGAGAAAAAGAAGGCCCTGTTCTGAAGGTCATCGTCATCTACAATTCTAGTTTTGAGGTCCCAGGTGCCACTGAGTCATCTAACACAGAAACCCAAGCCCTGCGGTCCTATATGTATGTGCCATGTTGTATATTATCTTAGTTCTTCATTTTCCTCAGTTATAGCATTGGGATAACTGACATTTACTCTGCAGGCTTTTTGAGCTGCATCCTATAAACTATCTTTGGAAGGTCATTCTTTGAAGTCTCTCAGAAAAAAAGTGTTATGTAAGTAAAATCTGGGATCTATTCCAGTCCTTTTTCTTTCAAATACAGGAGGCTTGATAATGAAGAGACCAGTAGTAAAAAGAAGTCCCACTACAAGTCAAGGACCTGCTAATCTAATTTTCAAGTCTGTCAAAGAAAGAAAAAAAAAACCCACAAACTCTCAAAGTTTAAAAAAAAAATGTCAGTGGCCAAGTGACTTTCAGAAAAAGAAAAAAAAATTAATTGAAATCGTGCTCTCTGCTGAACAGTACCTGGCACTCTTTATGCCTCCCCAGATTTAATGTTTCCACTTGAAAAAGTGTAGAGTGGGAGCTTCATCTACAAGCTTTCAGTTCAAGTGGTGATTGATTATAAGTGCTCAGGAAGTAATTATAGATATGTTCCATTGTTTTTTCTTCCACCAAAAGAAAAATCATAAAGGCTAAGTCCTCCTTCCTTGCTCTTTGGTATGTGTTTGTATTCCTTCAGTACTTGTCTGGTGTACAGGAAGGACCACTCAATGGATCAGATGGCACCCACCACCCTGAAACAGATAAAAACCCACAGCCCTCACATCTATGGGTAATGTCTCCGTCTGGCAGATTAGTGCTTTCACCAACACTTTGAGAAGCTCAGATAAATATTTTTTGATGTTCTTGATCTGTGCCTTTCAGATTTGTGACTTGACAAACAGTCCTACTGGTTTTCTCTGAAATTCTTCAAAGAGACGTCCCTTTGCATAAACAGCATGTTGAGTGTTCCATGCATTCTAAGGGTCAGTGAAGGTTTTATGTGTGTTTATCCTACCAGAAACACATTCCCAGCTTCTATTTGTTACCTTTGTTCTAGGAGATGATGTATTCGTCCTTCTTTCTCTGCTTGCTATGCACGTTTAAATTCCCAATAAAGAGTTGGCAATGCTCCCTAAAGAGTCCGAGGAGCAAACAATTGTATAAACATGTTGTTATTGCATTTTAATGAATGCTCTTTAACAGCATGGAGGTGGGTGGGTAGGGGCTGGAACTGATCCTTTTACAAATACATTTAAAGCTCATGAAGTCACTCTTCCAAAGCAATTTCCATAGATGTTTTGAAGCATTAGGAAAATCTCTATAAGCTGCCTTTCTGTAGCTGCTTTGTTGACCAGTTTGCGTGGTACGATGGGATTTGGGAGCTGCTCCAAGTGGGAGAACTTTCTTGTAAAAAGAATTTCTTCATTTTCATTTGGTAAACTACCCCCTTTTCTCTTCCTGCCCCTACTCCCTCCCTAGTATATATAAGATGCCCCTTAGGGGTCAGCCCTCCATGAAGACTACCTACATGTCTTTATTAAAGTTCTATTCTTTTAATTAACAAAAATCTATTTCCTCTTCCTTCCATTACCACCCCTCATTGAGAAAAGAAAAAAATTCTTTGTAGCAAAAATGGATATCAAGCAAAACAAATTTCCCCTTTTGGTCATGTTCAAAAAATATATGTGTCATTCTGCATACTGAATCCATCTCCTCTCTGTCAGTATTTGTCCTCTTGAATTATGGATCATCATCGTATTCACCATAGCTCTTATAGCTTCCAAAGTTGTTTGTGTTAGTGTTGTTGCTAATATATAAGTTGTTCTCTTGGCTCTCCTTGTGTCACTGATCATCACTTTATAAAAGTCTATAAAGTTATTCATTTTTATCAAATGGATGTTATAATATATATTGTTCTTTACTCTGCTCATTTCACTGTGCATCAGTTCACATAAGTCTTCCCATGTCTTTTTGAAATCATCTACTTCCTCCTTCCTTACAGCACAATAGTCCCAGCCTCTTTGTTCACTCTGATTTAGATTATAGTTCAGTGACTTTTTTGTGTAAAATTCCAAATTGCATTCCAGAATGGTTATACCCATTCACAAATTGGATGGCATAGTACACAGTTAGGATGGTCCCCCAAAGATGCATTAATGAACCTCTGTTTCAGCAGCCCCTCCAACATCTGTCTTTTTGTTGTTATCCTTGGCTAATCTGATGGGTATGAAGTAGAGTGTCAGAATGGCTTCAATTTGCATCTCTTTTAACTGTTACTGATCTACATATCTTAAAAGCTGATTAATCTGGGGAATTCTTTATCACTGTTACAACTAATTGATAATTAATGATGTACTCTATATGCATGTATGTGTATATGCATGTTTCACAAACAGATTTCAAGGCCTTGTTGGATTCATCAAGTTCTGTAGGTAGCAAGGAGGTAGAATGTAAGTCCCTTTAGTGTAATCTAATGCAGTGCTCAAATATAATAGGCACTTAATAAATGTTTGTTGAATTGAAATCCGAGGTCTGTCAGTTAAAACTGTGCAAGTCACTTAAACTCTCTGGATCTCAGTTCCTCACCTGAAAAGAAAATGATATGGTTAAACTAGATAATCTCAAAAGTCCCTTCTAGTTTCTTGACTATGCTCCTATGAATTGAATTAAATTAAATGAATTGGAAGGAAAGGTCTGGAGAGAATGTGAGTATTGCAGTGAGTACAGCTTTATTATCAGTACCCCTGACCTGAACCTAGGCTACTCAAGGCAGGACATACCCCATTGTGCAGGGTCATGGATAAAGAAAGATAACATGGGATCTAGAGTTGAAGACACTCTGATTAAATCATTCTTGCACAGCTTCCCCTTTTCAACAATGAACTCCTCCCAACCTCCTCTTGGTCCTTATCCAGAAAGGAAACAGCCGCAGTTAGTGGTACATTGCCTCCTAACAGCAGGACCCTGAGGTTTTAGCTGTCTGATAAAGAAATAGCTACATGAACAGGATCTTGCTCTCTCCACCCCAACTCCATTCTAGAAATTATAGGTGGA
Source organism: Potorous gilbertii (assembly GCA_028658325.1). Taxonomy (NCBI): domain Eukaryota; kingdom Metazoa; phylum Chordata; class Mammalia; order Diprotodontia; family Potoroidae; genus Potorous; species Potorous gilbertii. The sequence continues at coordinate 128,351,347 of CM053773.1, forward strand.
GGTGTGGAACCTAAGAGGTTTTACCCAAACCCAATTTTAAAACTTGAATCTGTCACATTAACATGTTTTCCACAGCACTATGTTATTTGTAAAGAAAGGATTTCTCTGTTTGCATCTGACACCCATCTCTATCATTCTTTATGTCCACCCACATGTACTTTTCCCATGCTCTACCCTCCTACTTCTCACATCTACTATCATTCAATCCATGGGAGAATAAGGTTTAATAGTGCTAACTTAGCAGATTTAGAGGCCAAGATGGGGGATAGCATGGGACGAAGGGAAGGAGTGAGTGAAAACCACTGACGCAGGAAAGAGAAGAGGAAAGAAACCACATGGAAATCATGAGAACAAGGCTATGAGGAGTCTCCAACTAGAAAAGAAAAGCTTCCAGAAATGTCCAGGAAGATACAGTGCGTTTACCCAGGGCTGGTCCTCCCGTGACTTTAGACCTCTCCAAACTATTCACCGTCACTAAGATGACTCAACTGAGACAACTCTCTTTCCCTTTCTTCCTTATTTCTCTTTATGGTTTGTTCAAAGACTCTTCTCTCACTTCAGGGACTGAGGGAAATACAGTGCTTTATACTTTAAAAAGTCATGGCTGGTAGAATAAAATAAGGTCCAGAAAGTTTGAGGACATCCAGGAAATGCCAGCACCTTCAGGGAGGGAGCTGCTTTCTGATATGTCATCTTCAAGTAACATGCGGCCAGATTCCCCCGGGGACTCAGAAAAAGGACTGTTTGCAATCTACAGAATTCACTTGAATGAAGATGAACTTAACTTTTACTTAAAAAGGATAAAAAATCAAACTCAGGTCTAATGGGACCATCAGCAAAGTAATAAAGGCATTTTCCCATCAGTAGTCCAAACAACTCACTACCTGCTATTGTATCATTAAAAAAAGTTTGCTTGTTTGTTTTTCAAAAGTCCTTTTAAAAAAAAAGACTTTGGTAAGACCATGAAAAGAAGCCCTAGGGATGAATTGCTGGCTTGGCTGCATGTCTAAGACCCTACTTACTTATGAGATCCATTAAGTTATGAAAAGAGAGGTTAATTAGGAAGAAGCCTCATGCCCTAAGTGAAGGAAGTTACAGTAATCTCAGTCAGGGCACTAACAAAGAACACAGATTTTGTTGCAGTGGTGATCTCCAGGGTGAGAATTTAATGTGAGTAGCCGATAATGAATGTGGGCACTGCTTGGTGTTTGTATGAAGAGCTGAAGAACCCATTGTATTTTAGATACATTAATGTGGGGGTTGCTGTAGCAGTGATTCATTAACCTAAGGGCCAACTACAGTTCAACAGAATTCCATGGAATTTTAAATCAGGATTTTGGTGAAAGGCCCAAATAGATCTTGCTTGGGGCTCGTTTCCCACTTGGCTTATAAGCTTATGTATCTAACATTTTGAAGAGGAATAATTCCAGTCCCCCTCCCCATTTCCCCCTGATGATTCCCTCTCAATTCTTCATTAAAATAGTTTTAGAAAAGCTACTTAGCATTCAAGAAGCCACACTGTTCCCCTAAAATTTTCCTTTCTTGAAAACAAAGGATTGTGTTTTTCTAAGAGTGTACTGATTTTTGGACCATGAAAATACCACAATCTGGCCTCTTGGCAGGATTCCAGGTTTATTTAGAGCTGAAAGGGATTGCAGAGGTCATCTAATCCAAGGCCCTCATATTACAAATAGGGAGATTGTTGTCTAAAGAGATTAGGTGACATACCTAAGGTCACAGAGGGAGCAAGTAGTCAAACAAGGGTTTGGACCAAGGTCCAAAGAGTCCAGTACTCTTTCCTATCTCCCATGCTGCCTGACTTTAAAGATGAAAAAAAGGTTGAACATTTAATGAACTATTCCTAATATCATTTGTTTCAATGAAGTGCAAAAATGGTTTGACAACCAGCATAATCATTTTAATGAAAATCATGACAGTGGAACATTATAGTGTAATGGGACTATACCTAACTCAATAATTTGTACCTCATCCTTGATGGAGAATTTGGAAGATATCCTGCAAAGATGACCATGCAGGAATACCGGCTATCTGAAGGAGAGGGACTATTGAGCAAAGCATTAATCAAAGATCTTAAGGATTAAATTGTTCATTTTTACAATGTTGTTATTACAGTATAATTTGTTCTCCTGGTTCTACTCCCTTTACTCTGAATCAGTTCATAGGAGTCTTTCCAGGCTTCTCTGAAACTATCCCCTTCATTGTTTCTTACAGCACAATAGAATTGTATTGCAAACGTATCCATATCCATAATTTCTTCAGTCATTACCTGGCTGATCATCAGTCCCTTAGTTTCCAATTCTTTGCCATCACAAAAAGAACTCCTGTAAATATATATTTAAATATATAATATGGTCCTTTTTCTTCTTCTTTGATCTCTTTGCAATGACCAACTATGATTTCCCAGGATTGTTGAAGTATTCTACCCATTCTTAAAAGAGAGTTGAGGGACTCAGAAAGCAGAATGAGAAATTTATTTTTAGACTTGATCAATGTGGGAATTTCTCTTGCTTGATGTATATTTCTGTTACAAGATTTTCTTTTTTCCTCCAATGAGGGAAAAGGTGGAAGGGAAAGAAAAAAATGCTTATTTATTGAAGAAAATTAAATTGAAAAGAATAATTATGAATAGGGACTAGACCCATTATTTTACTGTTGGAGGGAACTTCCAGATGAGGAAACCCCCCTCCATGAATGCAGGTGGCCACCAAGTCTGTCTCCTAGCCTCAGGGAATTGCCTGGAGCACCTAGAGGATTTGTAGTGGGTTCTCGAAGGAGGACTTACTTACCTCCAAGCTTGACTTTCTAGCCACCATGACATGCTCTCTTTCTAAGTATGCCGTTTAAGGATTCAAATATTCAAAATGTTTACAATCGTCTTCTTTGCCTTTTTCATAATAAAAATAACCACTATCATTAATACAGCTCTTTAGAATTAGCAAAACACTTCTCCTGTGTTATCTCATTTTATCCTCACAACATCCTCATTTTGAAGATAAGGAAACAGGCTGAGAGAGATTAAGTCATTTGTCCAAGTTCACACACTTGTCACAAGTGGGGCTTAACCATGGCTTACTGACTTTAGAACTGGTTTTTTACCCACTAGACAAATTCTACCTGTAAAGTATTTTCTAGTAACATTTTAAAAAATCTATTTATGTTTCTCAATTGCCAGATGTAGCTATCGTTTTAAATCTCTGATAGTAGTTACCTAAGGCTCAAAGCCAAAATTCTGTGCTCGCTCATAAAGAACTGGGTTCAGTTTGGGAGGGTTCTTACTAGGCAACGATTTGTCAATGTCCCCTTCCAGGATTTCCCCTGGAAACAACAGCATCTGCCTTATTTTCTTGCAATTGTCCAGGTGTCTTTAGTTTTTTTTGCCAGCAACAAACTAACAAGAAATAGGATAAAACAAATTTGTTACACATATCCGTGAATACAAAAAGGACTCATGCCTGAACCCTCGGACTGTCAAGAAAACTTTCTCCTCAGTTGAGTTAGAGCTTCCCCAGGGACCTAGAGAATTACTCCAAACTTAGAGAACCATCCTGATGTTGAAGTGCCCACCCCCAACCAAAAAAGAAAACCCAACCCCAAAACCCAAAGCTATTAAGGAGTCCAAAAAAACCCCAAAATACAACCCAACACCCTACCTTTATAGTAAGCATCACTTCCTCCAGGAACCTCTACAGGGCTCTCGACTTATTGTGCTAAGCTGGGGTTAAAGGACCCTCCCTGCCCTCACTCCCATCTCCCTAAGCAGGGAAAGAATCTGGGCTTCCAGAGTCCAGAAATCTTCCACTCTAGCAGACCTCTCTTCCCTTCTGTATATATACTATTAGAAGGAATCACAGCGCCAGGTTTGCTCCTTTTCCATAATCTCTCATTGTAGTCCAGGGATTTCTTCATCACTGCTGCTCCCCCCAGCACCTGCTCTGTTGAAGTTTCAAAGCTCTGCTGTCTTGTTGCTGTTTCTACTGTACTCTGTTTCTATAGTTGCCATCTTGCTGTGGCTGCTACCCCTTCTTTGGGAGGATTATCTTTGCTTATTCAGAAAACTTCCTGGGTCAATATGCCTTTGGGCTCGTCTACATATTTTGAATTTTATTGTTAGTCAAGCTCATTCCCCCTCATCTGACTGGACAAAAGGGCTCCTTGGGTTGCTAAGATTTTTATAATTGCATTCCTGAAAGGCAAGTCTGATTCCCGACTTCACCTCCAGATGTGTTAGGGTAAATGAATTCCATTAACCTCTTCCTTGCCTCAAAGTATAAATTGGATACAGGGTCAGTGTCTTCTGCAAAGTCTTTTTGACTTTTTTGCACTCCTCTCCAATTACCTTTCCAACCTTTTCATTCCCTTCCTCACCCACGCCACCCCTATTCAGTAACTAGGTAAAAATCACCTGGAGGTTCTGATAAGCTTCAAGAGGGTCCTAAAAGGGAAAGTAGGAGTAAAGTTGGCAACAGAGTCTGGAATTTCTGCCACCACAAGCAAAAACCCATGTCCTCATTTTACCAGTACTGTAATAAATATGATGAAATGAAGCATTGCTAATATGAACCAGTAACTATCACATATTGGTGAAAATTAACAAATTTTAATTTAATTTAATTCAATTAATGACAGGCAATATCTCTTAGGGTATTAGACTTGGAATCAAGAGAATTCAATGGGTTCAAAACTTGCCTCAGAGAATTAGTAGCTATGTGTCTTTGGCAAATCATCTAACCTCTCTGTGCCTCAATTTCCTCAAATATAAAATAACGGGTTGGATTTAATGGCCTTTAAGATACTTTCCAGCTCCAGATCCATGATCAATTTAACGAGTATTTATTAAGTACCTAAAGTGTGTAAGGGCACCTAGGTAGTCCAGTGGATAGAGCCCTGGGCCTGGAGTCAGGAAGACTTGAGTTCAAATTTGACTTTAGACACTTACTAGCTATGTGAAAATTTGGCAACTCAAAAAGACAGGTTCAGGGAGGGCAAATCACTTAAATCTCTTTGCCTCTGTTTCCTCATCTGTAAAATGAGGTACAGAAGGAAATGACAAACCATTCCAGTATCTCTGCCAAGAAAACCCCACAGGAGGTCACAAAGATGGGATATAACTTTAACAACTGAACAATGAAATTTGTGTAAAGTTTTGCACTAAGAAATAGGGGATTCAATATATGGTAGAAAGAGCTCTGGTTTATAGTCAGAAGATGTGGGTTCAGATCTTGAGTGTGTCACAACTTCTGTAACTTTGAACACACTTCATTGTCTGGTGCAATGTTTATTCATCCATAAAATAAGGATGTTGGAGTGGATGACCTCTATGGCCCCTCCTTGTCCTAAATCAAACATTTATAATCTAATCAGAGGGTAGCCTGTCTGTAGGGTTACCTTCCCAAGTCCCACCACAACTGACAGGCTGGATCCTCCCCAAAGGGAGGATCCAGCTGACTACCACTACTTAAAGTTCTAGGGGTCACTCTGTGTGTTCTCCATTGATTATGAGCTAGATTTAATGAGCTTTTTAGAAAGGAATATTTATTAGCTAAACAGGTATGCCAAGGAAAGTTCTTACAGAGACATCCCCACAACTGGGAGCGTGTTGTTGTTTAATTGTGTCTGACTCTTTATGACTCCATTTATGGGTTTTCTTGGCAAAGAAACTGGAATGGTTTTCCTTCTGCAGTTCATTTTACAGATAAGGAAATTGAGGCAAAGAGGGGTTAAGTGACTTGCCCAGTGTCACACAGCTAGTAAGTGTCTGAGGCTAGATTTGAACTCATGTCCTTCTTTCTCCAGACCTGGCGCTCTATCCACTGTGACACCCAGCTGCCGACATTGAGAGTGTACTCTACCCTTAAACACACAAGATCCCTGGGGAGAACGGGCTCAAACTTAGCAACACAGCCAAAGCAATATAGTTCCCAGAAGTCCTTTACTTACTTTGTAGAGCCCTCATGAAATCACCCTTAGTTAGGTATAACTCTCTTCTAGGATCTTAGCTCAGGGCCTTTGTAGAACTTGAAACTGCCATTTCTAAGTGTGTCTGTCTAGTTTGTCCTTGGTGTGTATTTAACAGCACCATGTATGGATACGGGTCTACTACCAGCTGCTGTTGCTCAAGAAACACTGCTACTTCTTGAAGTTCACAAAGGTATTACCTGACATATGTAAGTGGTGGAAGAAGTAGGAGAGAGTTAAGGAGAGAAAGAGCAAAAGGGAAGAGAGAGACAGAAACACAGAGAGAGATAAGGAGAGATAGACCCAGAGAGAGACAGACAGATAGAGAGACAGACAGATAGACAGAGATAGAGACAAACCAGAGAGAGACACAGACAAACACACACACACACACACACACACACACACACACACACACACACACACACATGGAGACAAGGAGAGAAGGAGAGAGAGAGAAAGAGAGAGAGACTGAGAGGGAGGAGAGGACAGAGAATTTTCTGCAACTCCTCCCATTCCCTCTAAGGAGTCCTTCATTACAGATTCAACATCAACTCAACTGGCCTGCATATGATACTGGAATGTGAGATATGTTTATCTTTAGTCTCAAAAAGACTCTTCAGAAGATATTGATTGCAGCTAGGGCAGGCAAATCACCTGAACCTTGGCTTGTGTTGTTATACTTAGACCCAGAGATGTTTTTGGTTCCTTCAACCAATCATAAGATATTTTATGTGTGGCATCATTTGCTTTCATCCAATGATCCAAAGTTCCCATGATCCTTTCAGATTGGTTAAGAACTTATTCACACCTAGTTTACTTTTGACTAGTTGATTCAATAAAGATATCGCTTTCCTTCTGTGATTACATTAATTAAGATGGGATAGAAATCCTCATCTTTTCAACAGAATCAAAATTCTTGCCTTCAAAAAAATTGCCTTCTCTTTGCTTTCATCTTTGTGTCTCTCAAATTTAGCATAGAAACCACTTAATGAATTTATTTTAATGAAAACACTCATTTATGTACCTTTAAGTTTGCAAAAGATTTACCCTGAGAAGTAGATAGTACAAATACAGTCATCCTTTCCACATCTTGACTTTCCCCATTGAGGTTTTGATATATTGCTGGTGGGCATAAGAAATGAAATGGGAATTTTGGGGGAGTTTCGCGGAAGGTGTAGATGACACAGAGCCTACATTTAAACCCAAATTTTACAATAAGGTACAATAAACACCCCATAAAAGAGGAAGAAAAAAATCAGAGTCCTTCTCTGGTACAAAGGGGTGGCCAAAACAATTTCCTCAGATTTTTCAGATTACAGGGTTGCCATATTTCTAACCCCTTCAATATGGAAAGGATAACTGTATAATGTATAATCTCTGTTTTACAGATATAGAAGCCGGGGCTCTAAGAGGTTTAGCATCTTGTGCATGATCACTTTCCCATTAGGTTTCTGAGGTGGAATTTGAACCCAGGTTTTTCCAATTCCAGATCCAGCACTACCTATTCTACTGCACGTGACCTTATGATGAATTGGTTTCAATTGGTAGCATTGGACTGAGACCAACCTGCAGTGACCAGGCCAGGTGCTGTCCATATGAGGACACTGGCTTTCTGACAACTCTGCATCAGAAATCTATTCAGGGGCCAGAGCTACCTACCACTGTGTCTCTTCTATGAGAGACACACACAAAAAAAACCCCTGAGCTGGACAGAATCTGCTGCAATCCAAGTGAACCTGATGTGGTGAGAATCAGGGTCTGTGTAGCTGATAGTTATCGTTTTGGTTGGCACATTATTACAGAAATTTGATGCTTTTTGTTGGTTTGTAAGAATAAGTATGTTGTGATTTGAATTGAATTGCTGGTCATTTAAAAAAAAGTTTTTATTTTGGCAAACAAACCTGGGCATGTAACAAAATAAGGTGCTAAGAAGAATTCCTCCAATCATCCATTCTGTTTGGGGACTTAGATTTAATAGCAGGGATTCTTGCTGCTTCATCCTGTCATTTTTCTTTTAAATTTTGTTGTGTTTCATTTTGTTTCCCCTTCTTTTCACCATCCTCTCACTCCCAGCCTAGACTTGGCACTGGTCATTTCCATTCAACTTGTAAAATCACACAACTCAGCAGAACATCTAAGGATGTTTCAGTCACCTTCACTTGCACATCACAATGACATTCTCAGGAAACAATAACTTACTTCAGAGAAATATCTTCTTTAACTAAGCAACTATATTCCTTTAAATTCTATACTCTATGGGGAAACTTTTGTTCCTCTCAACATCGTAGCATATCTAAAATCCCAGAATTTCTGAATTGAAAGTGTCCTCAGAAGCCATTTTGGCCAATAAATATATAGCATAATAAGAATGTCTTCTCCACCTCCTCCTACCCACCCCATCTTTTACACTCATTCAGTCTCCCATAGATGAACTCCAGCAATAGAGAACTTACTATCTCTTAATATAACTGATTCCACTTTTGGATAGCCCTCCTTCCTACGATATTCTCTTGTATTTTTGAGTCCATTGTCTGCTTCTTATCAATGCCATTGCCTCTAGGTCAAAGGACCTAGATTCCTATCCTGTTTCTGATTTTTATATAAGAGACTTTAGACAAATGCCTTTGCCTTCCTGGCCCTCAGTTTCTTCCCCTGTAAAATGAAAGGATTGGATTGAATGGTCTCTGAGGTCCTAAATCTAGGATCTTATGATCCTTTGACCCTATAACCTCCCATTCATTGCTCTTAGCACTTCCTTCCAGGTTCAAACAGGGTTACGGACTACAGATTCTACACTCTTGAGGTTCGAGGGTTAAAAAAAAACATCTCAGACCTTGAGGTCATCAAACTCTAATCACATTTCACCTCCATCTCCTCTTCATATTTCATTTTAATCCTCTCTTGCCTCATTTCAGGAAATCTTATGCTACCCATTTCCTCTCTGTTTGCACTTCGATTGTGTTCTTAAGATTAACCCATCATTAGCTCAGTAATGCATGAAGCCCCTGCTCTGTTCCAGTGTCCAGCCTACCAGGCCCAGGAGACTTTTCTAAGCCTTTATGTATTGTTTGGGCCTCCCCACAACACTATATCCTCCCTCCCCCTCCTCTGACATGAGAAGTTCAAGTTCATTTTTCAACTCCAAACCCATGTGGAAGGCACATCTGCACTTGTCAAAACAAAAGGATTCCAATCCAAAGGAGTTGATATATCATATAAAAATATCAATATATCAATCAACAGGCACTTCTTAGGAATCTATTATGTTCCAGTATGTGTGCTCAGTGCTAGGGATGCAAAGAAAGATATCAAACAGTTCTTGCCTTGGAGAAGCTTACATGTTGTTGAGAGAGAGAACACATTCATGTGAAAGTGTGTATGAAATATGTGGAAAGGAATGGATTTCATTGGCATAGGGAACTCCCATGTGAGGAAACTCCTTTGGTCACTCTAGGTTGGCACTTTCTCTGCATCTTAGTTTTAGAGTTTTGAGTACTGATAAATTAAGTCAGTAATTTGCCCAAGTTAATATAGTTAATTTGTCTTTAACGGAGGACTTGAACACAGTTTTTCCTAACTCTGAAGCCAGTTAAGTAATGCAATGGATAAAAAGTCAGGACTGGAGTCAAAAATATAAATTCAAATCCTCCATCAGATACTAACTAGCTGTTTGACCCTGGGCAAGTTACTTAGCCATTATACCTGGGACATAGTAGGTACTTAATAAAGGCTTGTTCTCTTTTTCCCTCCATCCCATCTAAGGAATAAAAAGTAATTTGGAGTGGCAAGAGAGAGCAAATCACAGTTGAGGGAGGGATAGAGATCAGGAAAGGCATCATGTAGAAGGTGCTTCTTGAGCTGAGTTTTGAAGGTAGGTAACAAAATTCTAAGACCAAGGAGAAGAGGGAGGACATTCTAGATGTGGAAGATGGCCTTTAAAAAGTCATGGAGACTAGAAGAGGAATGTTATGCATAAGGAACAAGATGGCCAGTGTGAGTAGACTACAGAGGGCAGAAGGGTATGGGTAAGGTGACTGAAAATATAGGTTGAGGCCAGGTTACTTTAAATGCCAAACCAAAGTATTTCTATTTCATCCCAGAAACAATTAAAAGCCATCAGAGCATATGAGTATGGATAGGATGTGGTCAAACCTGTGCTTGAGAAATACCATTTAGGCAGCTATATGGAGAGTTGATTGAAGAGGAGAAAAATCTTTAGGCAGGGAGACTAATTGACAGGGTATTGGAAGAGTTTGGGTGAGAGGTGATCAGTCCCTGAACTAGGCTAGTGGCTGTGTAGGTAAAGAGGATGGATTTGAAAGATGTACACTTAGAACAGAGAAGATTTGGTAACCAAGATGAAATGAAAGATGAGAGAAAGGAAAGCATCCAGGATATTATTAAGGCTATTAATGTGAGTGATTGAAAGGTTGCTGATGCCTTTGACAGAAGAAGAGGGCTGGGTTTAGGGAGTTAGAAGAGGAGATAATGAGTCTAGTATGAACATGTTGAGCTTGAGGCACTTATAAATTAGCCAACTGTCAATGTTGGTCTAAAGTTCAAGAGAAATACTAGGATGGGCCTAATCAAATCAACAAGCATTTATAGTAGTCATTGTGTGCCAATCATTGTGCTAAGTGGCTGATACAAGGAAAGGCAAAAACAAAAACCTTCTCGCAAGGATCTTACTGAGTCTTTTCAGTCCAGTCTGACTCTTTGTGACTCCATTTGAGGTTTTCATGGCAAAGATGCTAGAGTAGTTTGTCATTTCCTTCTCCACTGTACAGATGAGGAAACTGAGGTAAAGAGTGTTAAGTGACTTGCCCAGGGTCATACGGCTACTTTGAAGCTGAGTTTGAACTCATGAAGATGACTCTTCCTGGTTTCTATCTGGTGTGCCTCCTAGCTGCTCCCCAAGGATCTTATTCTTTAATGGCGATATTGAAACAATGAGATAACATCTAGTGTATATGGAGTAGATGAAAGGAACTCTGAGAGGGGAAGGCCTCCTAGAGTAAATGGGACTTGAGCTGAATCTCAGAGGAAGTCAGGAAAACAAAGAAACAAGAGTGAAGGGTTAGAGCATCCAGACAGCTAATGCAAAAGGAATGGAGATGGAAGATGGATTTTCATGTCTCAGGAAATGCAAGTGGACCAATATCACTCGTCCATAGAGGACATAGGATATGAAGTAGAGTAAATTATGTGAAGACTGGAATGATAGGATGACTCCCAGTTATCAAGTACTTTAAATGCCAAACAAAGGAGTCTGTATTTGATTCTGGATGTAATAGGGAGTGTATTGAGTTCATTCACTCAATGGTTAATGTGATCGGACATTTTACAATTTATATATATACTTTATAAAGATCATTTAGCAGGTAGCTGGTGGATGGATTAGAATAAGGAGAGATTTGAAGAAGGGAGACTGGTTAGAAGTCTATTATAATGACTGCACATGTCTAACATATCAAATTTCTTACCATCTCAGGGAAGGGGTGGGAAGGGAGAGAGAATTTGGAACTCAAAAAAAATTTCTAAATGAATGCTAAAATTACTTTTACATGCAATTGGGAGAAAATAAGTATTTTTTTAAAAAGTCTTTTTCAATTGAATCTATTCAAGAGGTGATAACTTTGAGTGATAAGGAGTATGAGTCTTAGCCAGGTTCAGCTATAGGAACTTCTCCCAAACACCCTCTGGCTCATGCCCCAACCCAGGGTTTTCCCCTGAAAGCATCAGGATGTGGCTCATGATTAGGCCTCTTAGAAAAACTAAAGAACCCTTATTGGTAAAGTAGAGCCTTGGGCCAAAAAAATGCATCAAATATAGAATGAGCTCAGCTTAATCTGACAAAAACAAACAAACCAGCAAAAACATATCCCTAAATACATAAAAGGTCTAAATATTTCCTCTTCCTCGTTGGACTTACATCTTTTCCAGATTTCTATGTAATTCTATAGGCTGCTTGAGTATTTACCCTCCTCCTTCATCTCCCCCTCCCCCCTCATTTGATAGAAAGCACTTGGGTGTGCTTGATCCTTTCCTCTGGATAATATCAGTCTGCATCACTCTCAGTATTGATGGTCTAGATCACTCCTTCCCATCCTGATTCTATCACTTCTTATTTGCTTAGCTTCTCTTTCTGCTTGGTCTTGAAATTTCTTTACCAAGTCCAAGAATTGTGGAATTCCTCTTTTGCACTGAGAACACTCAGGCCCAGAATTCCTCCACTTGTTCAGAAAACTGCCAGTCACTCCATCTCTGTCATTCTACAGGAAATGTGTATTCCTGGAGTTCTCAGCATGGTTGAGGGACTCCTCACTACTTTGCTGCAGTATGAGTCTCTACCACAACCTATAACCCACATTCAAAGTTCTGGAAGCAAGATTATGTGTCCACATAGGAGGCAAATATAGCCCCCTACCAAAGGAATCAAGTTGATTAGGTATCATATCTGCAATAGCATGATTTTCTCCACTCTTCTGGACATGTGGTTCCCTGAAGGGGCCCTACAGAGATACAATCTTTTCTTCTAGGGGACCAAATACAAGCCTCTGGGTAGAGTTCCTCTCCTATCAGTCTTTCTCATCCAGCTCTGACTCTACCTGTTCTTGTATCTGCTCTCTTTCTTTTAAAGGTAAAGTCTAGGGTCAAGGCCAAGCTGATGGGGTATAGGCTTTGGGAGCCTCCCTGAACTCTCCTTGAATCTTCCCACTTGATCTGGGGTTCATCTAAGGCCATAAGCCTTCTATTATCCATATACTGAATCTTTTTTACCCTTAACCCAGCCTAGGTCTCCATAGTCTGTAGATAGCCTTCGGCGACTTCCCACCCTTAATCCCATTCTCTTGGTTCCTGGAGCCTGAGTTGTAGTCACCCCAGTCCCATCAAAATTCTCCTTAGACTCCTCCTCAACATCCTCTCTGGACTTCTCCCATATCTCTAGACTACTTGGCCACCTCTAGATTCCTTCCACAATTTCTGCATAAAAGCTCCATCTTGCCCGCATTTAGGTGCTAAGATTCTATTTAACTCAGACTTTACCTGGCCTGTTTGTCAATACAAGTGTCACAAATGCTCCTTAAGAGTCTGGGCACTATGGTGGAGCTTAAATAAACTTTGTTTATCTTTGGCTGAAAGAAAGTTTGAGTCGAAGTCATTGGGGCAGGACCTGGCGTGTCAGTAGTTTGGATCGTGAGCACCCCTAAACCTCAACATTTTGGTTCCCTGACTGGGAACTAGACTTGGGCAAGGCAGCAAGAGCAATGAGTCCTAACTACTAGATGTGATATTAATGGGATGTTTCCTTCCAGTGCACAGAGACATCATCAGTGGTAACACAAAGGTTTCATCACCAAGTCATATGGAACAGAACTGGAGAATTGGAGAACTGGAAAGAACTCAAACCTGTCCCTCATTTTAAAGGGGTTGTTCATCCTTTGTTTTCAAAGAGGATCAATGACATCACAAGTGTTGTCTTGACTTGTGTGTGAATTGAGTTTAAGTGAGGCAAAGCAGCACAAAATCATCATCCTGAGTCACTGAAGTTCAGTGGCAAGACAGAAGTCAAGATGACTGGTGATGGCTCAGGATGCACCTTGGCATCTTCAATGTCTGAGCAAGCTCTACACACTCTACAATGCCTGCTTAAGCTGCCTTCATGGCCAGTGGAACAAAGTGTTCTTATCTGCCCATTCCTCTGGAGAAGTCTTCACAAGCTTGGGGCAGACATCCCCTAACTCGCTGATGAGTTTGAGGCCTATTGGTTACCCTCACACTGGCTTAACCCATCTGACTAGATAGTTTTACTGGAGTGTGGCAGCTGAGCAGGCTTGTTGAAAACTCTAGGTAAGAGCTGGGTGAAAGAAGGAAACCAAAGGTGGATGAGCAACCCTAAAAAGGGCTGGTTAGTCCTTATACCAGAGGTGCTGGTCCTCCCTGAACACCCTATACACCCCTTTTAAAGATAAGGAAACTGAGGATGAGGTATGTGCAAGACTACATAGATACTAAGCACTGAGGTAAAATTTTAACCTTTATCTACTGACCCAGTACTTAGAATACTTAGGTATTCACCCCTTATACCCCAATATAAGGCCATGATAAATAACATTAATTTAAACCTAAATTGACATTAAATATGAGCTAGCATTTATAATATAGCACTTTAAGGTTTGCAAAGTTTTTTACATATGTTAACTCCTTTGATCCTCACAGCAACCCTACAGAGTAAGTGCTATTATCTCCATGTTACAGATGAAGAAACTGAGGCAAGCAGAGTGACTTGTTCAGCCACATATTTAGTAAGTATCTGAGGCAGAATTTGAACTCAGTCCTTCCTGAGTCTAGGTCCTATACTCTAATCACCTGGGGGCAGCTAGGTGGTTCAGTGGATAGAGCACCAGTGCAGGAGTCAGGATCCCTCTAGATTTAGTCAGGAGTTCAAATCTCACCTCAGACACTGTACACTCACTAGCTGTGCGACCTTGGGCAAGTCACAACCCCAATTGCCTCATCCTGTATCATCTCCAGTCATCCTGATGAATATCTGGTCACTAGATTCAGATGGCTCTGGAGGAGAAGTGAGGCTGGTGACCTGCACAGCCCTCCCTCACTCAAAACAAAGTCAAGTGCAAGTCATGTCATCATTTCTCTGATAGCATGGTCTTCTTTGCCAACAAAGGACGAACACACAGACACACCTAGCTACCTAAAAGAAAATCCAGTAATACTCAATTCAAATGAAATCAACCTAAATTTGCACCTCAGAATTCAGCATCTAGAGGGCTTGAAGCAGTCCCAACCAGTTTAGACATTTTCCCTACCTCCATGCATTCCAGAAAGAAGTTGATCAGATATAGCATAGGTTTTCTGACTGCATTTCATTAAGTTTTCTGACTGCATTTGAGTCCTCCAGAGGAAAGCAAAAATGCATTTTAGGAGATTGCTAATCCTCAAGAGGTGTTCTCTGCATCTTCAGCATAGAACATGGATTAGCCAATGCCTTGGTGCTCCTTTGAATTCTAAGGACCAAATCTATTTCTCCTTTTTCCAAACGATTGAAAAAGTGGATTGTACCAGCTTTTGTGAGTGCATGCATGCGTGTGTGTGTGTGTGTGTGTGTGTGTGTGTGTGTGTGTGAGACCTCCTTACCTTATGTCACTGTTTTGATTATTTTCAATACTAGGATACACACACACTCACACACACACACACGCACACACAAACACACAAACACACACATATACAGGAGAGAGAAAGAGAGAGAGAGAGAAAGGTTCCAATGGGTCTAATTGGATGTAACAGCTACAGGGAAAGCCAGTACCATTACATCCAGGATCCAGAAATCAGAAGAAACAAGGCAAAGTCAGCATAACTGTCACTGAATCAGTCCCACTCTGAAGGGATGGGAGGAGGGGAAAAGATAAAAGGATGTGGCTTCTAAATGTTTGCCCCATTCCTTGAACACTGAACTTTTGGAGACTTACAAGACAGCATTGTTCCCTGGATTTTCTTCTGTCCTTTCGCTGAATGGAATCTCTGGAACAGATAATTAAGAATCTCCCCTTTCACTTTACTTACAGGCGGGTGATGTATTATGCAAGATTTCTCAGAACATTCTATTTTGTTACTAACCCAGCTCCACCGGCTCCTGCTTTGACCAGATATAATTAACGGCAACAAGGGCTTTCCAGCCTACAAAATTAATAGTGAAAAGTCTGAAGTAGTGTCTAGATGACAGAAGGAAGATGCATTTCCTTATAATTTGCCTTTCAAACAGCCTGCTACATCCATTATTGGATCCTTTCACATGCAAATCCAGGAGTTGACTTGATATACGATCTTAATTGTGTCTCCTCAGGAAAGGAAATTACATTAGAGGTTGACTTTGGGAAGCCTTCTTCCTTTTCACCTTTGCACTTAAGGTCAAACTAATATTTCTTAAATTTTAAAACTGTCTTCATTTGCTTTTTGTTGTTGTTTCCAAACTATGTCTTTCGGTTCAGCTCACTCAGTACAGCCATGTGTTCTGTAGACTTAATAGAATAGTAGAGAGGGAAGGAATTTTCTCACATATCAAAACACAGAAAATCCCTTCTTGAAGACTTAAGTGAATTAAGTACATATCCTAGTCTTGAAAATAAACAAAACAGCAACACAAGCTAAAAAGATCACTGAATCCCAGAGTTCAAAGGGATTTCAGAGGCCACTGCATCCAAACCATAAGTGAACAAGACTCTCTTCTGTGACATCCTCAGGAAGCAGTTGTATAACCTCTGTTTTAAGACTTCCAGTGAGGGGTGGACCACCGTTGTACAAAGCAGACCATTCCACTTTTGGACAGCTCTCATGGTTGGAATTTTTTTTCTTTCATTAAGCCTAAATCTACCTTTCAGTATTTCCCCGCGATTCCCACTGCTTCAGGTTTAATCCTCTGAGATGTAGAAATACAAGTGTAATACCCCATACACAAGAAAGATCTTTAAATATCTAAGAAAGCAAACATATCTTCCTTCAGTCTTCTTTTCGCCAAACTCACTGCCCCTAGTTTCCTTAACCAGTTGTTATATGACACGATCTTAAGGTTTTTCATTATGCTGATTGCCGCACTTAGGATTTTCTCTAGGTTATTAATGTCCTCCTAAAAGTGGTCCCTAAAACTGTATACAATACTCCATATGTGAACTGACCAGGTTAAAGAACAGTGGGCCCATCACCTTCCTTGTTTAGGATTCTGTCTCTCTTTAATGAAGTCTAAAGATTGCATTAGCAATAACATATCTGTCATGTTATAATGTTAACTCATAGTCAGAGGCTTCTCAGACTCAAGGATCTCTTTCATACAAACTAGCATAATTAGAGTTCTCTTATCCAGTATTTATGCAGGTGATATTTTGAATCCATGTAGAATTTTACATTTGTGACAAATTTTATCTTTTAGATTTGACCTATTACTTTAGCCTGTCTAGATCTTTTGGGATCTGTGCACTATTCTACTTAGCTTTATGCAGGGATTTCCTGCAAATGTCTTGGGAGGGAGGAGGGAATGTATACATGACAAACTTTTAATATTGTTATGCATTATTAACATTTTCTCCATTACTTTCTTAAGTTTAGACAATCAACAAAACAATAAATAAATCCTCAATTTATAACATTTGCCTATTTCTGAAGTATAAATGCTCACACTGAAAATTTAACAAGACACTTGTGAGTCAGTACAAACCAGGTCCAACAATACCATTAGTTTTTTTGTCATATTTACAATTCTTAAGCATGAAATCTATGCCTTCATCTGAGATGTTGATTAATATGTTGAACAGCAATGAGCCAAGGGCAAATCACTGGAGATATTCTTCCAGGATTATTTTAATCCCTTAGGCATCTGATATCTAGCCCATATTCATTTTGTTCACAAGGATAAGATAGACAGAAAGGAAAGAAGGAAGGAAGGAAGAGAGAGAGAGAGAGAAAGAAAGAAAAGGAAGGAAGGAAGGAAGGAAGGAAGGAAGGAGGAAAGAAAGAAAGAAAGAAAGAAAGAAAGAGATCCTTTACTTACCTTTCTCTCCCTCCTACTCCCCTCTCAATAGTGTCTGACATTAATCGATATCCTTTTATAAACTAAATTTCATGCTGTCCCTTCCCCTCTTTCCCTCATCTCTCTTCCCTTCATGGGAGACTTCCCCTGTAGGAGCTGTCACAGCTCTTTCTAAGGGCCTGGAGAAGTGTTTGTTTCAAGGAGTAGAGAGGAGCAGCCTCCAGAAAGTGGTACAAGATAAGAGTTCTACCTGGGAAAGTTTGGGAGTCACTCTGTGAAAGCAGTTTTCCAAGTATTCGTTTTCAACCCTGGTAATGCTCTGGAAGACAAATGAAACCAGAGCTGATGACTCATTTCCCATTTTTTGAGCCATGAGACAAAACTATAAGACTTTATGAAAAGAAACATTTTAAAGAAAGATTTTCAAGTGAAATATTTGCTGCGTGATATGAAAGGGCTAAGTCCTGATGGGCTGCTCTGAGGTGTGTGTGGAGATAGGGGAGAGGAAGGAGGAAACACAGTTGATGAAATATTAATTAAACATTTTGAAATTAATTAACATTGGGCTCAGACAAAGAAGCACTGCTTCTGAATACTGAGGAAACACTAATTAGTTTCCATATTGACTTGAGTCCTTACAAATGTTTAAAGAGGCAAGAAAAAAACCATTCTTGCTTTGGATTCTATTTAGAGTCCTAGGCCTTTGCTTAGGAAGTATGGGGACTTCCACGCTAAGAAAAGATGCTTTCAACAGTTATTCTCTCCATGCCCTTCAAATCCCTGTAGATTGTTTTCCTTCCTACCTACAGATGCTGCCGATTTGGCAAGCTGTGACTGCCTGCCTCGATTCACTTCATGGATTCCTTCCTGACAAATCTGGACCTCCAGTCCTAGCCTCTTTTCATGTTTCTTTCGTTTTTATATTCTCTACAACTGAGCAACAAACCCCAGGATTCAACACACCCAGAGTCCTACCCACTGTTTTAGGGGTAACTTCCCACCTCCCTTGTCCAAGCTCTGTTATGACACCTCAGTCTTTTCAGTCTCATTCTTCGGCTGGATGCGATGTTAATTCATTTCATAATATTCAATTAATATTCTATCTCTCTCCTTCCTCCATCTCCTCTCAACCCCTCCCCACTCTCACCTCAGAGCAGACCATTAGGACTTAGCCCTTCTATATCACCCAGAAAATATTCACTTGAAAATCTATTTTTTAAAAAGGTGGCACAGTGGATAAAGTGCTGGTCCTGGAGTCAGGAAAACCTGACTTCAGATCCATCCACAGACACTTACTAGCTATGTGAAGCTGGGTTGTGGGGAGGAACAAATGCTTAATATGGTGCGTGGCACACTGTAGAGGTGCTTCATAAATACTTGCTCTCTACACTTCACAGAATTTAAGACAAGACTTCTGTCTTTGTCATTGTCTTTAAGTCTTTAATGAGTTTAATACTTCCATTTTGCTGAAGAGAAAAGAGAGACCCCCAGAAGTAAACTGAATTGTTCAAAGTCTTATGTCAGTGTCAGGGTCCTGATTCTTAAGTCTGGGATCCCTGCTAACACACACCATTATAACCTTGGTACACTTCAATGAGTTCCAATGCATATTTGTTGAATGCTTTTTTTCTCCCTATATGGGGCGCTAAGTACTCAATATAATGTTGACGCTACAGAAGGACAGAGAACATAGTTTATTCCTTATGCCTTGCCCCTGTCCCTCTTACAATGCCCCATCTGGAGATGGTGTTTAGTGTTCTTAGGCAAAAGGAAGTATCATTTCTCTTTTTCACGGGAAGGACTAACACGCAGCCCACAATGGTTACATGAACTTTTGACTTGACATGAAATTTAATGCCCATTGGACCTCCTAAGAATTTTTCTGAACACTAGAGTTACATTGCTTCATGGTGTATTTAGTGTTTTCAGCATTTCTAGAACTGGTCAGCTCCAGTTTTCTCAGGGACACTGACCAATGTCTTGAGACTATTTCGTGATAGGATGTGCGGTTGAGTTAATGCTGATGGCATCTTCTCCTATCCATTTCCTGTGACTAATGGTGTGGATCAAGGCTGCCTGATGGGTTATGCTTAGTTCAGTCCATTTTTCTCTGCAAGGCCTAGCAGTGAAATGTGACACTTGGGGTCTACTATTCATCTATATTCTCCCAGCTCACTAGAAGAGGATTCTACCAGAAGAGGGGCAATACCATGAGCCTCCACAAGCATCTTGAAGCCGTGGTTCATAAACTGGTGATTACTGTAGACTGTAATCATCCACGTTCGTTCAAATACACTCAAGAAGGCTTTCATTTCTTTTGGTAACTTGTGGCCCCAAACCATGACTCTCAGTTTACTTGAGCACAGTTCAGTTTGAGAGGCTATGCAAAACCTGCCCATGCTACCACCAGCCCTGATTTCTCAAAGGAACACTAGAATTTGGCTCATATTTCCCCCATCCTGGGTTACTGCTGATACCATCAGCAAGAAGCTCATATTTAACTCTTTACAGAAATAGTAAAGGAGTCCTCACTTGCCATGCAAGCACTCAAGCTAAAAATATGTTGAATATAAGACAAATTTTATTTAACTTGATAAAGAAGGTGAAACAGAAAGGACTTATATTTGAGCCTTTGTTGTTGGCTATTTCAGACTCTTCATGATCCCATTTGGGGTTTTGCTGGTAAAGCTACTGGAATGGTTTGTCATTCCTTCTCCAGCTCACTTTACAGATGAGGAAATTGAAGTAAAGAGGGTTGTGTCCTACCCAAGGTCACACAGCTAGCAAGTACCTGAAGCTAGATTTGAACACAGGAAGGTGAATCTGCCTGGGGTTGGCTCTCTATCACTGAGTCACTTAGCTGCCCTGTAGCTGAGCCTACAATAGTCAAATCAGCTATCTGTTTGTTGTGCCACTGTCTTTCCCAAGGATCTACATACCCCTCTCAGTTCATAGTAGTTCCCTGTGGTTAAGGATGTCCTCATCTCACCTCACAGAAAATGGAACAAGCATTTTATTCAGTGCCAATCACTGTGCTAAGAACTTTATAAACATTATTTCATTTGTTCTTCCCAACAACCCTGTGAGGTAGGTAGTCCTATTATCATTTCCATTTTACAGTTGAGAAATTCAGGCAAAAACAAGTTAAATGACTTCCTAGTCAAGGCAAAAGTACTTTGGGGCACTTAAGAGTTCACTCCTTTGTCTGCAACCAGCCTCATCTTCTCCCCCCACCTCCCTTCCCCCAGGCCTATATAGTTCTACAGACTGGTAATACTTTTTTCTCATATTTTAGGTTATTAGAGAATTAGCCCCTTTCCCCCAGACCTTCATAGTTCACCTAACTCATATTGAATTGAAGGTATTGGTACCTATTGAAGGTAAATATCTCAGTTCATCCCTTCACACTGTAGCTCTGTTTCTTAATAACCCTCAGCCCTTGTTCTTCCTTGCTAGGTCCCCAAACTTGGAGTTTCTTAATTAGTACTCTTTGTCCAGGAGGCTTGGCCCAGGACCACAGCAATGTTCATAAACTCCTTCATGGTGTTCAAGATATTTAGGCCCAGGATTGCGTCATTTGTCCAGGTACTCCTTAGTTGCTTTGCCAGGGGAACTCCATTGCTTTCAGCGCTTAATTTTGTACTTTGACTGAGGAATTCTCATCACTCTGCTTTCATGTCTAGGTATTGCCATCTCTGGGACCAAATGGTTCCCTCCTTTCCTAAATTTACATGGATTCTTCGAAGGATCTTGAAGATGCATAGTCTTTCCCTCCAGAGGATTGAGTTTGAATTTCTGTAGCTTCTGCGTATAAACAAAGTATACCTAAGTGGACAGGGGCAAGAGAGACCTCCATATATGAAAACTCTCCATGAATAAATCCCTCATTTTGTGTATCAGAAGTGATCAGAAGAAAAAAAAACAAATTTGTTGGACTGGAGTACCTCTTATAGAGCATGGAGCTTTGGTCACTTGCTGAAGAACATGAACTTTGCTGGGATGACATAGAAAATTCTTGAGTACACCCCATGAGTTGTGTTCTGCTGAAGTCAGAAGAATCAACTCTCACCAGGAGAACACCCCTGCTACATTTGGAATTTGACAGCCAGCCATCAGATCACTTTAACTAAGGTCATTTGTCATAATGTCAGAGTAAATACATTATAATCAATTTTAGAGCATGCCTTAGAAGTAGAATCCAGTTTATACACCAGCATATCTATCCTACAAATGACCTCTGAAAACCCTTACAATTTTTTTTCCAACTAGTGTTTAGATCTAGAGAAAATCCTCCACACCCAGTTGGGTGGACTCTCTCAGCAGGAATTCAGGGAATCTGTTAAAAAGTATTGCATAAGCAAGAGGGAATAGATCAGCTAGGATATGTAACATTGGAAGGAGTGAGATCACAGATCCATCTGAATATTGAGACAGGGTATTAAATAGTGGATATATATGTGACTCTCTAGTTAGTCACAGCTGTTGCTATTTAGGCAAATACCTATCTCTACTTCAAGATTTTTCATTCATAAGATGAGGGTAAATTTTTACCTTTGAATCTATGATCCTATGATCTACAATACATAAATTACTAATAAATATAATACTTCTATATTACTATATAATACTAATAAATATACTTATCTAGTACCTTTTTATGAAGTTAATATAGTGTTGATTTCAATATTTAAAAAAATAACACTAAAAAAGGAAAAGAAAACAATTTCTCTCAGTAATATTGATGGATAAGCACTAGATAAATTATTAGCAGTAACAGTATATTTTTGAAAATATGTTCATCACAGTCAAGCAATGTTTATACAAGGCATTCAATCCTAGTTCAACATAAAAAACTGCTAATATATGATATGTAAAACAAAAATAATTTTAATGTAATTATATCTGTAAATATAGCGATAGCTAATCCCTGTTCCACTGATAGGCAGAGAGCCTAAAAAAAAGCTACTACTTCTGTTACCTTCAGCATTCTAAGGGTATTCCTTAGGGATTGTGGAATATCTTTCGAATACTATTACTCACAAGTCCTCATTGTGTTCCCTCCATCAATATCAACTGTCAATGATTACTGCCCCAATATCATTTTGACCAGCTGATTTGTCAATTAACCAATGAATATCACTTAGCTTTTACGAAAGGATATTGTGGGAAGATATAGTAAGAACTAAAGAAGAAATGACAACAATTTTGAATTCAGGTGCCTACTCTCTTCTACCACCTTGATCCATGACAGGAGTAGACTCAAGCTTAAAGTGCAATTACCTAGAATCCTCTAACCAAGTACACTTGGGCTGTGGGAGAGTCAATGAATGACTTGCTCCCTCATTAACAAAACATGGTATATTGGCTGCTGAGTCAATGTACTCCTGTGCTGAGAGAAGCAAATCATTCATCCTGATTGACTCTTCACTGGATTCAGTTGTAGCTACTGACAGATTCTGCTGTGGACTCAGGTTGTTGAACCTCTGAGTGCGGTTCAACTTTTTAAACTCATAGTCATTATTTGGTTCATTATGACTCTGATACTTATCCACCCCACATATGGAAAGAGTAAACGCAGAAGGGACAAAAACAGCAGAGACAAGATGCATTCAGAGCCACATGAACACTAGGTGAGGGGGCCCAAGATCCACAACACCTTTTTATTTTCCTTGCTTGAAAGTCACAAAGAAAGACAGAATTCTTCCATTAATCTGAGTTTTTTGTAACTACATTCAGTTCCATTATAGTAGCCAATTTTAAGTCTTTTCATCACCACCCAGTAATACAAATGGAAACAAGGGATATCTGGACTTACTCTGAAGTGAGGAAAAAATATCATTCGTGTCTGAAAACAGGCTCACTCTGCCTTCACATGAGTTGGTACTAGGCAGAGCACACCACTCATCTTCTAAGGATTGAGTCAATTACCCCGTTATAAATGCAAATACTACTATGTCGTAGGAAATTATGGGAATGAAGAATTAAGCAAAAACAAAGGAAGATTTACAGGAACAGAGGCGGAATGAAATAAACAGATCTAGGAAAGAAAAAATCACACTGATCACCACGATGTAAATGAAAAGAGAAACAAAATAATAAAAATTGATAATTACAAACTATGACCAAAACGTCTCCAACGAAGAGACATGAGAAGACATCTTTCCCTCTTTCTTGCAGAGGCAGAAGACCATGGTTATAGAGTACTTGATATAACATAAGATTTTTTTTTAAATGTTGGTTAATTTTTAAAGATATTTTCTTTCTTTTTCTTTAAAAAAATATCCAGGTCCTCTTCAAGAATGAAGGACAAGGGCGGAGCCAAGATGGCGGAGTAGAAAGACTCACCTATGCTAGGCCCGAACCCACAGCCCATAGATTTCCTGTAAAAAGAACTCCTGACAAATCCTGGAACAGTGGAAGCCGCACAGCAACACAGTGAAGGAGATTTCCGTTGCAGAGAGCCCTGAAAAACCGACCACAAAGGTACCCCAGACGGAAGCGGAGTCCTCCCCTCCCCCGGCCCTGGCCGCAGAGCTCTGCCCGGCCACACAGCACTGAGAGGAGCCAGCAGAGCCCAGCAGGCATCAGGGACCTGGATCTCCAGCAGCGGTGAAGGTCCCTCCACCCACAGATGCACAGGTCAGTGAGAGAGACGAGCTGAGAGGGGAGCAGGGGATCTCCGGGACTCGGAACCCCTGGGAAGCGGCCGCCGCGGCAGAGGCTGAGGCAGCTCAGCCAGAGACTCCCAGAGTGGGCTGGAGCTCCACCCCAGCTCCACTACAAAGGATCTCTGTATAAACCCCCTGAGGGAACTGAGCCTGAGAGGCAGCCCTGCCCCCACCTGAGAACCAGCAGATAAGCCCCCATTGAAGAGCAGTCAGGCCTGTCGCCAAAAGCCCTGAGGCTGGGGAGCAGCATTTGAATCTCAGACCCCAAGCACTAGTTCAGGCAGACCTAGGCTGGGGTGGAGAGCACTCTCATAAGTCAAGTAACTGGCTGGGAAAATGCCGAGAAAAG
>CM053773.1:128376384-128408674 GCA_028658325.1 Potorous gilbertii
CCATGGGAATTCTGTAGACCAATGAAATCACATCCTTAGCCTATCCTAATTCCACAGAATGGTCTGTCTCACCTAAGATACAAAACAACTCCTTTCAAAGACTTTTGGTTAGAAAATTGATGCTACCTTCTACCTACAAAAATCCTCCTAAATCCAGAAAATCCTTTACTATTTAAGCATTAACTTGGCTTTTCCTTCTCTTCAACAGTCTTTCTTGAATGTCAGAACCCATTAAAAATTAATTTAAAATAATGATGTGACTACTTCTCAGGGATATGATATGTTAAAGACTTAATTATGTAGTACAAAGACTACTGCACAGGGAATAAAGAAACCCACATTCTAACTGCTGCTCAGCTAATTCTGTGTGCTCTTGGCCAAGTCATTTATTTTCTATAGATCTCAAGTTTCCCCATCTATAAAATGAAAGAGGGTGGTCTAGATGATCTCAAAGGTCTCTTTCTCATCTGAAGCTTGGTGATTCTAAGGCTATGCAAACACTTAGCTTGACAAAACACTACTTCAAATCTGCTTCTGAGGAAGGATCCAAGAAGGGGAAGGGTAGCATAACACCTACCCCAAAACCAATATAGAATGAGTAAAGTCAGATGTTGACAATGGCCAACATGATGGAGATATTTTTAATCTCTGGTAGTATTTTTCCTAAGGCCTTCAGGTTTATTTATAAAAAGAACTTTTCATTTTTACTAGTCACCTGGTGGTTCCCCATCTTGGAAGCTCAAATAAAATTGGTGATTTTAGCTGAAGAATTGCAAAAAGGATACAGATTTTAGGCACCCAAATAAAACCTAGTTGGGAAACTAATAAAATGTCTTAAAAATTATATTCAACAAGGGAATCAACTTGTTAAAAATGTAAGCTCTGTGAATTCCCAAACAAAGGAAAAGCAAGTCTGAAAGAACAGATTTGTGAAATAAGTATGCTTTCCAGTGCTCTAAATACATTTCACTAAAAGCAAAATGTCTGTTAGAGGAGTATCCATTAGCAGGCTATGCCCCGTGAAAGGATTTTGGCACCCAACAATTCACTCAAAGTGTGTTCATTATATAGCAACCCATATTTAGCTTGGGATGTAGAGGTTTTGCTATAGAGACTGAATTGTGTCATGGAAAGAACAGTGGACCCAAGAGAACTGGGTTCTAGTTATGGTTTAGCCACAAACTAAGTGGGAAACCTCAGGCAGTTCAATTAATTGTGTGCCCCATGTTCCAAATCCTCACTTTCCTCATTTTGAAAATGAGGGGTTAAATAGATAATCTCTAAGGATCCCCAAAGTAGAGCTAGAATGGACCATGGAGGTCACCTTACTTAACCTCATTGTTTAACAGACAAAGAAACTGAGACTTGAATAGGTTAAATGAGTAGCCCAAGATTACACATAAGAAGTAGCAAAGCCTGGATTTGACTCAGATTTTTTGTTTTCGTTCAGTTTTCTTGGCAGAGTTACTGGAGTGATTTGCCTTTTACTTCTCCAGTTCATTTTATAGACGAGGAAACTAAAGCAAATAGAGTTAAATGACATGCCCAGGGGCATACAACTAGTAAGTGTCTGAGGCTGGATCTCAACTCAGAAAGAGGAGTCTTCCTGACTTGACTGTAAATCCAGCATTCCGCACTGTACTAGGCTGTTTCTACAGCTAAGGTTCTAACACTCTACCAATGACAACACAGATTGATCTTGGTTAAAACTGTGTGATGACAAAACAATAATTATTCCCACTACCCCAAAGAAATAAGATACATTCAATTTAATTCAACAGACATTCATCAAGCATTTAATATGTTCAGGACACTATGGAAGCACTAGGAATATGAAGATACACATGAGACAGTTCCAGCTCTCAAGAAGCATATGTTCTATGGGTATAAATACATATACAAATATATGCATGTATATATCTATACATACATATAATTTTGTGTGTATGTAAAACACACATCTCTGTGTATATACATACATATAGATAGTACTTGAAAAGGCCTTAGCCTAAAAGGCCAAGGTCTCCCATTACAACCTGGGCCATCTTCAGTCAACCTGATGAATATCTGGTCATTGGATTCAGAGGGCTCAGGAGGAGAAAATGAGACTGGTGACCTGGCACAGCCCTTCCTCCCTCAAAACAAAATCAAGTGCAAGTTATGTCATCATTTCTCGATGTCATGGTCCTCGCTGGAAATGAAGGATGAGCACAACCTGTGAGTATGCAGAGCTGCCTACTCTCGCTTTCCTTCTCCTCTCCAAAAGAAGGTAAATTTTGATGGCCAGAAGCTACCCAGTTAATTTGGGGTACAGTGACTAGATTCCTTCCCTTCCCTTCCCTTCCTTTCCCTTCCCTTTTCCTCCTTCTTTCTTTCTTGTCTCCCCTAAAACCTTAGATCTGTATACTCTGAAGCCCATGGATTGAACAAGGAAAGTCCTTGCCCAAACTCCACTCAATGCTTGTTTTTGGACCCTCCTGCTTAGGGTGAATGTCAATAGTAACAGTCTCTCTTTGGAACAATAACCCTGAGGTTCCTGCCCCTCTCAGCATGATTTATGTATTTATTTTTTTTCTTTTCTATTTAAGGGGCCATCTACCTGATTACTTTTTAAAGAGGCCTATTCACTGAATGGGCATGACCTCACTTTAAGTGAGTACCTGAAAAGGCCTTAACCTAAAAGACCAAGGTCTCCCATTGCATCCTGGGCTGTCTCCAGTCATCCTGATGAATATCTGGTCACTGGATCCAGGTGGCTCAGGAGGAGAAAGTGAGGCTGGTGACCTTACACAGCTCTCTCTCACTCAGAACAAAGTTAAAGTGCAAAGTCATGTCATCATTTCTCTGATGTCATGGTCCACTTTGAAAACAAAGGACAAATACAACAACAACACACATGAACATATAGGTATATGTAAGTATACAATATACATATACAAACATCTTACATATAGCATGTTTATGTGCATGTATATATACACACATATAGAAGTATATTATGTAGATATTCAATACACATCCAAACACATGGGTATATACATAGAAATGCACACACACATATACATGTAATACACACATATAAAATAAAATGTACTTGTGGGACAAGTCCATACAAATTTATATATAGCACAATGCACTGCAGTTTCAAGATGGAGAAAGAACTACTACCTGGTGGCCATGGAAAATCAGGCAACACTTTTCATAGTAGGTGACCTGAGCTATTATTTGACAGACAGCAGGAGTTCTAGGAAGAAGTGGGATAAGGGAGTGTATTCTAGGCTTTGGGAAGCACCAGACGCAAGGGTGGGGATTCTGTGGCCTCCAAGATACAGTTTAGATTTGGCCACACTTGAGGACCTAGAGGGCCTCAAGGCCACAGGTTTCCCTACCCATGCAACTAAGCATAGGTATGGATGGAGGAGATGGAATATCATGTATTGGGGAGAACTGGTGATCTAGTTTCACTGGAGGAGAGAGGGTAGGAAAGAGAACAATAGGAAATAAAAACAGAAAGGAAGATGGAAACCATAATGCAGAGGGCTTTAGATGCCTGGCTAAGGAATTGTATTTAATCCTAGAAGAAACAGGAATTTTTTTTTTCAGTGGGGTTGGTGATGATCAGATTTGTCTTTTAGGAAGGTCAGTTTGGCAGCTGCGGGGAAGCTGGATTGTAGAAGGGTAAGACTAGAGACAAGGGAGACAATTTAGGAAGCTCTTATAAAATAATCCAGATCAAAAGAGATAAAGGTCTGAACTAGGATAGAGGCATTGTGAGTGTAGACAAGGGGACAGATGTAAGAGATGGTATGGATGCTGTATTGACAAGACCAGACAACTCATCGGCTATGTGGGATGAAAGTGAGGGAAGAGTCAGGAATGATTCCAAGGCTGTGAGCTTGGCTGACTAGCCAGAGTGATAGCTTTAAATTTAGGCTTGAGGTAAAGGAAAACAAAATCTGAGAGTAGTTCATTAGTAGAAATGGTTCTTAAGAAGGACAGAAAGAAACAAATATTTCTAAATCACCTACTATGAAACATGCTCTGTGCTACACAATTTACAAACGTCATCTCATTTAATCCCCACAAAAATCCTGGGTGTTAGGCACTACTGTTATTATTTTCATTTGACAGAGGAAGAAACTGAGTCAGACAGTGGTTAAGTAACTTGCCCAGGGCCACACAGCTAGCAAATGTTTGAAGTTAGATTTGAACTCAGGTCTTCCTAACTCCAGGCCCAAGGTTCTATCCTCCATACTGCTGTTTGCCTGAGCTGGTAGAGTTCCTCTCCTTGGAGGTTTTTAAGCAGAAGCTGAATGACTCATCTATCTTCAGGGTATGTGGTCAACTAGCTTGCTGCTCCACTTTCTAATTCTGTGATACTTGTGAATCTTGTCTGGAGAGAGGAAGTGCAATCTACCCATTTCTTCTCTGTATTCTTCAAAAACAAGGCTCTAATATTGTAGGAGTAACAAACCCATTTGCTTTCCCTTCACGTGAGACCCTTAATACTACAATTATGGGGGGTGGGAGAGGAGGTGACCAAAAAAATGGGGAAAGGAGACGGAACAAAGCCCTGCCATGGCTTCCAGAGCAGAATTTATAAATAACATTGGATTCCTGCTATTTTACCCCCAGAATCATTGTTTTTCTGACAGGGCTTTAGAATTCATGACAAAAGATAAAGGGAAAGCGTGAGGTCCTTCACTGACCAATTAAACCATAAGAAGATCACACCATCTAGGATAGGGAATATCTAGCATAAAGCATTTCTTGTTTAATTTCCTACACTTTAGTAATAATCTTATGGCTGCTGTAAATAGGCTAAATGAGTGTTCAGAGTTATCGCAGCCACTCTGACGATATATTAACCTTTCACTCATTGCTGCAAAGCCGCTGGAGCAGCTGGGGATTTTTTTTTCCAAACTAGGCTTGCATAAAATTGTGTGAAATTGAGTCTTGGGGAAAGGAGTTCCACTCTGCAGAACAAAGGTTGGCTGGAATAGAAAATAACACATCCCCAACTGCTTCCAACTGTAAAGAAACAGATGAAGCTTAAACACTGCAGGGCCTCCAGGGCTCTCATTTCTCTAACCTCCCTTGACCCCCTCCTAGTTTGACATGAGTGCAGGTTTTATTCCGAAGGCTAGTGCATCCTGCAGCATGATATTGGCCAGTGGAAAGGAATAGAAGGTTTTCTTTGATTTATTCCAAGTCTGTCATCTCTGGGGGACCCACCTATGCAAATGTAGTTAACAGACTTGGCAAGGAGCAAGAAGAGTCTCTAGATATAAACTAAGGATGTCCACATGGATTATCTAAAAGTAGAGACGTAGCTTTGGGATGGCATGGAGAGATACGATCTGAGGCCTGGACTGCCTCTGCAGATAGGAGCAAAAGACCAAAGGCCTTGACAGTTTGGGTTCTTGTCGCCGGTCTCCAAGAACAGTACCAGGCTAGAATGATATCTCTCTGCCTCCTCAAATATCTGGGGTCTAGGGATAGGGAGCAGCTAGCTGGCACAGTGGATAGAGTGCTGGACCTCATCTTCCTGAGTTCAAATCTGGTCTCAGACATTTCCTAGTTGTGTGACCCTGGGGAAGTCACTTAACCCTATTTGTCTCAGTTTCCTCAACTATAAAATGAAATGGAGAAAAAAAATGGCAAACCACTCCAGTATCTTTGCCAAGAAAGTCACAAATGGGGTCAGGAATAATCAGACATGAGTGAAATAATTAAACAACAAGTAGGGGTATGAACCTGAATTCATAAGGAAAGCTACTTCTCTGGTCAGTCTTAAGGGGTAGTTTATATTCATCATTAAACTCTAGTTATACAGAGGACTATCACAAATAGTAAACAGTAAGCAAACTCATTTATCCAAGCAAACAGAATCAGAGAAGTAATACAGATTAAAATGTACCAGAAAATACGTAAGAGTGAATGAGCTCTTCAGCTGAAAGTGAGATAAATATCTCAGTTCCAAACAAGAGAGATCAATGTTGTACTCAAGGGAAGTCTTCTCTCAAGATGTGGAAACTCAACGTGTTTATGTGCCTGGCTTCCCCTTACATTTCTGTAGCTCTGGGGAGATATTGGCGCTTTTCTCATGCAATCATCTTCCTCAACATTCTCCAGTGGTCTCAAGATGGTCCCTTCACACCTTGTGCCAAGTACACAGCATGTCACTCAAAGGTCCTCTCTGCCAACTAGGAGTCCCCCCTCCCTCTTCTACATTGCATGTAATACAGTTCTGCAAAACCATCCCAGCCTTGATTGGCAGCTGGTTACATAGATTAAAAAGAAGGTTTGGGGCTGTAATTTTCCTGAGGACAGGAGCCAGTAGCTTTGAATTAGTCTGTTCCCTTTCAGAATGGTAACTTGCAGGAGAGCACCCAGCACAAGGATCTGAACAGGCTGAAGTGGATAGTCCTGATTCTTCTGAATGAGAATACGTGTTGTATGTGTACCATTTTGCATTTCATACGATGTGTTTAATTTTACATAAATGCCTGGCTGATTCCTGAAATTCGACTTGGAGCTCCCTGAGGGCAGAAACTGGCTTTTCCCTGTATTGCAGTACATTTTCCTCCTCACTCTTTGCCACCTGTTCTATATGTGTGTTCCATACTACCTTACAGTAGACTGCCTGGCAACTGCCTTGCCCAGGCTGAAGTGAAGAATTCTCATCCCTTTTATTAGAAATTTTTGTACCTTTGTATCATTTCATATTTCATACAATGTCTTATGTTTAACTTTATGAATGTGCCTGACTTGTTCTGTGAACTAGACTTCCTGAGAAGAGAAATCACTTCCTAATTCTCTACTGCCTAATATTATGCACAGAACAGTAGCTTGAACAGTATGTGTTCTATATAATTAAATAGCACCAATGAGATATGCAAAAAAGCCTGGTGGTGAAGTAAGGAATAGATTGGATTCATTTCCCTCCTATCTTCTGTTTATTTAGAATTCAGTCTTCATTCGAGGCAAACAGCACGTATGTGTCCGAATGTCATAAGTATAGTATTATTTACAGTATTGGGTTGAAAAGACAATTCAATCGTCTTCAACTAAGTCTCCCCTAAATATATCACCTTGGCTCATTTCTCTCTAGAGAGTTTCCTTTAGTTTTAGCTATTATCTTCTCCTGTTTACATTTGATTTCCCTCTATCTCTTTTCCTTTTTGATTTCCCCTTTGGAGGAAAGAGGGTTTCTCTCCTCGCCATTCCCCTTGCCCATCAAAAAGATGAAGACAACCTTGCGAATTTTCAAAAGTTGAAAGATCTTGAATTCTTACTGTTATTGGTAGTAGCATCCACCTTGGGAGGTGCTAAATAAACCCAGAACAAATTAGATACACGGAGGAAAGGTAGCCTAAGGGAGTTTATTAGATTTGGGGTGGAAAGCAGTATCAACTGTGGATTCTATAAAAGTGAGCATATCATAGCCCAGCAGAGAAGAAGACCAAGAAGGAGCTTCATGAGTGCTCAAAGAAAAGAGAAAAGGAATCCCAATAATCCAGAACTGTAAGTTATCCCTTTGGCACTTCTAATCACTATATGTACTTTCCTTACTACTTTCAAACTTTCAATCTGAACCCATAATCAGCAGGGGCCTTTATGTTTACAAGGGGAGAGTACACACCCAGAGTTCTTTTTTAAACTATCTTTGCTATACTTCCTTAGTAAATACCTTTCTAAGAGCTATGTAAATCTAGATGATTATTAATAGGAAGCCCAGTAGTGGGGGGTTATGAATGATAATACTAGAAAAATTTAATGATCCTTAAGGTTATTCCTAGAATCATCAAGGAGAGTCACAGTCCTTGTCCTCTAAGGATCTCACTCTGTCACTGGGAGTGGGAGTTGGGAGAGTGAGCCAAAAGGGAGTGCTCTTCTTGAATGAAGACATCCATAGCCTATTTGTCAAAACTTCAGAATACACAAAACTAGATGGAATAGGTAACCTAGGAAAGACATAATCAGGATCCAAAAGGATACAGAAAGGCTGACATAATAGGGTGAATCAAATAAGACAAAACTTAATAGAAATAAATATCAAGTCTCGCATTGGGTTCAAACCATTAACCTCTAAAATCACAAAATGTGGGAGTCATGGCTAGATAGAATTTTGTCTAAAACGATCTGGGGTATTTAGTGATCTCTAGTTAATATGAGTAAAGAGTATGATGAAACATTCCTTGAAACTAATGTGATTGCAAGGCAACATTGACAGCATCCAGAACCTAAGATGTATTGTGCCACTGTCCTCTCTCCCCAGAATGTCATGCTCAATTCCGAGTATTACACTTACAGAAAGACTTGGACAAGATGGAGTATACAGAGACTTCAATGGTGAGGAGACTGCAGAATATGCCATATGAAAATCAGCTGAAAGAACCAGATGTTTATCCTGGAGCGGGGTGGGGAGGGGAAGGATGGGGTGGCAGAAATAGCGTAATTGTCTTGGAATATCTGAAGGGTTGTCACATGGAAATGGAATTAGATTTGTTTTGATCACAGAAAGATAGGAAGGATAAGAGGTAGATGTATATTTCTAATAATGAAAAATTTCTTAACAGTTTCACCTGTAGAAAGGTGGAATAGGTTGCCTAGGAATATTAGTTTTCCAATCACTCTGAGGATGTCAAAGGCTGGCTTATGTGCCAACTACTTCTTTGGGATGTTGCAGAAGGGAGGTATGGATGGCTCCTGAGGTCCTGAGGTCCCCTCTGAGATTCTTTCATGCTTAATATTTCCTTTCCCCTCATGGTCTGGCAAAACCAGAGTCTACTAACTGTTGGGAGAAGAAGGGAAGGGTCCCAATAGTTTAAGCAAATATTTATTATCCTATTTTATGTGCCCAGAAGCCTGGGTATTGGGCATACATATGAAAATCAAATAGGGATTAATATATTTTACATAAACAAATATGAATTTGTTCTGCAAACCAACCCATGCAGCAAGACTGATTTCCTTTCTCTTTCTCTGTGGAGCAGCCCTGGTACAGGTGTTGAAAGTGTACCTCCATCATTGCTACTGTATAAAAATGGGCTGCTGCCAGGCCACCCCCAGCAGGGATGCTGGACCAGGCTAGAGTTCCTGTCTGGTAAATGTTTAATGACAGCCTTCAGAGGATAAAGGGATAAAGATGCAATTAAAACCTGTATCTCTGGACAGACACTGTGATCAGATTAGATTTTTGTGCATTATTTCAGTTTTGGATGTAGTAACATTTTGTCATCTTCAGTACAGTATCCCTGATCTAAATAATCCCCCAATGATATACATGAGGGAACTCATATCAAAGAAGAATGGCATCTAAATCATCATTTCTGACTCATCTAACCATTTCTACCAGTGAATAATAATACTTTGGCTTTAATTAGCCTTTGCCCAAAAGAAAAAAAAACTACCAAAGCTTTTCTATTTATTTTCCTACTTATCTAATCAGATTTCTCTAAGGAAAAAAGAGATAAGGATGTTGGGGTACATGAGGCTCAGTGAACTTGTAACCTTCCTACCCCGAAGATCGCACAGTCACAGGGGCAGAGCTGGCTCTGGCAGAATCTCTCTTGTGTGCTCTTTCTCTTAGATCATGGAAAGTGCTGAAATTCTTGGCTTGCTGCAAAACTGAAACAGCCTCCACACAGAGACATGAGAGAACTCAAAGAAACTCAGAGGATTAGAGGGGGGGGGGGCTTGGAAAGAAAGCACCCGTTGTTTTACAGATGAAGAAACTGAGACCTAGAAAGGAAAAGTGACTTCCCAAGGTCAAAGAGCTAGTTAGAGACAGGTTCTCCTAAATCACAGGTCAGAAGTCAGTGATCCTGACAGTGCCTTGGCAGAATGAAGGGGAGTGGAGGAGGGCAGAGTCTATGGAAAGGGTCAGAATGAACCAAGTGTAGGTGGAGAGGTTGGCTGAGAATCAGAGGGCAGGCACAAGTGATGCGGGTCCGAGTCTTTCTCACCTCTTTTCATGTCTTTACTGGGTCTTTATTGAATGTCTATGATGCGCGCGCGCGCACACACACACACAATGGAAAGCTTTAGTGCGTGTATATTTTTAGAAACATCTATTTAAAGCCAAAGTATTATCACTATTACCCATCAGAAATGATTAGATGAATCCAAAATCATGACTTCTATGACAGTATCCACGGGTGACTTTGCTAGCATTGATTTGGGGTTGTAGATCATGCTGATCCAGTGCCTACACCATGTATGCATTATGGGAGCTCCCTGAGGGCAGGGACTATTTTGCTTTTTCCTCTCTATGTCCAATGTCTAGCACAGAGTTGTTTAATAAGTGCTTATTATTTGAATGGTTGTTTCTGAGTCATAGCCTAAGTGGATAAAATATAAGGTAATTTTTTATGGCAAGTAAAAGGAGAGAAAGAAGGAAGGAAGGAAGGAAGGAAGGAAGGAAGGAAGGAAGGAAGGAAAGAAGGAATGGAAATGGGAAGGAAGGGAGACAAGGAGAGAGGGAGGGAGGGAAGGAACGAAGGAAATGGGTGTTGGTATGGTACCTTTTATATGCCAGGCACTATGCAAAGCGCTTTACAAATATTTTTTTATTTGATTCTCGCAACAACCCTGGGAGGTAGGTGCTATTATGATCAAGAAAAAACAGTTGAGGAAACTGAGGTAGATAGAAATTAAGCGAGTTCCCTGGGATCATACATAATTAGTAAATGCCTGAAGTCACATTTGAACTCAGGTCTCCATGACTCAGTCTGATATTGCAACCACTTTGTGACTTAGATGTCCCTACATATTAGAAGTTGAGGGGTTGGGGGCAGGAAATCAGGAAGAGACTTCTCAGGGTAAACTAAATGAAACTGAGAATTCTAGGAGGCAGAGGTAGGAGAAAGTGTATTCTAGGGGCAGCCTAAGCATGAAGAGAAGTTATATAAAATAAAGGTAGAAAGGTAGTTGGAGCCAGATTTTAAAGTTTCTACCAATGTCAAGCAAAGAAGTTTTTTGTTGTTTTCCCTAAGTAACAGGAAGTCATTGAAGGTAAGTGAGCCGGAGAGTGACATAGACCTGTGTATTAGGAAGATTATTTCGGCATCTGTCTGCCAGATGGATTTGAGATGACAGAAAGTAAAAAGTAGTTCTTTCCAGCAACTGGTGATGAAGTCTTGAAGGAGGGTAAGGACAGTGAGGGATGGATAGGAGAGATCTTAGGAAGGTGAAATTGATAGGAATTTGGTGAATGCTGGGTCTGAGGTGCTGGCTGACGTCTGAGTGGAAATGTCCAGAGATAGAAGAGATCAATCAACCCACAAAGCAATTACAAAGTTTGGAAAGGCTTATTACCAGAAGGCCAAGGCCCACTACCAGACCATCAATACTTTGGCTACAGCAGCTTATGAAGAACAGTGCCTAAGGCATAGGGCAGAAAGAATGGTTTGGAGGAAGGGAGGATGAAATCTGTACCAGTAGAGATGAATTCCAGAACTGAAGTTAGGTGAGAGATATGGGCATATATTATATAAAGAAGAATATGGTTAGTTCCATAGATAACAATAGATAAACTGAATGTTTACCCATGACTGGCTCAAAATTGATAGCTTTCACTTTACAGCTAGAGATCACAAACTCTTGGATTGTACAAAGATAAAGTCATAAAGAAGAAAGAGAGCTTGACATGGAGTCAAAAGACCTAGATCCAAACCTGGCTTTAATATTTATTGGCAGTGGGACCATACAAAAACCACTGAATTTCCCTTGAGTATAAAGTACCTCACCTGTAAAATGGGTATAATTCTTACACTACATTTCTTACAGAGTTGTTGGGAGGAAAGCATCTTGTCAGCCTTAAACCATAATATAAATGGGAGTTTAACTAGAGAAACCATGAACCAAATCAAGATCCAGAGTCAGTACTTTCTTCTTGGATCTTTCTGTCTTCCCAACCTGTCTTCACCCAGCTCTCCAAACCCACTTTTTGTTTTTTTAAGACAATAAGGATTAAGAGACTTGCCCAGGGACACCTAGCTAGTAAGGGTCTGAGACTGGATTTGAACTTCAGGTCCTCCTGACTACAAGGTCTGTGTTCTACCAAACCCATTCCTCTTCCAAACTTCCCTATTCCTGTTGATGGCACCCTTCAGGTTTTATCAGATTCACAACCTTGGCATCATCCTTGACTCCTCAGTCTCCCTTATCCCCAAATTAATTCAGTTGCCAAATCTCCTATCACTTTCCACATCCAACGACTTCTCCCTGCTCACACATGCACCACCTTGGTTCAGACTCTCAACACCTCTCACCCAGATGACTGCACCAACTCTTAATTGGTTTCCCTGCCTCAGATTTCTCCCCTCCCCAATCCGTCATCCACACAGCTGCCAGAGTGATTTTTTCCTAAAGCTACAGGTGTGACTAGGTTTCCTCCCCTATTCTAAATTCCCAGTGGCTCCCTATTGACTCTAAGATCAATCACTCCCTTTTCTGTCTGACATTGAAAGGTCTTCACAACATGGCTCTGGTTTATTGCACATTCTTCCCCTTCATGCACTCTATATTCTAGCAAGATTTGCCACTTTGATGTTCTTCACATGTACAAGCTACAGATGTCCTGTGCACCTTCCCCATCAATGCTTGCATTGCTCTTCACCTCTGCCTCTTGAAATCTCTGCCTTATAAGTACTTTCCCTTAGCTTCTTCAACAGGCCTTTCCCATTTTCTTCACTAATGGGTCCTCTGTTCCCTGCCCCACCTCTTTACCTCTAAATGCAGGTAAACATCCTATATTTTCTCATGTGTGAATATATTGCATCTCACCAGACTCCTATGTAAGCTCCTTGAGGACAGGCATAGTTTCTCTTCTATCTTTGTATCCCAAGAGACTACACAGGGGTGGAGAACATGTGACCTCGAGGCCACATGTGGCCTTCCAAATCCTCAGATGTGGCCTTTTGACTGAGTTCAAGTTTTACAGAACAAATCCTTTTATTAAGAGGATTTGTTCTGTCAAGTTTGGATTCAGTCAAAGGACTGCACATGAGGACCTAGAGGGCCACATGTAGCCTCAAGGCTGCAGGTTCCCCACCCCTGGTAGTACAATGCCTACCAGATATTATTCCTTTAAATTCCTATTGGTCTATGTCCCAGCTGAAGGACTTAAGGAACCTCCCTGTGGATTCCAAAGATAGGCACCAGTGACTCACTCTGACTTATGGTACATTAAAGTAAATATTGAGACTATTAAAACAGGCCAGTGGTGGAACGGTTGCTAACACAGACAGACTCAGGAATCAGAAGGGACTAAAACACTTGGCAAGAACCACTGCAAAGAGCTCTTGGGCTTTCCCTATAGAAACCCTCATCACCATGAATCCCATTCTCATTTTTGAATTTCAGCTGGGGAAGGTTTATTTAATATATTCTACTTTAAAAAATCAGTTTAAACACGCATCGATGGATTCTGTTTCCACTGCAAACTGGCCAGACCTAGTAATGAGTCCTACAAGCTCTTATTTCATATGTAAGGGACATTCCCTCACACTGTCAGATTGTCCTAAGAAACTCACCCCCAATACATTAATTAGTCAGACATCAAACTCCCCATCTCTTCCCCCTTAGCCATTACTAGCCAGTAATTCTTGTTTCGTGGATAGCCTTTCTGGCTTTACTTCTGTAATTCTTCCTATTACTTCAGCCCCTTTCAGCCAACTATTTATATTCTATTACCTGTCATCTTTCTTTCCTTCTATTTCTTCCATGAATTATTTTCCCACTTCCAGTATTTCTCTTCTGTGTTTTCTCTTCCCTCAACCATTTTTCTTTGCTATCATCCTTTTTTCTTCCTTTGGAAAGCCCTGAACATAATCTAATTCCTCTTCAATTTTTTCATTGTTTGTTTCTTTATTACCCAGGGTATATGTTTAAGACAGTTTTTTTAACTTAGAAGTTTTTTTTTTAAATTACATTCATTCCTCAATATATTTCTTCACCTGAACTTCCTACTCATGGAGTTTTCCCTTAAAGGAATAATGCAGAAAGAAAATAGGGAAAAAAGGTCAAACAAAACCAACCTGCACATTGCCCATGTCTGATCTTAGGTCACAGAACCATAGAATTAGAGTAGAAGGGTTTATACAAGATCATCAATTTAATCCCTAAAATCAGTGAATTTTTTAATTGAATCTTTAAAAAGGTTATCAAACATTTTGGGGGCAGGAAACTTATGACAAACATCCACAGTTGAGAAAAACAAATTCTCACATTTGCTGTTTCCAAAAATGTGTGCCTCATTCTGTGTAGTTACCCTATTACTTCTCTGTCTAGAGCAGCATGGCTTTCTTTAGCACTAGCCTTTTGCAGCCATGCTCAGTCATTGTGTTGATCAGAGTTGTTTAAGTCTTTCACAATTATTCATTTTTACAATGTTATCGTTATGGTATAAATTGTTCTCCTCACTTAACTCCACATCAGGTCATCCTTTCCTTTTAAAAAGGAGTGAGAAGAAGCCCAAGAAAGTTAAGTATGCTATGCCCAAGGCTGCCCACATAGCAAGCAGAGACCCTGGATTCAAAACTGGGTCCTTTGACTCTGAATCCAATACCTCCTCCACCTTGCCAAAGAGAGTTTTCCTGTAGTGTCAGGGTAAAAAAAAGGTAAAGTCAGTTGGTGGCCAGCATTCTAGTAATGAGATGTGAGTAAAAGAAAATTTAAAGTAAAAAAGTCAGTGTCAAGGAAAAGCTGATTTTTAAAGTGCATTTTTTTGTAGTATAGGGCAGTTAGGTGGTACAATGGATAAAGTGCTGGGCCTGAAGTCAGGAGACTCATCTTCCTCAAACCCGGTTTCAGACACTTACTAGCTGTATGACTCTGGGCAAGTCATTAATCTTGTTTACCTCCGTTTCCTCATCTGTAAAATGATCTGGAGGAGGAAATAACAAACCCCTCCAGCATCTCTGCCAAGAAAACCCCAAATGGGGTCATGAAAAGTTAGGCAGGACTGAAAAGATTGAATTACAACAACAAAAATGTTATAGTATCAGGGAGGAATCACATAAGGGAATCAGCATTTACTTCACAGCAATTCTCAATAGCCCAGTTTTGTGCTCTGTGCCATTGAGAAGAGGAAGCCTATGATTGATTCAGAGCCTGACTACATATGGACACGCCAACAGACAGACAAACAGAATACATATTACACATACACAGTATATCCATCCAATCAGGTCAAATGTAAACCAGAAAACTTTCCTTTCCATGGTGCTGTGAAGCCTGCCAAAGTCAGGGACCAGCCAATGATCTGAGGAGGATAAATTCAAAAACTCCTGAAGTTTTCTGAGAACAGTTTGTAAACCAACTGTTCCCATGGAGTTTGGTTCCAGAAGCCTGATCACCTAAGCCAGAGAGCCAGAGTCCCACTGAGTGACTGGACTTTATGTTTAATGGACTGAAGAATTCAAGATGTAAGCTCCAGATCCCAAATGTACTGCTACCAACATACATACATAGTACACACATATATATGTGTATGTGTGTGCATATGTATGCATCATATCTAAAAGATATGAATATAAACAGTGAAACAGATGCAGCACTTTCAGGGTTGT
Source organism: Potorous gilbertii (assembly GCA_028658325.1). Taxonomy (NCBI): domain Eukaryota; kingdom Metazoa; phylum Chordata; class Mammalia; order Diprotodontia; family Potoroidae; genus Potorous; species Potorous gilbertii. The sequence continues at coordinate 128,391,963 of CM053773.1, forward strand.
AAAATCTTAACATGTGTTATCTCATATGATAACCATTTTACAGAGAGGAAACCGAAGCTGAGAGAGGTTACATGACTTGTCCAGGTTACATGACACAGTTAGTAGATGTCCGAGGCAGGATTGAATGCAAGTCTTCCCAGCTCCAAATCCAGAACTCTTATCTACTGTATGGTCTAGATATATGATATTAGAATATTACAACAGTCAGATAACCCACAGTCTCACTGATTCTGAGTCAAGCTGCAAACATTTATTAATCATATGCTCCATGTCAGGCACAGTGCTAGATACTAGGAATACTCCCTCTTCCTCTTCTGTCCCACTTTCCCCACCAAACCAGCCCTCTCTCTCAAGGAACTCAGAGTCTAATGGAGGTGACAAGCCTTTGGTGGTTTGTCTGGGCTGTGAGCAGGGTTCAGGACTGTTCTTGCCAATAGAATGCTAGGATTCCAAAAGACAAAGAAAGTACCAATAATTATCTCAGTAAGAATAGATAGATTTCTGTTATGCACTTTATATTCAAAGCCACGGGATTGAGTGGAATTAGAAAATGCACCCAGGGTGTCTTTAGAGCAGTTGGTCTCTTTTAGTGAGAATAAAGCTAATAGTCTCTCCTGAAACAATAATAAGGCACACTGCATCTCCTAGCCCCAAATTTCTGCCTCACGCAATTTCAGTTTGGTTCAAAATAGTAAGAAAGAAGGATGCCAAAAAGGAGGAGGAAGACACAAACTGGGGGAAGGGAGGAGGTTTATCCTCCCTTGTAGGAACAAATTTATCCAGGAAGGAATCCAGTTTGGGAATTCTACACTGTACTTTTCAAAATGGAAATGGTAAAGCCATTAAATGCCCATTAACCAAATCTAGAAAAAACAAGATGGGGGAGAGGAGACAGACAGAGGGAGGAGATAAGAGGAGTCAGCTACATTTCCCAAAGACAGGATGGGGACCACTGAGAATACAACCTAGGTTGTGGCTGTACTATGTCCTACAGATGCCTAACTGCTGGTGGTTATGGTGAGTCTTGACAATGAGTAAACTTCCCAGTGCTAAAGTATGATGCTGGGGGAAGGCTTTGTGGTTTTATGCCCATGTGAAATTTACAAATGTCTACTCTTAAAGAAGAGAGCTTTGTCCTAGGCAGAACCTGGGGACACAAGGGGACCTTAGGTGCTTACAATTTAAATGGGTGGAGGGTTGAAGAAAATATCTAGATGTATAGATAAACATATATTATATATACTCATATCCACATATAGATATAAACAGAGAGATGATTATCTATAAATAATACTATCAGTGCATAAGAGAAGTTGGGCAGAGGGACCTGAGAGATCTAAGAAGGCTGGGGGTGGGGAAGAGGAGACATAATTATAGCTAAAAGCTAGCATTTTTACTATGCTTTAAGATTTGCAAAGAAATTGACACATTTCATTTGAACCTCACCACTGAAGTGGTACTATTAGCCTTATTTTACATGTAGCCTCATCCTCTCTAGGTTACAGGTAACATATAAAGATGAGGAACTGAGGCAGATAGGTTAAGGGACTTCCCAAGGGTGAGGCAGCTAATAAGCATCAGAGCCAAGATTTGAATTCAGGACTTTTTGGCTTCTAATCCAGCACTCTATCCGTGACACCAAACCACCTCCGGTGGTGATTACAGAAGGCTATATAGCAGCAGTGGAATTCGAACTATGCCATGGAGAAAGAAAAAGATTTCAACATATTGTCTGTGAATGGATTCTCCCCTTCTACTACAGACACATTAATGTAATGAAATCCCCAGACCCCTTCATTAATTGACTAAACTATTAGCATATTAATACTCAGGAAGTAGAATTCTGGCAGGCTCAAGGTAATTTCCAAATTTTTAGCAAAGGAAAAGTTATTAGCATTCTTCCTTGCTTATTTTCTAGTTCTCAATCTTCAACACCTTGGAGATTTATTAAGTGACTACTGTTTGCTGGATACTGTGCTAGTCACTGATCATGAATGTATCAAATAAGACAAAATCCCCCATAACACACTTTGAGGAAGCAAAAAATTGGAAACAAAGTGGGTGTTCAAAGATTGAAGAACAAATGGAAAAATATAATGTAATGTAATATTATTATACTATAAATACATGATGCATCTGGGTCTCTTCAAAAGGTCCAACTGTGATGCCTCTTCATGGGGTGGAGGTGACCCTGAGTTCTGGAGTGCTATGCCAATGTAATGTTAGATATGTGAATTTCTACCATGCTAGGGAAGTTCTGAATATGGTCTTTCTGAAATCCAGCCAGAACGGTTCATCAGTAGAAGACTCACCAGGTGATGAATTCTTTAGTTCACAGTAACCCATGAAACAAAGAAAAATATAAAATTCAATACAAAATGAGTATCTCTCATCCATCCATCAAAATCATACAAGATTCCTTGAAAGGTATAGTAATAAAATCAATGCTCTGATGATATTCAGCAAGGTGAAGCATAGAACGGGGAAGATACATGTTCAATAAAGGTGCCCTATTTCTCTTTTTCTTTCTTACAGATTAAAAGGGAGTGGCATCTATATTATGGTGTGGCAATGACAAAATACATCATTAAACATTTTTTTAATGTACCTACAATCACACACACACACACACACACACACACACACACACAAAAGAGAAATAGGGCATGGTCCTTGCTCTTCCTACACATATCTCATCAGCTATATAATCTTGCTGTTTCCATCTCCACAACTTTTACATACACCTCTCAGTCTCTCTTTACGCCATCATCCCCTAGTTCATACTCTTTTTCCTGAACTTTTGCAGTAACCTCCTCTTGGGTTTCCTGTACTCAGTTCCCTACTCACTCCAATCCTCCACACAGCCTCAAGGTGATTTTCCCAAAGTGAGTTCTGGCCAGGTCACCCCTTCTCCCTACTCAGCAAACATCAGCCACCTCCTACTGCCTCTAGAATCAAAGCTCAAATCTTCTGTTTAGCATTTAAAGCTCTTCACAGTCTGGAATCTTCCTGCCTTTCCACTGTTCCAAAACATTATTTCTCTCTACACACCGTAGAGTTCAGTCATAACAGTTTGCTTGACGTTCTGCATACATCTCCATCCCTCTGTCCCGGAAGGTGCTCTATCCTTACCTCTACCTACTGGGATACCTGGTTTCCTTCAAGACTCAATTCAAGTACTACCTTTTTACATGAAACCTTTCTTAGCTTCCTCAGCCTTTAGTGTTTGCCTCCCTAAACTACCTTTTATTCATTTTTTACATATTCAGTATATAATTAAATAGGCGAATTGTCTCTCCTATTAGAATTCAAGCTCCTTGAGGGCAAGAATTATCCTATTTTTGTATTTGTATCTCTGAGCACTTAAGGTCTGGTATAGGATGTGCTTAATAAATGCTTCTTGCTTACTTGTTTGATAGGAAATACATCATATATACACAAATAAATAGAATATACATTAGAATATTTATTGAGCTGAATTTTAAGAAGAGGTTGTTGTTCAGTCATTTCAGTCATATCTGACTCTTTGTGATCCCATCTGGGGTTTTCTTGGCAAGGATACTGGAGTGGTGTGCCATTTTCTCATCCAGTTTCTTTCACAAATGAGGAAACTGAGGCAAACAAGGTTAAGTAACTTGCCCAGGGTGACACAGCTAGTATGTGTCTCAGGTCAGATTTGAATTCAGGAAGGTCAGTCTTCCTGCCTCCAGGCCCAGCACTCTATCTGCTGTGCTTTCCTAGCTTTCTAAAGAAGGGGTACAAAATGGAAGGAGTAGATAAAGGCAGGAGATATTACTTTCATAGAAGAGAATCAGAGAGGACTTCATGAAAGCAGCACTTGAGCATATAGCATGTACTTCTAGGAGTGTATGTGTGACATTCCCAAATGTCTTAGAAAATGCTGGGATCAATAGAATCTACAGTCATGTGTATAATTTCAGTCCAGTTTATCAATAGTTGGGCTATGAATTTGACGTTTTAAAATTACAGGTAGCTAGATGATACAGTGGCTAGAATGTTACTGAGCTCAAATCTTGCCTTGGTCACAAACTAGCTGTGTGGCCTTTGATATGACTTAACCTCTCAACCTTAACTTCCTCATCAGAGTTGGGAGCCTAAGAAATTCAGGTCAGGAGAGCAATAAATTAGGTAATATTCTGCCCTGGTCTGAGCCATCCCTGAGATCTCTGAAGAATATAGTACTCCATACCCAGATAAAGTAGTGGGAGGACTCTAGATGATACCGATCCGGACCAAACAAGATTCTGCTAATTTCTCCAGAAGTCCAGAAAGCCTGATTCTAATACAAAGATCCAAGCCATAAAGAGAGGCTAGGAGAATGAGTGAACACAAAAGATATCAGTGAAAAAGAACTAGTATGAATCTAGGGATATGTAAGATAAAAACCGAGAGGAAGAGAATAACTCCATAACATCTATGACCAAAACCTCAAATAAAAACATGACTTTTCCATAGAGTCAGCCAGAAATCTTGGAAGAAATGAAGAAAAATTTTAAATGATATTATAAATAAATAAATAAAATTTTAAATGATATTATAAATAAAGCTCTAGATGAAATAATTAGAAAGAAATAAGGGTTCTAAAGAAAACACTTGGAAAAAGAATTAACAATAAAAGGTTATTCAAGAACCAGAATGGCTGAAAATTAGTATGAATCAAACAGTGGTTAATGACAAGAGATAAGAAAATTAAAACAAAATCAATAAGTAAAAAAGAAAAGAAAAATATGTAAACATTCTATATCAAAAACAACTGAACTGGAAAACAGGTCAGGAACAAAATCCATGGATGTCTATTACATTGACGTATCATCTGTGGAAATCTACTTTGGGTGACCTGGGTAAGAATCTGGAATTTCCTAGAGAGTCATTAGGTAAGAAACTAGTTTCACCCGTGAGGGACTGCAGATCTTACTATTTTTTGTTGGTTTATTTCAACATTAATTAAAACTTAAGGAAGCAATAATAAAGCTCTTTGAAGGGGAGAGGTTAGAAAGTGCTTCCATAAAAGAAACAAAAACCCTTTTGTTGAGTTGCAGGATCATCAAGGCAAGTGCAACTACCACTACCTAGGAGGTATTCCTTCCTTCCTAACAGTGGTGCCAACAACATAAACAGGGATTCTGGGAAGAGAGGCAAATTGTAGGGGAAAATAATAATTAGTTTTGGATATATAGCTGAGATGTTCTGTGGAGGTATAAGTTTGGCATGACAGGGTTAGGTAACTGTTAGAGGAAAACCTTCTATATTTGTCTGAATATTCATTGTGGAAAATCAGTGCAGCTGGGGCACCTGCTTATATGACTGGCTTCTTAGGGTGTCTGTGTTTTCCTGTAATATACACTTGTGATTCTGGACAATCATGGGGCCAGGCAATAAATTCCAAGAGGTCTTGGTCAAAGAGTACTCTGGACAATGATGATTCTTTCATAAAATCAGCAACTATTACTGACACCATATAATTACTGATAACATCTCTGAACCACAATCTACTCTTACTACTATACCATAATATTTCTCAGGGTAGAATGGATAGAAATTTGTACCTAAATGGATGCCTATGGGCAGCTAGGTAGTCCAACAGATGGAGCTTCAGCCTTGGAATCAGGAAGACCTGCCTTCAAATCCAGCCTCAGATACTTCTTAGCTGTGTGACTTTGGACAAGTCACTTAACACCTGTCTACTTCAATTTCCTTAAGTATAAAATGAGAATGAAAATGATAGCACCTAGCACCTACCTCTCAGGGTTAGTGTGAGGATCAGATGAGTTAATGTTTGTGAAGCACTTAGCATAGTATCAGGCATATAGCAGATGCTTAATAGGTGCTTGGTTCTTCCTTTCCTTCCTAATAGTGATATCAACAACATAAACAGATATATTGGAAAGAGGCACAAGTTTTAGGGGGAAATAATGTTTAGGTTTTTTTTTATTAACTTGATTCATAAAACTTGATTAATTAAACTTGATTAATTGTATGGAGGTATTATTGGTGATACTGGTTTGACCCTGCAGGGTCAGGGGTGGTGAAATATATTTGAAGTGATAGTTGAAGTCATGCAAGTACATGAAAGCACCAAGAGAATACATACATACATACATGCACACAGTCAATTCATAACAGATGTATGTATATATATATATATACATACATACATGTATATATACATATAAATGTGTGTGGATAGCTATCTCCATACACACCACACACACACACATACAGAAGAGAGCTCATGAAAGAGCCTTAGATGATTTCTATAGTCAGGATTATTAAAAGTTTCCTAATATCTTTCTGATTAATGTCTTATTAACTTGCATAGATTTGGAAAGGGGTTGTAATCATGAGTCTCTCCTCCTTTCCTATTAGCTTTAGACAAAATTACAATTCTAGAAAAGGGCTAACAATGGGCTAAGGGATAGGATTGATAAGGTAGATTTATGTTGTTAAAAAACTAAAAACTTATCGATTTAAATATGATATTTTCCTTTAAAAAGTCAACACTGCTAGTGCTGGTTAAATCTGGCATTTTCAAACCACGCTTTCTGTCCTTGGCCCTTCTCCATGTCTCCTTCTCACTGGAACTTGGTCTCTATCTTTGGGATTGTAGATTCTGTTGATAAGCTTGCCTTATGTTTCCCAGAACCAAGACACTGCACCATTTCTGGCCATTTCTAAACCATGGCTCCTGTACTTCCTTTCCACACACTTCTATGCCCTGTTTTCCCATTAGAATGTAAGCTTCTTGGGAGCTTTGACCATCTTCCTTGCTTGTATTTCACAGTGCCTGAAACATGGGAAGTGCTTCATAATAGCTTTTCATAAAACCTTTGACAAAGTACATTGATTTATGCAAAAAACAATCCTACAAAGGTATAGACAGAATTTTTTATGATTAAAAAATTGTCTAAAAACAAAACCAAGCATTACATATAATGGATTTGTTTCAGAAGTTTCCCCAGTAAATAAAGGAATAAAGAGTCCCCCCTTTCCTATTATTATTTGCTGTAGTTACAGAAATGCAAGCAGCAGCAGTAAGATGAACTAAAAGTATAAAGATAGACAAAGAAGAAACAAAACGATCCCTATTTGCTTCTGACATAATGGCTAACTTACTTATAAGATCTTGAGAAATCAGCAAGGAAACTTAGATAACGATTAGTTTCACCAAAGTTTCAGGCTACGAAATGAACCTTCAAAAACATCGGTACTTCTTATTTTACATGATTGCTCATGTATAACCTGTATCTGATTGCTTACAGTCTCAGGGAGGGGAAAGAGAAGGGAAGGAGAGAGGTTAGATATAGAATTTGGAAGACAAAATTTTAAAGTTTTTAAAATTGTTTTTAGCATATAATTGGGGGAAAATGACATACACACATACACACACATATACACATGCTTTAAAAAATCAGCATTCCTATGTAATTCACAAAACTCAGGAGGTAACAACAGAAAGGGGAGTCCCAGCCAATATAAAGACAAAATACCTAAGGTATTTTGGAGTCAATTTAGGAAAGCGTACTCACTACAGAGAAAGCTTCAGAGAGTTGGTAGTGGCCTACTCGGGGTAGCCTTCAGTTCTTTCACATTTCCCTTAGTGCCTGTTCTGTGTGACCCTGGCTGCTCTCTGAGAAACTCAAGAGCTCATAGACTCACAAGATAATAGGATCTCAGATTTCAAGCCAGAGGGGACTGTGCCATTTTTTTATTGCCAGGGATGTATGTTTTTCTTTGGGAGTCCATCTTCAGTGTACGTAATGGAGGACAATATAGAAAAAAATATTGTTTTCCACATAAACTTCTTAAGAAAATAACCTATTTACTAAAGGGTGCCTATGACGATGTCCTTCCTTGTGATGGAGCAGAAACATTTGTCGGGTTGTTTTGTTTCCTTGGAGAGAGAGGCAAGAAAGGCTGTTTTTCCCCCACACAAGAGGTATATAAAATTTAAACAGAGCGAAGAGAGGCTAACCACTGAAGGTTCCTATATTTCATTCTCAAGGTGAAGTAGTCATGATCTGGTTACAAAAAGTAGTGTTCTTCTACTTTATAAAATTATTTTTTAAAATGTCTTTAAATGTTTTAAAGATTATTTTAAAGTTATTTTTTAAATTATCTTTTTTCTAGTTTTATTTATTTTATTTCTAATTTATGGAATAGAACAGGAATTTCCATAACATAGAATGATAAAAAGTGATGATTGTACAAGAAAGTGTAAGTCTATTATGTACAGCTTGCTATTCCTTTTAAATATATAATAAAGTTATGTAAATTTCTTTTTTCTCCCCCTGCCCTGACCCAGATGGCTACCATTAGACACAAATATGTGCGTGTGTATGTAAAATCATTCTCTATTTATCAGTTCTTCTATTTATCAGTGCCCCTTAATAAAATCCAGATGTTTGACTGCTTTACCACATGTTCCCAAACATGAGTTCTTGAATGATTAGTGATTAATAAAATAAGATCAGAAATATTTTATTATTGGAAAAGGGCAGCAACTGGCAGTGGGGGAAGGGGAGCTATGCTAATCAGAGGTGGAAGAGTTCATTTTGAATAGGTGAGGAGAAGACAGAGGTCCCTCCCATAGTCAGCCTAGTTGGGCATCCTGCAGGTAAACCACATGTGGAATCTTTAAAGAAGAGACTGATCATTTGGTCTAGCACTGAGAGGTCCTCTGTTGCCCTAGGATTCCCTTAGTCATCTAAGTAATCCCTAGAGATTTGACTGGTTTGACTCCATTATACTAGAGAAGTTCAATTAGAGAAAGATTAAAGAGATTAAATTCTGATCTCTCAGTAGATGAGAATTTTCAAACGGTACTAAAAACTGGCTTGTTCTCCCAGGAACCTTTCCAAATCCCAGGAGTCAACCTGTTCCTTGAACTGAGACCCTCCTCATTCCAAGAACTGTCCTGTCCTCTGGATGCAGAGTCAGCCTGGGCTCTGGAAGTAGACTACCCATTGTGAATCCTGCCAGTCCCGTGCAGAGCCCCAGTAGCTTCAGAGGCCCCTAAGCTACAGGAGAAGTTCAGGTTCCTGGGATAACAGGAATAAAATACGTACACGGAAGATCAATTCTTCATTTTAGTCAGCTCCCCAAAGCTGCAAATAGCCTTTTTCTTTTCAAGTTGGAGGAGAAATCCAATAGTTTCTATCACTCAACACTATGAATCTGATAAAAAGCCTTTCCTGAAGGCTATAACAAATGGCAATGTGAGCCTTTATGTTAACTCTGCAATATTGTAATACACAGCTGGACCATTCAGACTGTATTGATCTTGGACAGTTGCTGCCTTGTCATGTGTCTCAGCACAGCATCCCGCTAGCTTCACTGCTGCCTTCATCCCTCATTAGATGCTGGCCCTGGCGGGAAGGGTCTGGGTTGGGGGAATGGTTGGGAGGCAACCTGAGCGGCTGTAATGCAAGGCTAGCACTTGGCCATGATTAATATTTGAAATGTTTTATTCCTCCCAATTTCTCATGCAACTCTGATCCCTATAATGAGCTTAACCCTAGTCTAACTTACATTTGATTTACTCCTGTAGACACCTCTTTTCTTTTATGAGACTGTCCTGAGGGACCATGTTGTTTTTCATTTTTATAGTAATACCTGGACATGTTTAAAATAAAAATTTAGTTCAAGTACTGCTCCTCTGTGAAGCCTTTGAGGATTTCCCCAGTTATCATCCTCACTCCCTCTCTCTTCAAATTACTTTGCTTTACCTTAATTGTGTACACACTGTGTCCCTTAATAGAATGTAAATTCTTTGAAGACGGTGACTTCTTCATTCTTCTTTTTGTATCCAGTTAACTTTTCCTTCCATGTTGTTCTTCCCACAAGATATTCCATCTCCTGATTCCAAGCATTTTCCCCATGCCTGGAATGCTCTCCCTCCTCACCTCCATTTCCTGGCTTCCTTCAAGTGTCAGTGGAAACACCACCTTCTGCAAGAAGCCTTTCTCAGTCGCCTTTAAACTTACTATTTCCCCTCTGTTGCTTATCTCTAATTTACTATGTATATATCTTGTTTCCACGTGGTTGTTTGCATGCTGTTACCCACCAATTAGACTACAAGCTCTTTGAGAGCAGGGACTGTTTTTGTCTTTCTTTATACCCCCAGCGCTTAATATGGTGCCTACATGCTTGCAGACCAAACAACTGATTTGTATTTTATCCAGTCAATAAATGTTTCTTACATTGAATTAGCAAAGATTTGTTAAAGAGAATTGTTTATTGTGCCTTCTTTGACTCTTCCATATTTCTTATCTACTAAATCCATATATTTGCCAAGTGTTGGCCACTCAACGTTGCCCATTACCCATTGCATCTGGTTCTTTCTTCTGGGACAGTCAGCATGCTAATTCAAAACTTCACTACCCCTGCTTGAATTGAATCATACACGAAAAGCACAGTGACTTCTAAGAAGCTAAAAAAATGTTCACAAATGGGTATTACTTCAATAATCCTAATAATAGCCTAATGAAAAAGGGGGAAATGTGGGTATTATTTTTATGATGTGTATTTTAGAAATGAGAAGAAATATAAGAGAAAGCATTCTTGTCTGGGCATCACAGCATCTCAGAGGGGTTTCAGAGTTGGACAAGACCTTGGCAGCGCTGCCATTCAAAATCTACCTCAAAAATAACTCCTTCACAGCACTGCCCCAAAGTAGACGTTCAGCCTCACTTAATCAATAGGCATTTGTTAAGTGCCTATTTACATGCCAGGCACTATGCTGGGGACATAAAGAGTAAATAAAACAAGTTCCTACCCTCATAGGATTCTGTTTAAACAGCTCTAGGGAGAGGAAACTCCATTATATCCCATTGCAGTCCATTACAGCTCTGGAACTTCTGTTTGGAGAATTTAACTCCTCCTGGATTAGATCTCTGACTCTGATGCTAACTTTCCAAGTCACTTTAGGCAAGTCATTTCACATCTCTAGAACTCAGTTACCTTGTCTTTAAAATGGGGATACTAAATGATTTCTAATTTCTTTTTTTAATTCTAATAGTCTATGATCACCCTAAGGTATGAAAGAATCACAACAATAACCAATATTCTTACAAAGTACTGTAATAATATTGGGTCATTTAGTCTTTACAATTACCTGGAGAGGTAGGTATCCGCATTACTCCCATTTTGGGTGGCTGTGGTTCGTCCTTCTTGGAGAGGACCACTACTCAGAGAGATGATGACATAACTTGCAAATGACTTTGATCTGAGGGAGGGAGGGCTGTGCAGAGTCAGCAGCCTCACTTTCTTCTGTGGAGCCATCTGGGTCTAATGGTCAGATATCAATCAGGATGACTGGAGATGACCAGGATGCAGTGGGAGACCCCTATAGGCTCCTTTAAGCTAAGGTCTTTCTAGGTTTTCACTCTGAGTGAGATCATTCAGTGAATAGACCTCTTTAAGAACTGAGTCAAGGGATAGCCCATTTAATATTAATAATAAAAAATTAAACTGGAAGGGGAAGCCCCTCAGGGTTTTTAGCCTAAAAGGGGAGGAAACTGAGGCTGAGAGAGTTAAAGTGAATTGACTAGGGTTACACAATCTGTAAATATTTGAGTCTGCATTTGAAGTCAGACCTTTAAGATTCTTAGTCAGGTCGTTATTCACTATACCATCCATCTGATTCCTCATTCTTACTTCTGACCAGATGGCCTTAAACTCTTCAATCCACAGCTCCTAATTCTGTGCCCCTTGACGTCCGCTTCTTTCCTACTTTCAGATAGAATGTCTGCTCTGTTCTCACTAGACAGAAGCACGTTCTGTAAGTGGCCACAGTGTCTGGCTCAGAGACTGTTTGATTTTACAAATACAAACACTCATACATATCTATTAAGGAAACAGATGAAACCTCTTGCAAAGACTACAAACCACCCAATCTCTGACAATGTCATCAACTCAATTCATTGGCAGCTGCCATCAGCATTCAGAGCAGACACTCTCCAGAGCACTTGCCTTACAAAAGGTTATTATTGTGACTCTCCGATGTAATGCAGCATCCTAAAAATGAGGAAGACGAGGGCACGTTGACAGCACTCATTGATGAAAAGACAGAGGCCACATAACATGGTGCTTTATGCACCTGCCTCTTGGAAATCACACAGAATTACCAAACAGCTTTGCCAACTTATATGATTTAGGCAGTATGGAAGTATTAGAGATGAGACAGGCTGGAGAACACTGAGCTGCATCTGCAGTATACAGCTGGAGATAAACTCTCAGTTCTGTCTTAGGACATAGTCAAGGGTTTTCAATTCTATTTTCTTCATCTAAGTCGGATTTTTAGAATGTGTAAACAACCTTCATCATTCATAGGCTTCTAAGATTGTAGATTTAGAGTGGGGAGGGAACTCACAGGTCATTTCATTCAAAACTATCATTTTGTGGATGGGGAAACTGAGGCACAAAAAGTCTAATGACTTGCTCATGGTCATACACTCAGTAAATAACTAATGTAGGGTTTGAACTAGGTCATCTTGAGTCTAAGACAAAGACCCTATACATTACATCATGCTGTTCTGTTAGGATATCAAAAAAGTGTCCCCCCTCCAAAAAAATTATAGCATTTAAGGATTAATCAGTCAATTTTCTCTCTTTACTCTCTGATCTGATTTTTAGCATCACAGGAATAGTAGCTAACACTTTCATCAGGACCTTTAAGAGGATTTCCAAAGGACATTAACACCAGAAATCATTTATCACATGAAACACTAACCCATTTCAAAGACAGGGAAGAAAGAAAAAGAATATTGAATTAAATTTTTATAGAGAGTAAATGTATGAAGGGATGGAAGGATAAAGTTTAAACTCCAGAAACTTGTTTTAGCTCTTCTGAAATGACATAAAATCAATCCACTAAGTTCCAGGCTAAAAGAGATCTTAAAAACCATAATGACAATTAGCAATTACACAGGGCTTCAAGGGTTATAAAATACATATAAATATCATTTTGTTTGATTCTTACAACAAACTTGGAAGATGGGTGCTGTTATCATTCTCATTTTATGTAGGAGGAAAGTGAAGCAGATAGAATTTAAGTGACTTGCCAGGATCACAAAGCTAATAAGTGAATGAGGCTTGATTTGAATTCGTCTTCCTGACTCCAGATCCAGCACCATATTTACTGTGCTACCTAGCTGTCTAGATCACCTTTTCTAACCCCTTTATTTGGCAGATGAGGAAATAAAGGATTTCTTGGGTTTAGTTTCTCAAACTCTCATTTCCTAAGAGATATTACTTGGTAGCTAGGTGATGCAGTGGATAGAGCTCTGGGACCAAAGATAGGCAGACCTGAGTTCAAATCCAGTTTCAGATATTTGCTCACTATAAGATCTGGGCAAATCCCTTAATCTTTGTTTGCCCCCTGGTAATCTCACCTATAAAATGTGGATAAGCATCTACCATCCTGAGCTTTTGTGAGAATCAAATGAGATAATATTTGTAAAGCATTTAGCCTAATGCCTGGTACATATCAGGTGGCATATAAATAATTATCTCTGTCACTCAACATTCAAAGTTGAATGACCGTTGTGCAACGGTCAGCAACCAGTTGCTTTTATAGTTAGTTTATAAGTTGTATACCTTAGAGGAAAGAAAACTGAATTTGAACTCAGATAACTAGACAGAGCAGTTAGTCATTCAATTATTCAATGTCAAGTGTGAAGGAAGTCTTTAGTAGAGATGCCCAGGGATCTGTATCTAGCCCTATGCTATTCTTATCAATGTCTTAGGGGCAGAGATGACATACTGATCACATTTGTAAATGACACAAAGCTGGGAGGGACAGCTAACACACAGAGCAACGATAAGGATCCCAAAAGGTTTTGGCAGGCTAAGCATTCGGGTGAATCCAATAGAATGAGATTTGATAAGAAGAAGCACCAAATCTTATACTTAGGTTCAAAAACCAGACTCCACAAGCATACACATACGGGATAGCAGACGAATATTTAGTATGCTTTAGAAGATCTAGGTGTTTTATGGGTTGCAAGCTCCATTTGAGTCAGCAGGGTGATGTGACAATCACAAAAAGCTGTGGATTTAGGCTATATTAGGAAGGACATAACTTCCAGGAATAAAGCAACGATCACTCCATGGTGCTCTGCCCTGGAGCATATCTGAGGACTATATTCTGTCCTGGGCCTCATGGATCAGGAAGGTCCTAGATAAGCTGGAGACCATTTACAAGAGAGTAATCAGGATGGTCATAAGACCTTGAGATAAAGCCAAAGATCAACTGAAGGACGGGGGAGGGGGGGGTGGGGGGTGGGAGGGGAAGGTAAGGGAGATAGGAAAGGAGAATAAAATAGCTGTGCTAATACATGAAGACCTGTCATGTAGAAAAGGGGGCAGACTTGTCTCAGAACTAAGACCAATGGATAGAAATTGCAAAAAATATGAGCATGATGTAAACAAAAACTTCTAACAGTTTATGAGAATGCTCCCCACTTCTACCCCAAACACACACATATGGGGTGGAGGGTGTCTTGGTTTGGTCCTAGTGTGGTTTTCCTTGTTGGAGGTCTTCAAAGGCTGTATCCTTTGTCAGACATGATGAAGAAGGGATTCTTATTAAGATGTAGATGGTATTAGATAGCCACTGGAATTCCTCTTTATTTTGTAATTCATTAATCTAGAGATCACTTATCTGGCAGCCTTAGCCATCAGAAACTGAGTAGCTATAACTATTAGCACAATGATCAATAATGGGAGGGGTGAGGTCCCTGGATGGCACCAAATAGTTATTTTTAATGATTTCTTATTTGTCCACATATTGTTTACGTATTTGTTTGATTCTTGTTTCGCTTAACCTTGATAGTGTATTTTGCAGTGATGTACACATTGACAATGAGGTTAATGCACATATAGCTCTGTGGTTGGGAAGCACCAAAGAAAATTACGAGAGAAAAGAGGTATTAGACTGACTACCAAACCGAAGGTCTACAGAGCTGTTGTGCTGACCTCATTGTTGTATGCCTGTGAAACCTGGACAGTCTACCAGTACCATGCCAGGAAACTGAATCACTTCCATTTGTACTGTCTTAGGAAGACTCTGAAGATCATCTGGCAGGATAAGATACCAGACACTGAGGTCTTTGCTCGAACAAAACTGCCAAGCATTCAAACTATGCTTCAGAGAACTCAACTCTGATGGGCTGGCTACACTGTTCAAAAGCAAAATATACACTTGTCAAAAAGACTGTTATGGAGAACTAGCATGGGGCAGGCGATCACATGGTAGTCAGAAGAGGCGATACAAGGACACTCTTAAGGTCTCTCTCAAGAACTTTGGATTTGATCATGCAGCATGGGAGACACTGGCACAGGACTGCTCAGCATTGAGTGTCCACATCAGAAAGGGTGCTGTGCTCTATGAGCAAAGCAGAATTGAGACAGTGCAAGGGAAACATAGGTTGCACCAATTTGGAGTACCCACCCCAAATGTTCACACAGGCTGTCTGTGCCCAACTGTGGTAGAGCTCTTCGAGCTTGTATTGGTCTGATCAGTCACAGTCAGACACATTGAAAATTGACTTTATCATGTCATTTTGGTCCTTCTCAAGAACAAAGGACAACAACCAACCAACCATTTGTTCATATATTATTGACATATTTGTTTGTTTGTTTCTCTCATGAGACTTTGAGCTCCTTGACAGCTGTCAAGGGGCTGGCTCTTTTTTTTCTCCTTTTTGTATTCCTAGTGCTTAGTACAGTGCTTATTGACTGACGACGTCTGACCTAAGGAAACTTACGAGCCCTCTTTCTGGGTTTCATTTTCTCATTTGTAAAAGGAGGGGAACAGAATATAATCTTGTAAGGTAGTTGCAGTTCCTGCATCTTTCATTTCATTGCCAGTCTCAATATCCTCCTTCAAAATTAAGACATTATGTAACGGTTACTCAAAAGAGGTCCCCTTCTTGGAATCCTTGATTCCCTTCAAAATTCAGCTCAAGGGTCACCTTCTACATGAAGCCTTTCCTCCTCCCTCCCACTTCGCCCCCTAGCTGCTAGAGAGCTCTTCCTCCCCAAATGACCTTGCATTCACATTTTGAGGACAGCTGCTCGTGCAGTAGATAGAGCACCAGTGCAGGAGTCAAGAAGATTTGAGTTCATATCTCACCTCAGATACTTGACACTCACTAGCTGAGACTTAGGCAAGTCAGTTAACCCTAATTGCCTCATCCTGGGTCATCTCCAGTCATCCTGATGAATATCTGGGTACTGGATTCAGACGGCTCTGGAGGAGAAGTAAGGCTGGTCACCTGCACAGCCGTCCCTCACTCAAAACAAAGTCAAGTACAAGCTATGTCATCATTTCTCTGATGGCATGGTCTTCTTCGGCAATGAAGGATGAACACACACAGTATATTCATATTTGTATAAATCTTATATATACTTAAATATGCACATATCTCCTATATTAGAATGTAAGCTCCTTGAGGAGAGGGACTATTTCACTCTTGTTTTTGTATCTCCAGCACTTAGCACATACACTTAAATGCCAACTGGTTGGTTGGTTGGTTGGTTGGTTGGTTGAAGAATACTCAGAAAACAAAATACCCAAACTTTAAAAGCATATTCCTTAAATAAATTATTTATATAAGTATATAATATTTAAATATTTAACTTTAACAAGTTATTAACATTATCAGATATATCATAATCAATAACTGATT